>CM060970.1:43186575-43379075 GCA_030765045.1 Tenodera sinensis
TGTATCAGAACCCCCGGCTCTTCCCGCAATATCATGATGAATACGCGATTACGCCCTCTCTGTCACTTTCTCAACGTCTATCACTCCCCCTTCCCCTTCTCCAATACCTGAGTCTCTGCCCCTCACCTTCATTTCTCCCTCTCACTTTTTTCACTTTCTTTCTCACACTCACTTTCACCCTCACCTTTTTCTGTCCACTGGACAATATGTCATGATGTTTTGACAACCAGTAATAAAACTGCTTTTACTGCTCTGTCAATAAATATTCAAATATGAAGAACAAAGAGTAGTACTTCGTTTGTCAGCTGTCCGTTTTGTTTATGTTACCTCGTTTAAGTGTATGTAGATGGCTTTGCTTTCGCTCATTCTTAATGAGGAATATCTTATACGCTATATTCCCAGTACTTAAGTGTAGCTTCGACATGCCTTTCTTACGAAATATTATTACTATCTCTACTGCGTACTTGCATTGAGTAGGCGAAACATGGTATTTTATCCAAAAATCGATACCGACATTTGACCAGAAATACCCATTTTGAGATCCCCTGAATAAAAAATACACATTTTAGAACAGATGTCGGCGTGTGTCTGTCACCGAGCGGGATAGCTCAAGCGGTAGCGTCTGTGGTCGTAGGTTCGATTCCCGTGGTCGGCCTTCATTATCCATGGACATTTCAGGGCCATCTCCCGGTCGCTTGGCAAATGCTAGGAAGCATACATCCCCAGAATTTTCCGTCTCTCCATTTAATTTCACCTTCACCTCACTCTTACAAGTAATAATAATTACTAATCCAATTTGGATCAAAATCCATTTATTTCTTTGAAATCGGCTGATCAAAGAACAAAATGCCATTCGACCTTTTTGTTCGTAATGCTTCCATGAAGTAAGTATTAGAAGAGATGTAATAATTTCCCTTCAATCCTATATACCATATATAATGTGGTTATCTTTTTATTTTACTTTTATAGTATAGTTTATAAATTAGACATATTGTAACAAAATGACAATAGTCCAGTCGAGTTATTTTTCTCACTTTATTTTCGTTCTATAAACTTTTGCACAACACAGTTCTCTTTTACTGACGTTAACAGAGTCTTTTGTGGTATTACAACTCACAAATGTTTTCCTCTCGTAAACTTGACTCACTCCTTCCTGTCTTTTTCCACTTTCCCTGTCTCTCAAACTGCTGACTTTGACGATACATTAACTCAACACTCATAAAAACTGACTGACTCCTCTCGTCGCCTCGCCTCCTTATGTGGCGAGGATGGTTTAACATGCATCTTTCTCGAGCTTCACCTTCTACAAATGCACCAGTCGCCGGACACTTCTCGAATAATCTAGAAAGCTCTTCTGAGTTCTGCCACTCTGATTGTTGTCACGTATTCGTTCGCGTGAGTGGCGTGGGGTAACTTACGCCGAGCGTCCTTTGTTTTGCGCCGCGGTCGGTGTCGCAACATTCTGGTTTAATTGTTTGGAAACTATTTTTAAATTTAAAAATTTGGATTACTGATGCGGGATTAAGAACTTCGGCTACAAATACAGATTTTTATTTTAATGGGACCCGCGATCTCCCGAATGCGATGTCACTTCGTTCAGTAGAAAGCCATATAAAAGCAACACATCAGGTTTTAAAGGCCGCCGCTCGTTTTGGGAACCACTGCCATTTCTTTAGCGGATAACATCGAGTCTAACATATGGGCAGTTAGTCCGCCTTCAGTAAGCCTTTTCCGCTTTTCTGTAAAATATATCCGTTTGGATTTGATACCTTTCAGAATCAAGCCTCTAATTTGTCTATTTAATGCTTTCTACATAAGCTCCTCTAAGTAAGGCCCTCCCTCCCTCTCTCTAATGTGGGAGAGATATAGGGTAGGGAATTTGATGTGACAGAGTGGTCAGTTTAATGTAACGTAAAGTTGCGGTACATTGGAGTAATTGACGATCTAACCCGTTTATATACTACAGAACGAGCTGTCGGATTAAATGTGTTATGGCTTGCAGATACGTACGTCGATCGTGCCTTGATTTAGGGAGGTCGTTCGCCGCTATGAGATGGAACTTGTATATTCCCCAGTACGCTAATTTGTTACACTTACGCCCACATCCTCGTGTTAAGTGGGCACGGCATCAGTGGCGGATCCATCGTTTGTTATTCAAGAAAGGAGAGCTTTCATCATGTGTCTCATTCAAGCAGGAGGAAAGAAAATCCCCCACACTAAACTACTCTTTACGTGCAATATTTTTCGAGCGTTTTGTTTTTCTGAAAAGTAGCTCTAACGATTGTGATTAAATAGCACATACAATATAAATCTAATGCGTTGCACTCACATGACTTTCTCTACTCTTGAACCAACCATTCTTGCAAACTCTTATTCCTATATCTTCTTCGTGTTACTTTAAATAAACAATTGCAGAAGTTATCTTATTGCTTATTCCCTTATAGGTACAAGGGGAATATTAGAATACAGTAGGCTTTGTGCGATAGTCAAATCTTTTAAAGCTTTGAGATTCCGTTCTCATATAAAAAATAAACAACGATGTTGTATTTGACGAACGTTTTTCGAAACTGACAAAAACATGGAATACCTCTCTCCGAAATGGTTCACACTGCAAAAGCATTTCTTTGGATATAAATTGTGTGTTTTAGCGAGATCTACATTTTCTGTAAAGTAAGATTCGGTCTTTCTCTTACGGTTTAGGAGTTATTGAAAAGTATCCAGAGTAAACAGGACTACATGAGCTATCACCATAAAATTCAAGATACACATTTTATTTGTTATGAAAAGTCTTAAACATGTCATTTTAATCAAAATCGTTAGAGCCATTTTTAAGATAATCAGAATGTTCGAAAACTTTCCATGTAAACGATAGTTTAGGGTGGGGTTATTTTCTTCAAACTGTTCGTGTCGTATCCTTAAAAGTCATTAAACTTTGATTTTTAACTAACTTTTCGTTTTTGAGTTATGCTGTCCACACTGAAACACACACACACACACACACACACACACACACACACACACACACACACACACACACACACACACACACACACACAGACAGATACCTTTTTCTAATTTTTTTTTATTCAAAACACGTTTGCATAGTTCTTACTATACAGGTATCTACTTCATTTCAGTAGCTTATCTGCAGGTTCTTTAGTATTTAAGCAGAAATTTGCCGGATTCCTCCACAGCTTTGGTCTGGATTATTTATTTAATAACAGACTAGTGTAGCATACATTCATTATTGTAGCTATGCACCACAGGAATGTTTAATAAATATATTCTTGATTTTGGAACCTCGTTGTCCTCAATGTATGATCATTAATATATAATCGCTGACTATATTATACTATCAGATTATACGCACGCGAACTGATACAGAATGCACTACTTACTCGTGCTGAATTCTGATGATTCTACTGTACCCTAATCTGATGACCTGTAATGTGAACGGTCTATTTTGTTAAAATATTATACAAATTTGGAGTGTTGAACTTGTTTGAACCAGTTATGTTGCTGCATACCTAATATTAATTTTCATCGAACTATATCTCTCCCCTGGCTTTATGAGTACAAGGGATTATGAACTCGAAATAAGATACAACGCGTGGAATGGAAATGGCGAGTGGTATTCAATCGACGAGGTAATCCGACTGCGTTTGTGCAGCTCTCGTTGGCAAGCTTTCGTTGCGTTAAATAATACCTTAACATATACAATGAAATACAGGTGAGTTGGAATATGAAGATTCCCCAATCCCAACCTACCAATTTGAGCGTTTTGAAAAAGACACGTAGACTGTGATTGCCGAGACAAAAATCTACTTGCATTATAAAATATCATTGCTTTCGAATGCTTTGTCTCTTCAGATATATCGCATGAAATAAAAGAAAACTAACTTCATGAGGATTATTAAAACAGTTTGGCGGTGGCATTGCATTATTTCTATACGAAATTGCATTCTAGTTCATTTTGCTGTATGTTACTGTCTAAATCGTGACTGCCATTATATATTTCTTGGACTGAAATAGCCACGCTATTTGAGTTATTTTACGTACATTTTTGTTGTCTAAAGAGTAACGCTTTTTTTTTAATTATAACATTAATAAGGATAACTCCAAGCCTTCCTCAAAAGTATATCCTTTTTTACTCCAAAACATAGGTTTTGTAAATCCTATATAATGTTTTAGTTATGTATGAACCGTTATTATAAGTGTTTTATAAGCTCATCTCAAAAACATCAGGGCTCTTCAATAGTGAAGTAATTATCAAAATTGGTTGCTACATCCAAACAAATGTCTTCTATGCTCATAACATTGCATGAATGGATATAATCAGCCCACTGATCCAGGGCATGGGCTTCCTACCGTGTAGGGCTGGCTCCAGATATAGATTAAATTAAATCGTTGGGCCATGCAATGAGCTTATTAATTTACGCATGTTAATTGAATTATATTGATGATCAGCATCACGCAGCTTAAAAATAATATGTGGTTAATTTTCCTCGTACAATTTTATTATTAATTTTGTTTTCTGCGTTTATTTGAGAGAAAATGGGATAAAATAATTTGCTTCTCTTGGGGGTTTTAAGGGAATAAAGGCTGGTCCCGTGGCGCAGTTGGTAGAGTATCTGCCTACCGTGCTAGGGGTCTCGGGTTCGATTCCTGGCAGGGGGTAGGAATTTTTATCCAGCCAAGATCATTCCTAATCCTTCCCTGAGTCTGGAAGTATGAAAGAAAGTGTGAATGTGTGTGTGAATTCAACGTATGAAAACGCCAAAGCCTGAAAACCCCACTGTCAAACGAGTAACACCATCTGCCACTAGGCAAGGCCGCCGATATGACCTCTGCAGTTAAAGGCGGGATATGAATGGAACAATTTAAAAAAACTGAATGAAACTAATATTTGTACTTTGCCAAGAAGATGGTAACCCGCCCGATGTACCTGATTATGGAATAAACCTAAAAACTAAAGCGGCACTTTCACTTGTTACCTGATGAGAATTTCGCTTTGATAATTCAAATGAGCTTTCAAATACATGTTTGTTTGTTTGTGATATCGCTTTGATTATATCTCTTCTTGCGGTTCCGCCAAGCTAAACATTTTCTTACGTTTCTGAAGTACGCAAAAACTACGGAAAAGAGCAGGTCATGTGTGTAGAATCAGATTCAGATGTTTTGCAACGAAAGAGGGTACGAACTCACAGCCTATTGGATTAGCTGTAGTGTAAACCGTGAAAATAAGTCTTAATTAAAATGTATGAATATCATTGTTAGTTTAAGTTTTTACTTTAAAATTACTATTTATATTAAATAGCATTAAATAAATGAATTATTATTTCGCGGGATACTCTAAACAAATACCACGAGAGAGTTTCTATGACGATAATTTTGTGAGCGCGAACTACTTTTATCTCGAAATAAGTATCATAACAGACATTCAAGCGCTTCATACGAGAAACGTATTAGCAGAAAAGAAATGCGACGTCGTTACAAGCTTTACAATTGGGAAAAAGTATATATATAATATTGACTTCAAAAAAGTTTAAAAATTATATATATTATATATCCAAGGTCTATATATAGGAGGCTGAGATATAATCAAATCCTTAAAACGGTGACTATATGCTGGGTTTGAGATTCCACTCGGTGCATCACATCACGAGAAACAAAACAATGACGACTTTAGCATTTTAAAACGTATTATAAAGTATTGGAGAATTGAAATCAATTGCAAATATCTGCAACTATTTTTTTTAGATAAAAGATTCACATAGCTTTGTCTACTAAATTCTTATTAATTGAGCTAACTTCCACTTACACATTTTCTATAGATATGCGGATACCGCAGGCTTAAGCGTTAGTCAAAAGTTTCAAGAGCAGGTCGATATATGACGGCTTTGAAATGCTATAATCTTTACAGCATGACTAGAAAAAAAATAGTGACTTGTCATTTGAGAATTCAAATCAGTAACAAAGAGTATCTTGGAAATGGTTAGCGCCGCAATAATTTTCACAAATTCTGTTCTTAATGAGATTATTCAAGATATATACATACATTTTATCTGTCGTAAAAATATATTAAATAAATGGTGCTTTAGTCAAAATCATTAGTTATTTTTGAGGAAATCAAGAACAAGGGCTCACACATAACTGGCGCTTTTCTCACCTACTGTATTTGTTTTCCTTTTCCTTAAAATTCTGTATTATTTTTAAGTCACTCAGTTTACCCTAACGTTCTTCTTAACCCCGCTCTTATTTCTTACCTAAATTTCCTAACCATTTACTAATGAAACCCTCCACCAAAATGATTCACTTTCTTCTTAGCGCTTTATTTTTCACTTCTAGTTCCTTTCTACAATTCTAACGAAAATTAATTATAACACCGTGTGGGAAAGGATTGGGGCAAAATCTTATAACAGAAATTCGATGTCATGATTTCACCGGAAATTAACGTTTTGAGGCCAACTGACCCACCCCCCCCCCCAAAAAAAAAAAAAATATATATATATATATATATATATATATATATATATATATATATATATATTCAAAAAAGGTCCGTGCGTGTGTTTGTGTGAGTCTGTGTCTGTTGGTGAAAAGCCAAAGTTGGTATTTAAGTTTAATATCTCCTAAGGCTGCTACAGGAAGATTTTAAAGAAAACCCCACCACAGTTAACTACCCTTTACATGGAAAATTTGACGAAAATTTTTATTTTCTAAAAAACGGCTCTAAAGATTTTGATTGAAATGTCACACGTTTAAGATACTTTTATGGAAAATTAAAAGTAAATTGTAAATCTTCTGGCTCTAGCCTATGTACTCCTGTTTTTTCTTGATGATCTTTGCATAACTCGTAAACCGTAAGAGATAGACCAAATCCTACTATACAAAAATGTAGATCTCGTAAAGCACACAAGTTATGTCCACAAGTATTTCGGAGACATTGTTATTTGTGTGAGTCTTACAGTGCCTAAACTTTTCTCAAATGGAAGATCGTTGATCACTTTTTTATACCTTGCTATGCAAAGAGAATGGAATCTCAAAGCCTTCATATAGCGACGAGCTTTAAAAGATTTAACTATCGCTCAAAGCCTACTGTATTCCCATGTTCCTCTTGCACCTACAAGGAAATCAGCAATAAGATATTTTTTCTGAAAATGTTTATCTCGACTCACATGAAGAAGACAGAGGAATAAGAATTTGAAAGAGCAGAGAAAGTCGTGTGAGTGCAACACACCAGGTTTTTTGTTAAAAATTCAGTAGACTCGATCCTTAAAATGCATAAACCGATAGAAGTTGCCAGCATGACTGACTTCTAGTTATGAAGAATCCCTTTTTGTCTGAAGTGAAGTTAAGTGAAGTGGTAATGGCTAGAGAAGATCGTGTGACAGTTACGCATGAGAGCTTTTCGTTTATTATTTGTCTGTAATCTAGAGGAGGGCTTCAAGTCATGCCAATTAATCTTGTTTCAGAGGGCCTGGCATGATGGGAGGGAATGTAATGACACTCTCCCCATTCTTAGCAGTTCTCGTTTCTGATTGTTATCAACCCCCCGCCCCCCCCCCCCCCTTGTCTCTCCCTCAAACACATTTTCTACGCTGATGGCTAACTTAACTACCAGCGTTCAGATCTTTACGCGCCCCTTCTCGGAACCAGTTTCATTCATTCTCACTCCACGCTCGCTCGCTACGTTACGGACTTTTATGCTTGGAATGTGACTTGACGACTTTTTCGTTTATATTGCCACACCTCAAAAGATGGAGGACATATTCGATCAATCACACGTTTCTGTCCTACCGCAGGTCATTCACTTCAAGCCAAGACTCCTTCATTCTTCCCAATTTTTACTTTCTCTACTACGTATAGTAAGTACAGGAACTACTGTATTCCACCCAAAAATTCGATATCGAGATTTCACCGGAAAGAAGAGCAACCTGAATAAAAAAAAAAAAATCATTTTCAGAAAAAGGTCCATGTCTGTGTGGGTTTGTCATCTGTGAACAGTATATATAATATAACCAAATGTGTATTCATATTTTGAAATAAATCCATTTGTAAATTGTCCTTTAGATACCCCTATAGACCGTGTGGTAATATACACACATAAACAGAGAAAAATAAAACACTGAACATTTCAAAGTTGACGCTCTAATCGCAGATAGAATGTTTCGTTGCAACATATTTTCATTTATTTAGCTTTTAGAAGTTTATCTTTTCCGCACAACAATGGACGGACGGCGGATGGACTGTTTCACAGTTCATGCCGAGCCGGCGAGAAAAAAGGCGTTCAAGGTCAGACTGCCTCACGCAACTGTTTGTGTACACCTGACTAACAATGGAATGGCAAAAATGAAAGTTACTTTTCTAGCGCCTTCTCGAGTCTTCTAGCTGAGTCATTTCTGGTGTGTGTGTGTGTGTGTGTGTGTGTGTGTGTGTGTGTGTGTGTGTGTGTGTGTGTGTGTGTGTGTGTGTGTGTGTGTGTGTGTGTGTGAACTTCGAGAAAGATCGTCATCACCCATTTATAATGACACGAGGCAGCAACAGAGTGAGTTTAGTTTTAGAGTTAGAGCTAGTGTCATGAGTCGGTCAGTGTGTCAATGAGTGTGAGCCAGCTGTGCGTGTGAGTCGTCGTGAATGTTACGTTGTTGCGTCGAAAGAAGATCAACGAGCGTCGTGTAATTGTAACGCTGTAGTTTAATGTACGAGAGATAGAGAAAATGAAGAAAGACACTGAAAGGAGTGAATCAAGGTTACGAGAAGTAAAATTTGTGAGTTGTGATAACACTGAAGACTAGACTGTGTTAACGAGGAGAACAAAACTGTATTCGTGATAAATTTTAGAAGATAATAAAGTGATAGAAAAATAACCGGACTGAGTTTATCGTTTTTGTCACAATATGTTCTTTTTCTTCTTTTAGGCGTGAGACAAGTAAATTCAAACGCGACATAACTCAGCAAATATGCCATAGCCTTACAACCAATCCAGTATTTAATTACTCCGTGTTTACAATGAAAGGTGTCTTCACGACGTTCATATTCTCATAAAATTCCTAGAAGAAAGCTGACGTTGAACTATATGTAACTGACTCCACGCCCCGTCAAACAAATTATTTGATTACTCTCGCATTTAGTTCATTCTCCAAGAAACACAGAAAAAATTTGCTTTTTTCTACAAATATGTTCCTAGATATAGCTATCCTCTGTTTCTCTCTTTTTCTCTCTTGACACCAGCTCATGTGTCTGCTTATCATACGTTCCAATTATGTGAAGCTTTCCGTCATCCATAATTCAACTCCAATCTGCAGGTGTAACTTCTTCTTCTTCTTTTTTTTTTTTTTTTTTTTTTTTTTTTTTTTTTTTTTTTTTTTTTTTTTTTTCCTTTCGATAACTACAGTTTTATCTTCTTACTGTTACCTAATTACTCCATTAGCATGTTCTTTTCTGCTAGTCGTGCCTTATCATCAACAAATCTTAACTGTTTTATTCTTTATACTCAATGCTTCACCAAGACAAGTTTAAAGGAAGATTTTGTAGAGTTGAATAATACATCTTAGCGTGTTTACTCCTGAACAAAAAGCAAATCTGTTTGAACTCCATTTACAGTAAGCCTTTGAGTATTTTAATTGCTCACAACAGAATTTATAGTTGTACAAAGAACAAAGCTACCCTTTAGAGTGGTGATCACTCTTGGCCAGCGGGTCCGGGTGTTTCCAATAATTCTTCGCTTTTTCTGCATCCGTTGCTTTTCCATTTTATCTCAACTCATTAAGGCATACTTGGCTTCCACCTAACTAACCTTCAAAACAAGACCGAAACGCCCTCACAGTCACCAGAAGAAACTTAATCAGAAGGATACACCCGGATCACGCGTATGTTGCACCCAAAGATGCACACAGACTCACTCCTCCATGTTAAGAAACTCCAGAAGGATCGCGGCTGGTCGCAAGGACCGATAATGTTAGAAACATCAGCCCAAGAGGATTAAAAATCTGCAGCGCGAGAGATAAAAGTGCCATAGTGTTTGTTGGTTCCCACTTAGGATAATGAATTTTCCAGAGGTGGATTTAACAGGGATTTATATGTCATTTCATTTGCACACTGCCGAAGGCAGCCCGTTCCAGGTCACCTTCAGGCGAGTTGCGGTTGACGATTGTGGGATATTCTGCGTGTAGAACGCACATAATCGTAATAACGAACAACGCATTTTTTGTCATTTTTTCCACAACTCTAGGCGAATCCCATTTTAAATTCATTAATAATCACTAAGTGTAATTCAGAACTAATCTGCAACTGAACTAAAACTACGGGGGTTAGGGTTACTTGTTTATACAAGTTTTATAATTTATAAACATAGTACTATTGGCCTATAATACGAGTACATATACTGGGAAAGTATGAAAAATATTATGTTTTAACACGTATCTTTTTAAATTCCGCAATAAAGATATTACTGTTGGCTATATCACCTCCTCCTTCCGGTTCCGCCGGTGAGACAGTAGCGGACAGAAGATTTGGATAATATTCTAGTGAAGAATTGATATTTTAACTGAAGAGCCGAAGTCAAAAAAGTAGGAAATACAGCAGGTCATGTCTATGGAATCAGTTTCAGATGTTTTGCAAAGAAAGAGGTTACGATCTGATAGTGGAATCACCAACTGAACAGACTGCTAATATCATTAGAGATTGGGCTGTAAACACAAAGAACAGAAGTTCATAAAATTACAGGACATACCAGTGCATCATCTGTAAGACTGCTAGGTCAATGGTCAATAAATTAAGAAATTTAACCTATAATGTCATGCAGCCATCTTCATATACTTTTAAAATTGTGCCTTTAACAACTGTAACTTTAAATACAGCAGATGTACCTTTAATGAATAGCCTATTAAGGAAAGTTTGCTCTTTTATATTAACCATGTCTCATTCCTTATTTCTCCGGATTAAAGGCTAAAATAATTATTGTTATTCTCACAGCCTACTGGAATAAGTGTAGTGCCAACTGTGAAAATAAATTTTAGTTAAAATGTATTGTAATTTGGATATTGTTTACTTTTAAATCATTATTAATGTAAAATAGTATTAAATTATTGAACTATCAATTATTTCGCGGAATATTCTAAAGAAGCACCACTCGATGTTTTCATATTTGGAATAATTTTTATAGCGTTTCGCGCTCGCAAAATTATCGTCATATGAAACCCTCTCATGGCATTACTACAGATAATGTTTTTCTGATATAACTAATATGAACTTTCTCCATAAGTCTGTTTTTACTGCAATCAAGGGGACAGTGAAGTGATATTTTTTGCCTGTTTGGCTAAAAAAAATTGCTTTTTGGATTTTTATTGCATACGGTGCAGCATGCCTTAAAGAATATATCTGCGAAGTTTTAATCCCCTAGAGAGGAGGGAACACATTTTGGATGCCATTTTTAAACTGCTGCGCCTCTGGCTGTGCATTTTAAATGGGCATGCCCGCACCTTCTATTTGAACTTTAAATCTCGTTTTTCTTGGAAACGATTTTTCGTTACTTTCTCATATAAAAATCTATCTTCTCCAACAAAATTCTAGCTAGAGATCTAAAAGTTTTTTACAATATAGTTCAGTACATGTGTAATAAAATGTCAGCTTGGAATTTTGATATTGCTTATAGCTTTTTAGAAAATAAGCTGTTTTTATGACATTTTACACTTTGCTGTATTAAAAGAAAAATTTAAGAAAAACTATTCACTAGATCAAAATTTCTTTCTTTTAATTTGTTACAAAGGTAATAAGAGATATAATTTAAAAAAAATTAACTGTGTTGTTCAGCATCTGTTGGAGGAGATACATATATCCCTATTTTACCGAATAAAATTGATATAGATTAATCAGAAATGGGATTAGATATTGAAATGAAATTTAGTACACACATTTCTATTGTTGTTAGCAATGCCTGAGCAAAATTTAAGTTTCTAACTTCAATAGTGTAGAAAAGCATCTTTTTCACTGCTTCTACTGCAGTAGAAAGTATTTTTAAATATTTACTATCATCATAAACTGTAATAGTAAATAAAATAGATACAGTTTTGTTTTTATTAGGTAAAAATGTATTAGAACATTAGGGTCTAATGGGCTTAATTTATTTATTGATTAATGAAAATAAACGCTAGCAGAGGAGAAAAAATGGGTAAATTAACACACCTGACGTCTATAAATAAAACTGTGTTTACTTCTGTGTGAAGTTGAAAAAATCTGATGACTTTCTTGACTTTCTCTACTCTTGTACTGACCATTCTTACAAACTCTTATTCCTATATCTTCTTCCTGTTAGTGGAGATAAACGTTTGTACAAATTATCTTATTGCTTATTTGCTTGTAGATGCAAGTGGAATATGGGAATACACTAAACTTTGAGCGACAGTCAAATCTTTTAACTTCATTCTCTTTGCACGGTTAACATATAAAAAATTAATAACGATGTTCCATTTGACAGCATAAGTTCTCCAAAGCTCTCACATTAACAAGTAATATTTCCGAAATGGTTGACTCTACAAAAAAAAAAAATATTTGGACATACATTGTGTATTTTAGCAAGATCTACATTTGTTGTATAGTAAGATTTGCTCTATCTCTTACGGTTTACTAGTTATGCAAAAGCCATCGAGACTAAATACGACTACAGCCAGAAAATTCAAGATATACATTTCATTTGTCATCAAAACATCTCAAACATATGGCATTTTTATTAAAATCGTTACTGCCATTTTCAAGAAAATCAAAATTTTCGAAAGATTTTCCATGTAAAGCGTAGTTTAGGGTGGAGCAATTTTCTTTAAAATCTTCGTGTCGCATCCTTGAAAGACGTTAAACTTAAATACCAACTTTGGATTTTAACCAACTTTTCGTTTTTGAGTTATGCTGTCCACAGATTGACAGACACACACACACACACACACACACACACAGACGCTCGCGCGCGGACCTTTTTCTAAAATTGCCCACCCCCTTTTTGTTTGTTTGTTTGTTTCGGTGGGCCTCAAAACTAAACGTAGTAGAGAAAGTAAAAAAGAGACGTGAGTTAGGTTTTCATATTTAACAAGAAGTGATCTCAGTGACCCTGGGGTTGTGTAACGGTGTCCACCTCAGACTGAAGACGTAACAAGCATTTAACATGCAGATCCACGCATGCGCTTTGTTGTGGTGTAGTAACATTGAAGGGCGTGTATCTATCTCATTATAGTACGACGTGGAATTGCACAAGCTGTGTTGATCAGGAGAAGAGATAGACTGTGGCGGCTACTGACCACGGAGGAGGGCTCGGCTCTTTTGAAGTCTCACACACGCACGCACGCACGCACGCACCGCAGCTATGAGCCTGTCTACCATTCATTTTAATGATGAGCAAATCCTGAGCAACGTTTATCTTCAATTAGCACTGGCCATTTTATACAAGCTTAGTTACAAATCCAGGATCTCTTGAATATTTGTACTTTCTCTGTTGCTTACGAGGGTGACATTGAACGCTTTTAAAATACCATGTTTCTAATCACAAATATAATTTATTTATTTATTTTAGACACCTACTTTTTAATGCTTTATTAGTGGAATGCTGCATATTTGTTCAATTTACTTGATAGTTTTTGTCAGCATTTATGTATTTAGTGTTCGTCCAAAAATAAATTTCACTAGAGAGCATTTCCAAGCTCATTTTTTACGATTTTAAATCATTAGATACGTCGTCCTAGAAATGCATTTGCGAAGAAGCCCCATCTAAGTTAATAATTTATAACTGGCGTGTGTGTGTGTGTGTGTGTGTGTGTGTGTGCGTGCGTGCGTGCGTGTGTGTGTCCTCATTCTCGTACTTCATGTTAATCGAAATAAATATTTGTAGAAATTATCTTGTTGCTAATTTTCTTGTAGGTGCAAGAGGAATACAGGGGATAGTCAAATATTTTATAGTTGGCCACTATATGGTGGCTTTGAAATTCCGCTGTCTTTGCATGACCAAGAGATTAAAAAAATGAATAACAATCTACCTTTTGAGAACATCTTTAAGTATTGCAAAACTCTGACATCTATCTCCGAAATATCTCCGAAATGATTCACTTTTACCTAAATGGTGTGTTTTTAAATAGAACTAATTGTTTGTATAGTAAAATTTGGCGTATCTCTTACCAATTATGCAAAAGTCATCAAGCGGAAACAGGACTACATAGGTTATAGCCACAAAATTCAAAATATATATTCCATTTTCCATAAAAAATATCTTAAACATATGGTATTTTAATCAGAATAGTTAGATTGTATTTAACAGTTATTCTTTTTACACCCCCCCCCCCAACACACACACACACGCGCGCGCGCGCGTACACACTATTTCTAAAGATGCATTTTTGTATTCAGGAAATACGCGAAGTAAAAACTGCTTTTTCAGTTGAAGAAACATCGATCCAAAACTGGGCCCTCGAATCTAAAACATGCTGCATCAACATAGCGGAAGTGCTGCAAAACATTTCACACGAAATAAAACAATACACTAATGAACGGAAACTTGGAGCGCCTGGGCTACAATTATACATTCTGAACGAGGCTTCAATTTTTTTTTTATTTGCGCGCGTTTTATAGGGCGCATATTGTTGTTGCTTACGCCATCTGACGGCGAGCCGTTACATCAGTGCTGGTGACGCGGTGTAGGAAGTGTTGCTGATACACCAGGCGCTACAGCTTACGAGGCCTTCAAATGTCTTCAATTTCCGTCGATGCGACTGTCGCCAAGGAGCTTTTAATAAAGAAACAGAATATTAAATGTATAAACGACTCTGAAGAGAAATATTAAACCCTCTGTACTATTCAGTGCTAAATTTGAAGGAACTATACACTTTATCTTAGAAACTCGAAAGATAATGCCAATGTTTATTGGTTTATTGAAACCCTTGTGTGAATAAACAGTAACTGAAGCATTATAGGATTTTTAAAATTGATACAGGTATTCTTTTTCCACTGCTTACCAAAATTACAGGAAGTTTTGCATTCCACTCAAAAACTCCATACGAGACTTCACCAAAAGTTTCCTGGATTAAAAAAATTTAAAAAATCACAATTTTTATAAAAACTTCCTTGTGTGTATGTGCATGCTAAAACTAGCACTTGGATTTATATGCACTATAAAGTATGCGTAGATTCATATATCTATGCACTAAAATCTGTATATTTGCTCTTAGAACTTTAAAATATGCATAAAAA
Source organism: Tenodera sinensis (assembly GCA_030765045.1). Taxonomy (NCBI): domain Eukaryota; kingdom Metazoa; phylum Arthropoda; class Insecta; order Mantodea; family Mantidae; genus Tenodera; species Tenodera sinensis. The sequence goes on from CM060970.1 coordinate 43,201,804, forward strand.
TAAAATACATTATTTCAGCTTTGTCTCATTTATTAATCTAGATGAGGTAAATAAATTATACATTTATAGTTGTACTCAGTCATTAACAAAATTAATGTTTATTACTGCCTCTATGTCTTTAGTTGTTTCTGTTGCAATGTAAATTAAATATTTTTCATAATTTTTTGTAAGAAACGACAGACGACTATTCTTATTCAGCTTTGTGATAGGACGGCCCCACCAAACTTTAAAGATTTTCCGAATGATTGTTGAATCTATTTAGTCTATGTCTATTGCGTGGCACATTTTAATACTATATCAGGAAGCGCTCATTGTTGATAAGTGCAGTCTTCTCATGTTTCTAATCCACAAAAGGGAGCCAAATATAATAGGCAAGTCCTTCTACAGAGGAATAAAAGAGAACTTTGCTCGGTCTTTGTTTTCTTAAAGTGTCGTGGTGAAACATTTATATGTAGTTCAAAAATAGTTGTTGAAAAAGTAAAATATATGCATAAACATGCAAAACTTATTTAAGTATTCACAAACCTCTTATATATGCATTTTTCCTAAACTATAAAACTTCCATAATAAATTAATTACAATATGGAATAAATTTATTGCTTACATAATATATGTATGTAGCGAGGTCCAGTTATAGCATAACCCAAAAATGCAAAGTAGGTTAAATGCCAAGTTTAGTATTTAAGTTCAGCGTCTTCCAAGGGTACGAATTTTTTCAATAAAATCCCTCCACCCGAACTACTTTTTACATTGAACATATTTTAAGTATTTTAATTTTTTGTATATCTCGTAAAGTGACACAATTTATGTCACATGATTTTTGTTGTAGAGCTAACCATTTCCCAGAACATCATTGTCATTGGTTGGAATTTTCAAATGATTGTGCTCTTCCCATTTTTTTTTTTTTCGTTTTTTTACTTTTTATTCTCTTGGCCGTACAAAAAGAATGGAATTTAAAGCCATGACATAGCCACAAACTCTACAAAGGTTTGATTATGTTAAGCAAAGGTGTAGGTAAAATTATTCAAAAATTGATTTTTTTTTCCCCATTCATTAATAATGGTTTACAGTATTGGCAGTGTAATACTGAAGTTTCAGGCTTCTACCATCACTTTAAGTATTGACAAATAATTAAATAACAATGAATGTTACTCTGACACACCACATTTATTTTAGGCAAACGTATTTTAAATTGTGTTATTAAAGCCGACGCTTTGCGCATATTTTTTTTTTTTTTTTTTTTTTTTTTTTTTAATACAGGTTAACCAATGGCAGAAGAATAGGCTGCATACATGGCTTATAGTTTTGCTACAAGGTTGAGGGGAAAAAACTACACTATAAGCCTTGCATTCCTTATTTAAGAGACAAATAGCAAATTTGAAATTTTGATGCTCGTGGAGTGATCACGTTCCAACGCTTAGAATTGACTCTAAATGGTTCTCCGTGACTCTTTGTGCATTCTACAACATTATTTGTATACTACACTAATTTTCTTTTACGTCACATACTTTATTTATCAAATATGTTTCTATTATACACTTTTAAACTTTTCTTATTCATGTTTAAAATTGTCTTTTTCTATATATTTACTAGTAGTCTGTGTCTTTATGGGAATCCTAAACAGGACAGCCAGCTAACTACTGGATTTTCTCTCCTAGGAGTTTGTGATGTAGATTTAGGATCTGCTCAAGGAATTTAGTACTTAAAATTGCCCTTTGAGCTGGTTAAACAGAAAAGCAAAACACAAAAGCAAACCGGTATGAGAACATGAACAAAGGTAACGCCATACAATAAAATGCACAAGTAATAACGCTGGAGTACGGGCAATGATGCTCAGTTGTTACTTTGTCAAAGCCCAGATCTTCTTGGGGACCGTTCGTAGCACTACATTCCAGGGCTAAAGTGAGCGAGTAGTACTCGACTGTACCTCCACATAAAGGGCAGCCGCGCAGGTATTTTCACTCGCCAAAGAGTGAACAATAGAATGAAGCGATGCACGCCGCTAGCTTGTTAACTCAAGGAAGTTACTTCATCAGGTAAACAAGCTTAGCGCCGGTGAAGCTGCCCCTTGGTTTAAATGAAAGAATGTCCCACGTGTGGTGCTCTACTCCGATTGTTGCGGGGTCACCTCCGTTAATATGTATCCTGGGTTCCACATAGGCTGAGGATTTCTTAAGCGCCAATGCCTGAGCGAACAGAAATTAGGTTGCGACTGGACTTACGTCAGAGCTTCCTTCCCTCTCTGTATAGTCTAGTGCATATACATTGCACCTTGTCCTGCTGTATTCAAGTGCCGATTCCGTGTCGCTTTCTCTGGCCACAGTAACAGGTACATGCGTGGTTACATGCAGAAATACAATATCACGCAAAGAGAAAACACAAGAATATATTAAAGAAATTGAATAACTCTATTTTACTATTAATGTGATACGATAGAATAAAAACCGTGTCACGTCTCCTCCTTACTATACATACTCTGCCTGTGAAGGCCAGTAGAATGCCTTCCCAAACTGCAGGGACAGAATAAATGGAAGTGGTTTAAGGACAATGGTACGTTTACCAAGCTCAATACGGTGTTAAACGATATACATTTCAAAATCAGAATTCAGGGGAGTTAAATCTCTCATAAGCTAATGAAAATTACACAATCTACTTAGACACGCTGATCAGATAAGGTTTGTAATACCACTTCATAATTTTTTTCTATAGACTTTTTAACTTAGACTCAATATTATTAGTTAGGGACACGTACCTGTCACAAATTTGTTTATAGATCTTCCAATTTTTAGGAGACATAAAGTATTTAATGATGAACAATACGACCGGATTAATGTTTTTATCCAGTGAAATATAAGCTCTAAAAATTTGAGTATAGATAAATATTATTCCATTTAAAATGCATGCTTTTAATTTTTAAGAATTAAATATTGTGCCCTGGCACTTCAGCAACACTTGCTGTTACTGCCACTGACAGGAATGCGCACCAGAAATGCGCAGGTGCTTAATGCGGTACTGCAAATGTGAGGTATGGACCTCAGACTTCCGGTGGGGGTTTTTAGTGAGTAGTGCTGCCTTAGTTCGAAGCCATTGCGAAGAGTCTGCACTCCCAGGCTTGCCTTGGGTTAGGGTGTAAGTGCCTTTTCCCCCCACCACAAAAAATAAGTAGTTCCTGTGAAAAAGTTTACCCAAAGCTCTAAAATGTGTTTTTTTGAATAACTGATCACAATTTAAAACATTCAGGCACATAATCGCCTTGTTCCAATGGTTCTCCATACTCACTCTTAATCTTAAAGCTCATTTTCTTGATTCCAGCCTCTCTGGGCAATGCTTGAGCAAAGTTTTCTGCCGTAATAAACTTTTAGTAAATTTAATATCGATATTGATACTGGTATTTAAAAGGGACGGGATTCAGCAGATGGCATATTTAAATCTCCATTTAAATGGCTTAAATATTAAGAATACCCACATTGTAACACATCATTGGATTAGTAAATATGGTAGATTTTCATAAGACACAAAGCAGAAAATTGATTTTTTAGACACTCGCACGTAACATTGTCAACCTGTATCTACTATATTTGTGAACAACACCTGTGAGTGAATACGCAGAAAGACACACAAGGGATAGCGATGTTGTCAGTGGAGTTGTAATAAGCATATTGCCCTTAGTCAGTGCTCTGGGTTTTTGAAGAGAGGTTTTGCTCTGACCTCTTCCTCACTTACTTTACATCTAATAGCAGGACCAGCAGGCGGTGCCTCCCTGCAGTGTTTATTAATTAAAATGAATTTTGAGAGTATGTATGTTGCATAGCTTGTAGGTATTCGGCTGGTCAAGCAATATATGTACTTTGTTTCAGCCGGAAGCGGACTCGCAGAGCCATACCTTCCGATGCAAGGTGTTCAAAAGACCGAGGCCTTGCAATTTATGTCACCAGCCCATCCACCACGAGGGCAGCTGTTGTCGAGGTAAGTCTCCCACACTTTCTCATTATCATATGTTACTCTACACATCTTACAAGTAAAAACTATTATCTTCGTATAATCTTGTGGAATTGCGCATTCAATTTGGAACAAAAACCATTTATTTTTTCGAAATCGGCTGATCAAAGAATAAAAGGCAATTAAACTTTTTTGTTTGTAATGCTTCAATAGAGCATATATTAGAAGGAAAGTTTTACTTCCGGTATCACTTTCCTATTGTAGATTAAGGACAAATAATTGTGTTTGATCCCGAAAAATGTTATAAAATGTTCTATGGTGTGTGTGTCTCCCTCCCTCTCTCTCTCTCTCTCTCTCTCTCTCTCTCTCTCTCTCTGTGTGTGTGTGTGTGTGTGTGTGTGTGTGTGTGTGTGTGTGTGTGTGTGTGTGTGTGTGTGTGTGTGTGAAAAGTGGAAAATAATTCCAGGCAAAACTATGTGCAGCATAGGACACTGTAATGTACAACAATGAATTAATGCTATGGCTGGAATAGTTACATTGTCTGGATTTTTTAAGTGTTGAATGTCGTTTAATAGGCAGGCCATTTTGAATAAATGAAGTGCGTGGAATATGTAGGAAAGAATCTTAGATCCATAGGGCTTTAAATTATCTGACGTTTTCTTCTTAGAATAAGGGAAAACCCCGAAAAAGGATTTTATCAAGATGTCTTGCTCAATCGATATTCGAACTGGGAATCTATGGAGCAAGAGAAAAATAAGCAAACAGAGCAATTATGTAATACTTCACCGTTAAAGAGAAGGGGAAAAAAAATAACGTACAATTGTGTCGAAATTATTATTCTTTTATCGATTGCTGGCAGTATACCCTTTCTTGGCGGTGTCCCATTTTCCCCATGGAACAAAAGTATAACACATTGAAGTTCAAATGTTTTGTGCTTTATAAGACACATTGGCATTTCTAGACTTACGGCAAGCTTTCGATCGAGTATGATACGAGTAAACTTTGAACTGAATTAACTTATCGAGGCATCAAAGCTTCCTCCTGCATCCCACTCTTCAGGTACGAGTTGGTTCAACTCTGTCCACAGCGCGGCCGGTAATTATAGGAGTGCCTCAAGGCTCTATTTTGTCACCTGTGTTATTCTATATACCGCACTTGCCACGTGCTCACTTCATCACGTACGCTGATGACATAGCCCTGTTTCTTAGGACATCATTCGATTCTGCAATGTTATTCTAGATTCAAAACTGAAGGATCTTTGTAATCATAAACAATTTAAAACTTTAATTTTTATTTTACATCGTCATACTTTTTTTCACTCCCTATCACTTTGCAAACTGTTACATTACCCAGAAAGCATGAAGATGACACTATTAAATACCTGGGCTTCCAATTCGATCATCGCTTGACCTGGCGCTCTCATATCAATTTCAAATTAAACCTAGCTAACTGAGGATTACGCAAACTGTACCCTGTTCTTAACCGCAAAATAGGTGTTGTAATTTTATGTATTCATTTTATACTTTATTATTATTAGGAACACTGTAAAATACGTACATAATACTGTATAATAAAGTTAACTAAATAAAAAAGTAGATGATATCATTTAAAACAGGGACATAGATGAACGAGTACTTTGAAAATGTTATAAACGCTTTGCTTCTAGCTTTCACATACTTGTAAAAAAGCGCTTTGAAATGCAGAGATGTTTGGCAATAGAGCGCTTTTCCATGGCAAGTGGGTGGAAAAATCACACTTGACAAGCAACGTCAAGTCTGCCATGGAATAGAATGCGCGCTCTTTTCCTGATGCTGCTATGACGTTGTTGCATTGCGCAAACGATATTAATTCACCAGTGTTGTTTAATTCCCAAGATATGTCCTGTGTTTTCAATGAAACATTTAGAATGTTCAATGAACATAAAACATAGTTTGAATAATGTAATGCTAAACAAAGTGAAATGTCTTAACCTTGTAATGCATAGTGATGCCAACAAAGATGTAAAGTAGGGTTTTAGAATAAATTCAAAAATAAAAGTATTTGTAGATATTTATATCATAAATGTATCAATATATTTCAATATTGTTACATTTTATTTCTTTTTCCTTTTCAAAAATAAAAATACAGTCAGTTATAGGCTAATATAACTTCGTCATCACCCATGAGTACCATGTCACTGATTACTGACGTGGGCTCTCCCCATCCTTTACTGCAGTCACTTTGAGATTAAGCTCATGACGTTGTATTTTGACTGAATGGCGAGTCCATTTCGTGTGGCCTTTAACGATCGTGCCTATTCGAATTCTTCCTTTAAGGTGCCTGTATCAGGGATACCTGTGCGAGTTCAGGAATTAAAAGAAGAGTGGCATATGTAGCAATAAATATAAATAAATATTTATATATTTAGGGTGCTTCAAAATGCTACTGAAAAACTTAAGGAACAGAAAGAGTTGACAGAATAGAGTAACTCGACCCCGAGTCAGCACCAATGATATTCTGTTAAGCCGTAATACACTTTAATGATGTCAATGTGTGGCGCTTACAAGATCACAAATATCCTGAAGTTGGATCGGAGAGGAGGGCCATTTGCATGGCCTCCCGGTTCCCCGGACTAAAAACCACTTGGTTATTTCTTTTGCTTTGTTCTCCCCACTCTTTCTGTTGCTTAGGTTTTTCAGTAACCTTTTGAAGCACCCTGTATATGAATGTTTGATGGCGCGCAAACGAGGGAGTATTCCACACTTATTTGAGGCATGTATATGGTCAGATATTCAGTCGATGTGCGACTTCTAAATTTTCTGGAATTAATAAACTCTCAACACTCTTGACTTCGTTCAAAATGTCAAGCGGAATACAATCAGTATTTTCAATAATTTATCATTAGTTTCCATTTTCCTCTATAAGTGTTGAAAAGATAAACATCAGCTTAACAAACATATTAGTAATTATATTACATTATTATCTGTAATCTCTGATACATAATTTTTCATTTAACAATTTTATTAATTATTTTAACGTATTTTAATGCTAATATTGCACATAAGGTTGCATGTAACACTGTATAATCTTTTCATTGTGAGACTCGGAAAAATTAGCGCGTTCGGTTTGTCACAATCAGATTACACGTTAGTTACAATAAAACAATTTTCTGCTGAAATTGTGTTTACAGTCTTTTTATATGTATTAATGATTAATAATGACTATTTCATATTATATTGTGACATTGGGCGTAAAGCAATATACGGACGAGAGGGAGAAGTGTGGCCTTGGATACGGGAGCCGCTATGTGTGTATGCGCGACCGTAATGATGGCGGTAAAACAAAAGAAAGGTCCGATATTACAGAGCAACTAGCGACTGTATGGGATCGAAGGGCGATAGCACCAGCAAGGTCCAAAACCTTCTAGTTAATTCCGCTGAGTCGTTGCATGTGTGTATGGAGGGTTCTCGAAGTTCACGTGGCGCCAGTATAAATAGAACAGACACAGGCAGTGGAGGGGAAGTTCAACTCAGTTGTTAAGTTAGTTTAGAATTGAGTTGTTGTTTAGTTAGTTGAGTTAATTTTTAGTTACGTGAGTGAGTCGGCCAGCCTGCCAATGAGTACGTATGTGTCGTCGAGTGATTGCATCGTAATAGTCAAGATATAAGAAACTGGAGAAAGGCTTTGAAAGACTGAGAAAGATTATCAGAAGGACAATTGCGACATCAGAAATGACTATAAATTGTGTTAGCAACTGTGTTCGCATTTTGCGATTTTGTTACAATATTTAGAGACACGCTATTGCAACATTATGCATGCAGTGAGTTTTATTCGTGCACCGGGTGAAAGAAAGCAACACAAGTTTGGGTCACAGAAGGGCGGCAAAGCGTTGTACTTTGGAAAAGCAGCAGAAAGTGATATGTAAACGATGTATAAAGTTTGTAACCACTGCTGTACACGGCGAAGGGAATGGGTTAATGATGCCGCAAATGAACCCGGCGGCGGCGCCTCCTCCTCGAGTTAGCTAGTGTTAGAAAACTTTGGCATAAACCGCACCCGAGAAACTTACCAAACGCGAGCGAGCGAGCGAGCATTCTTCGCTACACAAACAGCGCTATTTCGCCGTCCTGTTGCTGAATAAAGCATACGCAGATTATGTACTGCGAAAATGAAATAACCATACAAACTCAACCTGGAATAAGCTACGGTAACATAGTACTGCTGAATTTATATATATATTATAATAATAATAATAATAATAATAATAATAATAATAATAATAATAATAATAATAATAATAATAATAATAATAATAATAATAATAATAATAATAATAATAATAATAATAATAATAATAATAATAATAATAATAATAATAATAATAATAATAATAATAATAATAATAATAATAATAATAATAATAATAATAATAATAATAATAATAATAATAATAATAATAATAATAATAATAATAATAATTAATAATAATTAATAATAATAATAATAATAATAATAATAAAGGCGGTGGTGGTGGTGGCGGCGGTGGTGGTGGTGTTGGTGGTGGTGGTGCTGGTGGCGGCGGCGGCGGTGGTGGTGCTGGTGGCGGCGGCGGTGGTGGTGGTGGTGTTGGTGGTAGTGGTGGTGCTGGTGGCGGCGGCGGTGGTGGTGGTGGTGGTGTTGGTGGTGGTGGTGCTGGTGGCGGCGGCGGTGGTGGTGGTGGTGTTGGTGGTGGTGGTGGTGGTGTTGGTGGTGGTGGTGGTGCTGGTGGCGGCGGCGGTGGTGGTGCTGGTGGCGGCGGCGGTGGTGGTGGTGGTGTTGGTGGTGGTGGTGGTGCTGGTGGCGGCGGCGGTGGTGGTGGTGGTGTTGGTGGTGGTGGTGCTGGTGGCGGCGGCGGTGGTGGTGGTGGTGCTGTAGTAATAGTAGTAATAATAATAATAATCCAGCATTACGATCTCTTGTGTTACTTCGGAAGACCTTAGGCTTGAAGTGCTTTCACGAAGAGTGGTCACATGCTGATAGTGTTTCCCTAGCGCATCTTCGATACTCTCTGCAACTACCTGCCACTCTTGCAGAGGTCCTGGCGGACAATAAACAAAGCGCCGAAAGAGTTTTGAAGTTTGTAGCAAAGATAAACATAAACCTGGGCATTTAAAACACGAGACTTCAATCTTTCATACTTTTTCTACCTTTTTATAACGTTTTATTTTTTTTTTAAATTTTGGCTTTTGCCTGTTTGCGTGGTATTTTTATGTATATTTGGTTTTTTATTAGTATGTTTATTTTGTATTGAAATTTATCTCTGGTCTTTGCAATGATCGACTTAATAAGGCCGCTGTTGGCCTGTTGGCCCTTAATCCTACAACAACTACTAAATACAGACACCGAAACAAGACAAAAAATTTGATATTAAGTTTTTCTTTACATGATGCATTGATTCTAACATACAGAAATTATTTATTGTAAATTGCATGCGCCAATGTGTAATTCGTGGCAACAATGTTTGTATGCGGTGTTATCAGCAGTAAATGATACAAGCTGATTTGTATTATCTCTGAGTTTGAAGACCGTATTATTTATATGATATTTGTAAGGAGTTTAATTTGTAGACTTATTCTGTGTAAGGCTCTAAAATGTTTAGTAATTGCGAACAAAGATGCTTCATTAAAATTAAGATTGCAAGAGGCAAGAATGCTTGTCAATGCCATGCAGCATTACTGGAAGCTTGTGGTAGAGAGATTTTACCATATCGTATCGTTACTAGGTGGGCGCATGTAGTGGTAGGAAAGATGTTAATCAGTGTGTTAGAGTACTGTTGGAGGAACATGGCTGTTAGTCTTGTATTGAACTAGAAAGCTATGTTGGAATTGCTCCTGGTACGATACTTAAGAAGCTAGCGATAAGGAAACTATGCACTTGATGCGCTTCACACAATCTTGAGGAGGAAGACACACAGGCAGAGAATGGAAACGGCGAGATTGCACTTGGACATGAACCACAAGACAAGGCAATTATATTAGCAGTAGAGCTCTCGATTAGAGGATTAGTGGAACAAGACGTTGTGTCGTCTCTCTGAACTCTGGAGGTGGGATACTCATGTTGGGGAAGATTACTGCTCAGCAAGCAACAATGTGGCTTCCAAAAATGTTTTAATTCTTATTAATACAAATTTGCCGGTGATTATTGATGACCCATGTACAGGTTGTCCACCAGCTTATGCCCCTGGCACGAATGTAGCGGCTCAGTAAGTCAGTAAATAATTTTAGGTACACATCAACATCTGAAGCTACAGTTGTGCTTCTGGTTACGCTTACGATAGTAGTACCAACTTTGCGTATTCACGCTAGATTAAAGGAAGAACTCCATAAAAATATCGCAGCTTAAATGCTATTTTCAGTTCATGGAGTATATTTAGCTTATAAAACGTAAACTCCGCCTTTCTCCTAGCGATTATTTTATAGCGTTTCTATATTTTTCGAAACCTGCCAATGTGTTTTGATCAGAAGGCATGGCCCTCGTGCAATTCCTTTGATTTTATCTTGGACCAAGCTAGTTCTATGAGGTTGAGATTACACAGAATGGGGGCAATCAAACAACAGTGTGGTCCAATGAAACAAAAAATGTCTCCGGTTTAAAAACCTCTTCAGGTTTAGTTCAGTCATTCTAAAGCCCTTATCCTGCAACCACAATATCATAGCAGATTTCACAGCAGTCTTAGGTGGGGGTTTATCTACCTCTACATTTTTTCTTTACTTCCGGCAAAACGCTAGTGACTCAAATGATTTTACAACTAAAATTAAGAGAAATTAGCAGTAAGTAAACATAGCGCAAATAACATTGGAGGTTAGTTGACAACGTAACCTGCAGCAACGTTTGCAAGGAGGTTTACAGAATGTAGACAGTAGGCTAGAACAAGCATGACGGATAACACGTAGTGCTAGAGTATCAAGATTGGAACGAAGGAGAAATGAAAAGGTGATACAGATGATGGATATGCAGGAAACAATGGTGGAGAGAATTGAAAGACGGGGTCTTCAATGGTATGGACACGCTAGAAGAACGGAGGATGTTAGGTGGCCCAATACCTTTTTAGAATGGTCACCCCTTGGAAGAAGGAAACGGGGTAGGCCAAGAGTAACTTGGAGAGGACTGATTCATAGAATAATGAATGATCGATGCCTGGAGGAAAGAATGGCAAATGGGAATAGAAGTGACTGCTGAAGAGTGCAGAAGCCCTTAACGAAAACGAACGGAAATGTCTGCTCTCCCCTTCATTCCCGTGATACCATGAGCTGCTGAACATAAAGTACTTATATATCTCTAGTTTTAATTACTAATCGGTAATTCCGGTATAAGTGCTCGGGAGCGAGAAAGAGAAAGTTAAACGGACCAAGTCTTCTTTTCCGTTCCCGGGACTCGAGGAAGCTGCCCGTTACAACGTTCTCGTCCTGGTTTCCATTCTCAGCTATTGTGAACCGGCCTTACTGTGCATCCTGGTGGTTGTCGATCACACAACTATCTTGTCACTGCTCTTCTCTCCAAGGAATGCTGCGGTTAGCTTTAATAATAATCGATTTTCAAGTTTACAAGCTTAATGGAAGCCACTAGAGGGTATCAATTACTTCCCACACAAGGCTGCAATAATTGATCTCTATTTTGTGCAGGTAGGCAGTCATTCGCCTGCAAGATCTTATATTTCAAGACGACCGACCGACGGGTTTACTATCTACTTCATCATGGTTATGGACTTGTTTGTGCTGGGAGCCATAAACAGGATGACACGTGTGCTCTGCTCTGACTGGGGTCTTCAAGTGCTGATAATAACCAGAGGTCGTAGGGGTGAATTGTCCTGCTTTGTACCTTTGTCTTGTAGCAGTGTGAGTCATGCAAGGAAGGCATTTGCAATGTTATTACAGAGGGCAAAGTTCATCTGGTAATCTTGATTTTGGAATATTCAGATAGCTTTGTTCCTAGCAGGTTCGCATTCTCCACCACCTCTTCATACAGGGAATGCACGGAAAGATGCCGATTATTTTGCGTTTCCTATTTCGTTTTGCTATATTTAATGTTGGTAGAAACTCCTTATAACCACCCTGGGTGAGCTAATTTCTTTTTGGTTTGAATTCAAACACACACGGATTAGCTTATTAACAAAGAACAGACCTAGGTAAGTGGCGAAATGGGAGGAGTACGCACGCGTTTCACGTAATTGTCTGGAAGACCGTCTCCGTAGCGCAGTAATAGCACGCCTGCCTACGGCGCGGAGGACCCGGTTTCGATCCCCGGTACCGGCCTGAGGACTTTCCCTCCTGGGAGGTCTGGTTCTGAGTGCACTCAACCTCATGGTGTCAACTGGGACTCCATACTTGGGCCATCCAGAACCGAAATTCAGACAATATACCTAGATCCCATCAAATCCTTTTTGGACCTTACAAGGAGGAAGTGGACCCACCCAATCGACAACGAAAAAAAATGTCTGGGAGGTGTCCTTTACAAGGACGGTTCGCACCTGCCCCTGGAAGGGCCCGTCTTGTATTGGTTTTTAGCAGGAAATTTGGCACTCAAGCATTAACATATGAAAAAATCCGATATCGGTGTCAGGAGCGAAGGAAAAGAGAGGAGTAAAACAAACACTAAATATAGTGCTAAGAACCAGGTAAGGGGACAAAGTATAGCAGAAGTGATTTAGTATTTCCTTACCAACATAAACCATTCGTATTACATCGTCACGATTCCATTCACTCGACTGTACATATATGTCAACCACTTTAGCGGTTTTATCTTTTAAACATTTTTGTACGATCGTGTGTCTTCTATCTCTTCCTGATTGTATTTTTACAGAAGGAATTTTAGAATTCGAAAGCATGAATTCGCTTCCATGGAAACCCCATCTACCAGCAGTAATATTTAATGCCTTTTCATTATCTGCGTCTGCGCCTCCGATTTCAAATTCTTCTTGAAACACTGAATCTCTATTATCGTTATTTACAAACAACGTGCCTTGATTGTCGGCATCAACCATCAAAGAGTTGACTCAGAACTTCTTGAATTATACTGATTTTTTACTTTCTCTACTGCTAAGTAGAGAAAATATTGTATTCCACCCAAAAATTCGAGATTTCACCGGAAATATGGTTTCTGAGATCCCCTGAATAGCCCCACCCTAAAGTACCCCTTACATGGAAAATTTATCGAAAATTTTGATTTTCTTGAAAATGACTAACGATTTTGATTAAAATGCCATATGTTTAAGATAATTTTATGACAAGTAAAATGTATATTTTGAATTTTTTGGCTATAGCCTATGTAGCCCTGTTTACTCTGGATGACTTTTGAATAACTCGTAAACCGTAAGAGATAGACCAAATCTTACTGTACAAAAAACGTAAATCTCGCTAAAAAACGCAATTTATGCCTAAATAAATTTTTTTGTAGAGTGGAGCTTTTCGGAGATATTTCTTATTATTTGTGTCACTTTTGGAAAACAAAACTTGTGAAATGTAACATTCGTTGTTCATTTTTTATATGTTAAGTGTGCAAAGAGAACGGAATTTCAAAGCTTTGAAAGATTTGACTATCGCTCAAAGTCTGCTGTATTCTAATATTCCCCTTGTACCTACAAGGAAATAAGCAATAAGATAATTTGTACAGATGTTTATTCCAACTAACACAAGATATAGGAATAAGAGTTTATAAGAATGGCTATTACAAGAGTAGAGAAAGTCAAACTGCAAAATGTTTGCAACAAATCCCAATGATTGATGATCTAGAAGACAGAATCTGGAGTAAAATTTCCATTATTTCGGTTATAGAGCGTAGAATAAATTGTTGAGGATGCAGAGGGGCATCATTTTGAACAGGTTTTATGATGAAAGGTCAGACTAACATGTTCATATTGCCGTGCATCGTTAGCGTGGATATGAGCGCCGATCTGATAGTCGCGTCATTCAAGAGAAACCAATATGCTTAGCTTTTGTTACTAATGATGTTGTTGCGTATTTGGGAAAAAAAGGCAGAAAAATCACACCATTTTTCCAGGCGTGTTCCGATAGATGATGCGTATTATAAACTTCTACTTTGAAAAAACATGTCTATGATGGAACATATTCACCGACAATCATGCAACCATAACTACGAAGGAACGAGAGAAAATCTAGGATTTGCAGCGAAGATAGGGCATTAAAAACAGAAAAAAATGTTAAGGCCACGTAGTGCGAGTTACAATAATACTAATTTTCAAAATAAATGTTGAGGCGGGGCCAGGTTCGAGCCTCGCTGGAGTTGTCGTTGCTTTCCTTCCTATCCTTCGGTAAAAGGAACGATGATCTCAGGTGGTGGGAAGGCAGCGATAATAATTGGCATGTTATGATTTAGGAGAAAAGTTCCTGAGTTTTGTTTAATTTAGCGCTAAAGTGAAATTAGCCTAGTGTTAGAGGCAACAAAAAGAATTGTTGCTGAGTTTTTAAAAGCCGCGCGTATCAGTGCCGTTGATAATGAACGTAAGACAGTGTTTTGACAATGGCACAAATGTTTAACTAGTGATGAAAATAAGGGGAGGGTAATGGTAGTAGGAAAATCATAAGTCAGATGTGCTACACTTACATAACTTTCTCTAATTTTGTACTAACTCTTCTTACAAAGGTTTATTTTCCTATCTAATTAATGTTAATTCGGATACACATCTATAGAAATTATCTTATTCATTTTTCCTTGTGATGCAATGGAAATAAGGTAATTGAGTAAATTTTAAATGAGTCCCGTCTTTTAAGAGCTGACCAAGAAGTAATAAAACGAATATCAACTTCCTATTTGGGAAATGTATAAGTATTTGGAAATTCAAACCAATAACAAGGAATATCTAGGAAATTGTTGACTTAACAAAAAGCGTATTTGACGTAAGTGCTTTAACGAGACATACATATTTTTGTGTAGCAAGCTTTAGTCTTTCTCCTACGATTTTCCAGTGTACAAAAGTAATTTAGAATGAAAAAAGGTCAGCAGAAAATTCAACACATAAATTTATTTGTGAAGAACATAGTGGTATTTCGATCGTAACTATTAAAGACATTTTCCAGAAAATCAAAATTTTCAAAAAAGTATCTCCGTTAAAGGGCAGCTTTGGGGTTGAGAACGTTCTTTTTCCTTCTTTTTCTTCCCTCTCTCTCTCTCTCTTTTTCGTCGTCTCGCATCGACGAAAGATAAGTTAAATACCAAGCTTTGTATTTAGACTTTTTTGTTCTCGAGTTATGCTGTTCACAAACACACACACACACACACATACACACAAACACACGCGCGCACGTATACATACTGGCAGACAGACAGACACACATACATGTCCGCCTCTGTAGTGTGATGGTAGAGGTCCCGAGTTCGAATTGTTTCGGATTCAGGTCACCTCTAAATATATATTTCCAGTGAAATCTTGCTATCGAATTTTTGAGTGGAGTACAATATCTGGTCTACCTACTATGTACATGATAGAGAAGGTAATAATTAATTAATTAATTAATTAATTAGGCTAACAACAAATCTTATGTTTTTGTTAAAGTAAATGATAGTATTCTTACAAAAGCTTGTTTTTATCTGTTTCAGTATGCAAGTACGTGTGCCACAAGGCGTGTGAAAATAAGGTAAGACAAACAATATCGGCAACATTTTCCTAACTTGAAGACAACTCTCATGAATTGTGCATGCAGAGCTTATATTTCTCTGCGGACATGGCCAAAACTGGACTTTATAATCTCCCATACTTACTGGGTCAACCCAACAAGTCCTGCTTAATGAACAAGGCCTGTGTACTGTCTCGGGGTGGTTTTGCTCAGCTTGTTCCCAAGGGATGCGCTTTTGATGTTGCCATTTTCCGCAAAAACTCTTCAGCACAAGCTCTTCATTTCCCTTCAACAAGCTCAGGAATTGTCTACACATCTGAGTAATCTAAAGGCACTGATTCAGCCATTAATTAAAATTAATTGTTTTCTAAAGAAATAATAGAGAAACAAACAGGTAAATAATTGCAATGAATAATTTCGGTATATTAAAATGAATGCATAATGCGACAAATCACGTGCAAATCCCACTTCTGCCACCAGTATGACAAATGACACTTTCAGTTACTTTACTCTGGCACTTTATTTCCCTTAAAATTGAATGACAAAATAGCCTTGCAACTTACAGCAGACTTAACTAAAAACTGCTTCGCACAACAAACTCCGACGCGAAGTTTAAATGTCTAAAACTGCCTCTGACTGTACACACACATAAAACTGCTAACAACTGTCTCGTTCAACACTTAGCGACTGACTTCTCTCAACACTGCATTAGCTTATATATACGAGAATGACGTAGCACGGACTTTTCCCCAAATTTGTATTTCTGTAAACAAGCCCGAAATTTCTCGGGCACTCTAGAATCGATTTGTTCTGCCGCACCATTCTCATTGGGTGCTTGTGTACTAGCAGTGGTGTGAAGTAGCTTGACCTTGAGCTCTCTTTGACGGAGGTGTCGGCCGGCGTCAGAATAATGTAAGAAGCATGAGTTAGAGGTCTACAATGTATACATTAAGTAAATAGCTAAGGCAATTAGGCTGGATTCAGCAAAAAAATAAACAAAATAAACATTAACCCAAGTTTGAGTACTAAGAATTCAGTGCATTCAGTAATCACAAAACATTAAGTACACACATATGCCAGTTCTGATAGAAAGGAAAAATAATTCTATTCGAATTTTTTATATCTTACAAATAGCAATAACAGACAAACGGAGGAGGTTCGACAATGAACCAGGGCGTATTGTACCTATGCTCTCTAGGGGACCCCCGGAGAGGAAGGATAAGGTGAGAGGAGACAGCGGGTGGCCAGATCCGTATATGGGCTTTTTCTTTCAAGTGCAAATGAACACCACAAGGATTACTAAGACCTTTTACACTCCAAAAAGTGTATCACCCACCGCTGGGCTTGAACCAGCGACTTCAGAGCCTTGTTCTAGCACTGAACTTTATAAACTTTCTTAATGTTCAACTTTCAAGTGATCTAGTTAGTCTACACAGAATATGTAATAACTTAAACGTCGAATGTAGCGTTCAAAGACACAGTGCTGTAGTTCTGTCATGAAACAACTGATTGTAAAAACAGCTGACACACCTGCTGTACAGTATCGATCGTGGTGACATCTGTTGTTACGCACCGAGAACAGAACTTCACTAAACACAAATTAATTTCAAACATTGAAGGTGACGATACGAGCTCACTCTAGTGAATGTTCTTGATACTACGGCATAACGAAAACACTGAGAGGGTTCTGCTTACCTTTATTTGATTTATTTACACTAGACTGCATATTTTAATGTCTCCATGTTTTTTCAGGAATGTTCACACTAATGAAACATATATTTTTACTGTTCACTGATTTTTAAAGTTTATGTTATATATTTTCTTTTCAGAAATTAGATCTTGCTTTAATCGTGGTTTTGTGTCATTGAATTCGTCCATTGATTTAATTACGTTCCTTATTTCACCTATATAGCTGCTAGATTCTGAAGAAATTCATTGCGACTGTTTCCAAAAAGTTTTAAAGTCATTTGTCGCTCTAAAAATTACCCCAGTTCTTGCTCCTCACTTCTGTTCTCCATTTTTTATAATTTGGACGTTCCACTAAAATATATATTGTGACAAATTACTGTATGACAGATCCCACTCCAGACACCAATGTGCAAATTACACTTTCCGGTTACTTTCTCTGTCACTTTATTTCTATAGAGTGAAGTACAGAGCACAGCCCTCTTTCTGTCGTTAACACAATCTACGATTGGTCGTGACCTTGCAATATACAGCTGTTCTGCCCGATCGTAACCTTAGCACATACGTCTCTATCTTTCAGTTCTACTCTATCTCATAAACTGCTTCCGAAGACACACTCGCTCAAAACGGCTTAATTAAGAGCTGCTTCATACAACAAACAACTCCGATGCGACGATTAAATGTCTGCAGCTGTCTCTGAGGATACTCAAACTCTGTCAGTACTGACACACACACCTAAAACTCTCAACACTGCATTCGCTTATATAGCCAAAAATTACATAACATGGATTTTTCTCAGAATCTGCCTTTTCGTAAACGATCCCGGCCAGCTACTCGAGCAGTTTGGCAAAATCTGCCTTTGCTCCGTCCTATTCCATTGTTAGGTTGTCACACGCCGCGCAGTGGTATGAGGTACCTTGACCTTGAGCGTCTGTTTGACGGACGGGCCGCCAGCGCCACAATATTATATACTTTTCCCCTTTAAGGCGTGTAGTCTATGTAGAGGATACCCTTATCGCCCAGCCGCTGCGTTCTCCACCCTCACCCAAGCCCGCTGTAAAGTACAGGTGTGTGTATCCGGGGTGCGCGCGCCGACTTGAGATATTTTTATAATTGGTATTTCTTCGGTGTTAGCTGTTTTTTTATCTTCGACTAATAGTTTTCTGACATATCAATCATGATGTTTACTACCTGATGTGTTTCGCATGCTAGTAGCTGCTCTAAAAAATGAACAACGCCTGTAGTATAGACTACCCGTTTTGCTTCACGCTTGAATGCGTGACCTACTGGCCTAGGCATTGTGGTATTGTGAGGTCATTGGCCTTGCAGAAAGGATTCGAACTCGGTTCTGGTACGCCATAGGTTACCACGAGATGAACACAACTCCTTAGTAAAATTATAAGTTCGCAAATGTACTAAATGTTGATGTAATATTCTCCATTTCATTGCCCTCAATATCCAATACAAATATCTGTATGTATAGGTATATCTGTAAAGTGGGGTAAAGGTGCTGATGTACTTTATTCCACTTACACCACATTACCTCCGAGCTCGTATAAGCAAAGACAATTTTGTTCCATGTCAACTTTTTCCCCCTTGTTAAACTAATTCTTAAAGCTCCTGTAATGTTATAAAGGTCTCTTATCTCTTAAGCTACCATGTATTTTCTGTTCTTTGATGCTATCAATTCTTAGTTTAAATGTATTCCACAGTCCTTAGTCGTTGGTTTCTTGCTCGTTATCTATATTACCAATTCTGATTTCTCTTACTATCTGTATTGAAGTAATCAACTTTCTCCCAGTTCGCTTTCTTACGTGCGTTCTCTTCAGACAGACCATATTTCCATTTTCCAATGTTGTTCCGGTATTTCAGCGTACACATTCTAACTAAAATGGGAGTGCAGTTGAAATTAAACCCCAGAACTGCCACGAGAGCGTGCAATAGTCATAGTGTTGAAGATGCAAAAATAATATTCGTTTTTCGTTTTACTGTTGTTCTGTATTCCACTTGAAAGCTTGATGTTGAGATTTCATTGAAAAGATATGTTTTGAGACTCCCTAAAGCACAAAGAAGTATTTTGAGTAACTCCAACTGTGTGTGCGCGTGTGTATGTGTGTGCGTGAGGTCTCCATCTTCCAAGGATGACACGCAAAGATCCTCAAGAAAATCCTTTAAACTACTTTGGGAACTGTTATTCTCTTTATTTCTTTTTGTCCAAATATAGTGAATGCATGTCTTAAATTTTCCAGGAGTATATTCTGAAGTTCTCTTTATTCTGATGACTTTTCCATAAATGGTAAACTGTGGAATATAGACGAAATCTCACTGCAGAAAAAATGTAGATCTCGTGAAGTACACGGTTTATATAAAATGCTTTAAATCCACAATTAAACAGTAGTTTACTGATTTGAATTTTCCAATACTTATTCCTTTTCGGTAGTCATTCTTTTTTTCCCTTGGTTACGCGACCTGCTCTTGTAAAATTTCACTATTGCTTAACTCTACTAAATTCTACAAAGCAATGAATAAAAAATAAGCTTTGAAGAATAGTTTATTGAAGAATGTGTAGAGAAAGTAATGTGAATTACATCATGTGAATACACTTTTGAAAACATATAAATGAGATCGAATGGCTTTGTTTGAACACAGTAAAGTTTGTGGAGAAACAAACGCCGCAGCGCATACGCACGAGCATTTTAATTAAAGAATTAATTTGGAACCAATGTTTATTGGAGAATGTACGCTTTTCTGTTACACTTCAGTACTATTATTGTTTGAGATTGATGAAAAAATGTTTATTTTACCGCATATACTCGCTCCTTTAACTTCAATGGTCATATCGGCGGCATGGGTTTTAGGTCTTTGATCGTTAGATCATACACACATTCACACTGTCATTCCTACTTGCAAACTCTGGAGAGAATAGAGAATAATCTTGAGTACTCCCACTCCTCAACCGAGAAACGAACCCCGGACCCCTTGCACAACATGCAGGTGCTCTTCCAACTAGCACACATACATACACACAGTAGTGGAACCGGTTTTCTCTACCGGTTTTTCGCTTATCTACGATAGTTAAGCATATTTCTTCACACAGTTTTAGATTCGAATCAATAATCTGAAAAGCATTATCAATGTCTGTTAAGTACTCCATTGTGATTGGTTTCGAAGCTTAGACCATATCTTTAATCAATCTCCAAAATGAAAAATCCATTGCAGGAAGATCTGGTGAACCGGAAGGCATTTCTACTGTCCCTCGTGTTCCAATGACTCTTCTACCAAACACCTCACGAAGTGAGCACCATCATGCTGAAACTAAGTTGAGTTGAAATTGTTGTCCATTTGTACGAAATAGGTAGTCAATATTTCTGGATACGTTTCACTTGTTATTGTAGCATCAAAAAACCAAGGTACTCTAGTGTGTAGCTGAATCACGGGAGGGGGGGGGGGGCGGGGTAATTTGAAATACATGAGAAGGAAAAGAATGAAACCATAATATGTACAATA
Organism: Tenodera sinensis; assembly: GCA_030765045.1. NCBI lineage: Eukaryota > Metazoa > Arthropoda > Insecta > Mantodea > Mantidae > Tenodera > Tenodera sinensis. Next base: position 43,222,524 of record CM060970.1, read on the forward strand.
CAAGTAGTAATGGGAAATGACTTTTGGGCCATCCTGTAGGGGTGTGCGCGTGCGTGTGTTTGCCTGTTGGGTAAAGAAGTCTGAATATAACACACGTTCTTTGCCTTAAATGCAAAAAGGAGCTAAAATTCAGCTTATAGGAATTTTAAAATAAAATGTGTCGAGGTATTTTAACCTGGTTGGCATTGTTACAAAATCAAGAGTAATTTAACTTATAAGTCTTTCAAATATTACGACTTTTAGCGTTATTTTAAAACAGATATTTCTAGTGTTAATTATTGCTTCCAAAGCGAAATGAATGTAGAGCTATTATATTTCTCTTAATTCACAGCATCTAAAAGGGGGCATTTTAGCAATTTTACGATATTAATATCGAACCCAGTAGTTCCTCGACCCGTGGACTTTCGAGATAGGGAATAAAGAAATACAGAAGTTCACTCCGTAAACCAGTGATAATATATTTTTTTATATACGCAGTATTCTTTATGTTTTGCTGTCCAAAGTTGGTACAGTTGTATTTTGTAGCAAGTTTATATTGGTGTTTAAATAATGAAACACACATTTTGTGCTGTTTATATGCAGCAGTTTTATATCTACTACCATGTGCCGCCTCCTCCTCTTATTTTTATTACTATAATCCAGTTTTAGAAAACTTTTATTATGTTGGCCGTAATCTTCTTGCATTTGTTCTTTCTTTCTTCTGCAGGAGATCCCTTTTTATTCCTGCTCTGCATACATTTTCCATACTGTTTGCTTTAATTGCTTCAGTGTTCCAGCACGTTCGGTACATTAGTATTCACCGTCGAGTTTGCCGTTCCTTCTACACCCTAATTCCATTTGTTCCGCTGCTTCACATTCTTCAGTGTTTCCAATATTTCTAACACTCGTACGTCAGGACCTTGCTTTCCAAAAGTCCCATTTCTTCTCTTGATCCTTCTATTTCTTGTTGCCCACTGGATGGAAAATAACACAATTCTTTAACTTTTTCCAATACTATCGTGCATGTAATAAGTTGGTGTTGCTGAATAAAATACGTCACAGAATGAAACCTGTTACAGTACCTTGTGTTTTATCGTATAGCAGTTGTTTTAATCAGGGACGGGATTTGGAGGACCTAAAAGGGTTTGAAAATTAAGATACAAAATGATTCTAACATAAAAAAAGAAATACCGAAATAATCCATCCCGTTAAGTAAACAAACCTATAACTACATTGAAGGCTTTTGCAAATTTTCGATTTTATTAAAATGGCTTTAAGGATTTTAATTAAAATACTAATAGTCAAAGAAATTTAAACGACAGATAAAATGTATATCTTGAATTTTCTGGAAATAGCCAGTGAAGTCCTCTTGATTCGAAAATAAAATCTACATAACCATGAAGAACTTCTAAATATTAACGTACTAAACAAAGTATTTAGATGTGCATAAAATACTCAGTATTTCAAATGGTATTCACTAGCCATTTCCGAGGTACTGAAATGTTGAACACTCGGTCATTCTTTTAAAGTGCTTTCTAATTTCAGTTGTGTCTGAGACTGAATGAATAGAGTATGGAATTTTAAGAGCAGTACATAGCATGCAATTCCTCAGCATTTCACTGTTATATTTCCTTTATGTCCGTAATAAAAAGCACAATGTGGCTGTTTCTGCAAAGGTATATCTTAATTAAAATGAAGTACACAGAAAGATTAGCTTTTGTAAGAATAGTTAGTATATGGAGTAGTAAACGGTAGACTAGTGTTATATATGTACGGGTTCTTAGCTCTGTAGGATTTCTCGTGCAATAGTTTACATGATGAGTGTGGGCCGTGGCGCCATTGTGCAGGAAATGGACAGTGTTAACTACAGGAGGTGAGTTAAGAGAGAGTCTCAGAGATTAAGAGCTAGGAATGTATTCCTACACAAAATTCCAATCCACATACGAATCATCTGATAACATAACTAGGGCGGCAGTGCCGCATTTTAGCCACGTACTTCTAAAACAGATTTGTTTTGTTGTATGAGTGTATTCATAAACATTTAAAGTTTATTTTTGTAATGAAAATGCAATGTTTTATTTTAAACTATCCAAATTAGAAATAAGATGTGAATGGATGTAAACCACTTTAAGTTAGGCAGCGCCGTGACCGAGCGGTTAGGTCGTTTTCATATTATTTGGGTTCGATCCCAAGTAACACTCTGCGCAGCTTGCTCATATTCTGAACAAGGTTAGTTGAGTAGAATCGACATAGCTTCCGCTTTTCCAATCTAGGTGATTGACAAAATGAGGAGCCATATTCTATCTGTGATAAATCCTCACAAATCTCTGTAAACTGTGAAACACTAAAATGTACATGACAATTACAAATTATCATTGAAAACCACGATAGCTTCCAAATTAGGCACCCACTCCTCTTTGAACTTGACGCGGAGGGTTTAGATGCGACCTCACTCTGTTAGATTCCATCATTGTTTGTTAGAAGAAGGATGGCATTCACGGCAAGTGAAGGGGTGTGTCGGTAGGTACAAAGTCCACGCGACCCACGAGCTAGCATCTGGACATGGCTGCTTTAGACGGTAATATTTGAAAACTGTTGTAGCTTGTGCTATAATAAGCGAGAGGGTGACATCTATTAGCAACCTTCTTAAACGTTAAGTTCAAGACGAATGTTCTGGCTTTTAAGGTAACCAGGTGTATTTCTCCTATATTGTACAATTTTTCAGCACTGGCTTTGAAGGTATACCTTTGTAAAATATATACAATGTTTCAAACCCTACAGTTATTTCTTCCCAGGGAAATATGTATCTTATGTAGTATATATATATATATATACTCGGTGACAAACTTAATTACTGGATGTGGTGTTTAATGGTTTGGTTTGAGCAACTTTCTTGGTGGAAGCGTCTCGCAAAGAGCGCGGTTACGTAGGTGAACCAAGAACCGATGTCTGTTTCCTTCATAGCAAGACAAGTTGCTTCTTTTGGTGCTAATGTCGGCTTGTTGCGTCGCAGGTGAGTCTTGTCTTGTAGGGAGGCAATCCAAATGAACGTAGCGTGTTTTAGATGCACTGGTTTGGAGCTCATTGGTTCATTGGTCTTTTGGCAGAAGGCATTCATTTTTAAAACAATCGTATGTATTAAAAGAACATGACTTTCTCTACCCATTATTATTATTATTATTATTATTATTATTATTATTATTATTATTATTATTATTATTATTATTATTATTATTATTATTATTATTATTATTATTATTATTATTATTATTATTATTATTATTATTATTATTATTATTATTATTATTATTATTATTATTATTATTATTATTATTATTATTATTATTATTATTATTATTATTATTATTATTATTATTATTATTATTATTATTATTATTATTATTATTATTATTATTATTATTATTGTTATTATTATTATTGTTGTTGTTGTTGTTGTTGTTTTCTCTATTGGAACAACTTATTCTACTTAAATCTGATAGATTTAAAGTTTGCTTAAGGTCTCTTTGTACTTTTCTATATAGGTACAAAGGGAATAATAATAAATTAATAAATAAATTTAACTTATAGGCATTCCGTAAGGGCAAAGACACCCTGTTTACACAGGGACTAGCTCATAAATAAGCTCCAAAGGTAGGCGAATCCTTTGGGAGTTTTGTTGTGTTGTGAACTGTTTTTCTATTCCTAATCATTTTTTGCAAACATAAAACCCTTTTGCTTTTCCTGTCCCCGGACACTTTCGCACTGCGCTTTTCACAACGTTTGCACTTATTGTCACTTTGGCTCCAGCTGTCCCCATAATTCTCTGTTTCTTGCGGCTCTTGACCATTGGCTTCCCACATTGGTTTGAAAGTAGTCGGCCCATTTGATCTTTTGGCGTCCCACGTTTCCTCGTCCTTGTCATGGGTGCCATATTGTAATGTGGTGCGTCCATTTCTAGTGATCCATGCGTGATACGTAACCACCCCATTTTCGTTTTTTTTTTTTTTTTTTTTTTTTTTTTTCCTCCCCTTTCTACTACATCGCGCATTTTAATCCTTCTTCTAAGTTCCTCATTCCTGATTCGGTCTCTTAGCGAAACGTTTAGGATCTTCGCTACGTTCTCCTTTGACACACCTGTAGCTATTTTTTCAGTTTTCCTGTCAGGGACTATGTCTGACAGCCATAAATTGTGTTGACATAACAAATTTCTGCTTTTGTATTTGCTTTCAGTCTCTCATCTTTGACAAAGGGAATAGCGACAGTCATATGTTTAAAAACTTGTTGCTGTATTCTGGTCTTTATATTCCACACTCTTTCTATGATAGCGAGAAAAAACTTGATAGTCACGTAACTTTAGTAATAACAAAAGTATTTACACATTCATACCAAAATTACCATATCTCGGAAATAACTGATGCAACAGAAATGTTGTTTTAAATACATTTGTGTTTTAAAGAGATGTGTTTTTAGTGTGTTGAAAGATGTTTGCCTATCTCTTGCGGAAAATTCTTTCTGAATAAAGAGGAACGTTGCTGATCATAAAGTTTTGTAAACTTGTCCTTCGAAATGGAATTATTTATAAAGAAGTTGGAATTAATAAAAGAGGAATAAAAGTTCTTAATGAATTAATTGATAGTTCACAATATTAGAGCAATATTAGAACATTTTTATTGTATTTAATATAAGTATTATTATATTCTCTATTCATATGTCACCTTTAACATCTCAAGTCATATGGACGGTTTTTCCTTTGAAACAATTGCTCATCGGCAATGGCGTTCACTCGTTTTACTATTTGTATAACTTTGGGTTTGTTTGCGTTGGATTTTTCTTTATGAATATTAAATTTACATAGTTATTTACACTCTCACTTATACTTCCAGGCTCTAGGGAGGATGGAGAATAATTCTAGCTAAAGAAAAATTCCCATCCTTTAGCCGGGAATCAAACCTGGGACCTCTGCATTTGGAACTTAGCATGCTAACCACCAGACCACAGAGGCAGTAATTAATATTATTAATTGAACTAACAGATAAGTGCAACAGAAAGTTTAAGATGTATATTTCATGTATTGTCTGAATATTTTAAATGTAAGCTATTTCAGTTACAATCAATGCCACTTTTGAGAAAATTAAACCTGGTAACCAAACATTAGAGAGATTTGTTTGTGACTGCCATGAGAACATGAATGTTTCATAGCTCCGTGAACAATGCGCGGACATAAATTCGCTCTGCCCTCTTTCGCAGGCATCACAGGGTTTGAGTGTAGGTAACTCTCAAAGGCTTAAATATTCCTTTACCTTCTTAAACTCTATCACTCGACATATTAACTACAGTTTAGCGATCGGCTAGGAAAACAGGCATACCAAGTCTTGCAGAACAGATGTCATCGCATGCCCACCAATATTCCATGCCCACTGCAGGGCAGTATTGCCAAGCCCCTGTGTGTAGCGAAATTTGGGCCTCCGGGACATATGGAGGCGAAAAACGAAAAAGTGGAACAGTGTAACGACTTTCGTCTATTTTTATTTGAAAAAATAAAGCTTTAATTGTCACTAAAATGGACATGTAATACATTATAGTTAAATATTCTCTAAAAATATGTACTCATTTTAAGTTTCAAAGGAAATATTTCAAAATTGACTCATATGTGAAAACATTGAAATGCTGGTTTGAAAAGAATTACAATAACAACAGAATCCTCCAATAGAGATGACTGAAAATATAATATATAGCCTGCATACATACCCCATCAGTGATATGCAGCAACAGTTATTCATTTATTTTCGTTAATCTTTTTATTAAGCCTCTTAATAGAGTTTAATAAAGTACATCATTATTGTCTCTGCCATTTATCCGTCGTCTTTTTATTCCAACTGTCCTCATATTGAAAGATACGTTATAATTTTTTAAAGTAATTATATTTGTATTTTTGTAGCGGAATATAGTAGAATTTTGTTCCAGCTGTAGCGAGATTCAGTTTTTTCGATTAGCAACACAGCTCAATGGTTCGTTTGCAACGTACGAATAATACATGAATAACTTGGAACACTTCCTATACGTCAGAATATTCGCTTGTTTTCATAACCTCAAACTTCTAGACATTTCAGGAGGGACTAAATACAACATTGCAGTCAAAACTCGCCAGCTAATCAGACTAAAACGAGACTACCACTGGCTATTCCTCTTAATGGCGGAGAAACTAATCCTGATGGTTAATTCTCTTTGACAGCATAAATGTTGTTAAAGTAATTAGAGCAGCTCTATGCACCAACCAGAAATAATAATGTACCTAGCAGTGGCGTATCCTGAAAATTACAACATGAAACAGAAATTATTATACACATTATGCACGAATAACCCGGTCTTCTCTGCTCCAAGAAGACATCCATCCTTCCAAGCAACAAACACGGCCAGCAAAAGAGCATGCACAAAGTTTCGGAGCCACATAACCAAACTATGTTTCCATGAAGTTCAGAGTCCAATGTACCTGCGCACGAATTTCTTCAGTTTGCTCTGTGTGTATAAGTTTTTCAAATCGGGAGTAAATCTCACTTGTTTAATTAAGCTTACTTTATCACAGTATGAACATGATTGAAAAGTTTATGAAATACGATTAATATAGCGTAGCAAAATGACTCTTTCGTTTACCTTTTCAATTACTTCCTTTATTCTTTAGTTTGTATGTTTACATTCGTGATGACTTAAATACACGAATCATTACTAACACACTGAAAAACTCTTTTTTGCTACACAAACTATACAAACAGGATTCAAACGTTGCTAAATGTTACTCAGTCTAGCCACGTGACTTCGGCCACGGAACAATAAATATACGGCATGCTTTCCGCACGGAAGCTCGCGTTTAGCATTACATACGTACTCCGTGTCAACGTCACACTAACTTCATATTTCATAATTTGAATATGCAGACGCAAATTCACTGAAATGCACTCAACAAACACTGCTCGCACCTTGAATGCAATGACAAGTGGTGAATGCTTTTCTCGGTATCTCACAGGTTACTGTTTACATCATGATAGATGGTTATATGATGATAATACGTCAGCACCTCGCCTAGGCTGTTAGAAGTACTAATAAGCAAAGAAGTTATCCATTAGTATATTAAACGCTTCTTTGGAGCATAATTCATGGTTTTCTCTCTTAGTTTGTGTGTTACTGTTGATTTTTCTGCCATCTACGTCGTTATATTTTAGTTACTGATGAATGTTAATCATTTCCTGGTCGATTATTTATATAAAAATCATTCTTGTGTTAAGTTCGCATGAATATCTCTCAAACGAACTATTTCTACTTCATGTTAAAGAGCAAACCTTTGGAGAACCAGTTCCATCAAACATTTAAATTGGAGGTACAAGGCGAATTCAAAAAACATAATCGATAGTCGATATCACTACATTATTCACACACACACACACACACACACACACACACACACACACACACACACACACACACACACACACACACACACACACACACACACACACACATCTGGGTGATATCTCAACATCGAATATTTGGTGGAATGTTCCTCTTGTGTACTACAGGCAGGTTACAGAGAAGGTAAAACACAAACCAAAGCAGACGTTTTATGATTTTGAACCATGAAAAGTGCCAGTATCCCAGAACGCATGGGAGAACATGTGCATTGAGCTAAGCCAGAAATAATAGTGTTTAAACACCACAGACCACTGCTTTCCCGCGGGGAAATGACAGTTCATTTTCCAGCTGTAGAGTGTGACCGACCGAGCCATCGAACGGGTTCCAAAACAACGTTCCAAAGTCACGATACGTCATTTGTTTCGCTTGCTTGATCACCATCACGAACCAAGTAGTTAAAGCTCGCGCGTGTAGATGCCGCGGATGTCGGCCAGAACACAAGCAGTCCTCCACTTCGCGACAGCGTCATCTTAGAAAGTGGGGAGTAGGCGGGCACGTAGTTCGGTAAACAGTGGTTAACTTGCTCGCTCTGGATGATGATGCACACCTCGACATGCTGCCTTCAACTGAAAAGGTCAGTGCCAACCATTCTTACTATTGTTGTAGTTGTAGATACAGTAGCCTTTGTTGCAATCTGACGGTCACGGAGGCTGTGGGCGTTCACACAAACTGGTAAACGAGGTTTGAAATTCCTTGTCAGTAAGTCGATTCTGATCATCTGACTGTCAGATGACAATCTGCAAAAACACAAAAGCATGTCTTTCTGGTGGACCTGAAATGCGTACTCAAAAAGGCTCTTACAGCAACAAAGACCCTGTCGTAAAAGGAAACTGATGTCATATGCATGAGGCGTTTCTTTTCAAGCGAAAATAACCTGCTCTAAAGATATAAGGTGGACAATTAACTCAAACCTTGTGTACATAGTTAAGCTGGGATTGCGATGTAAGGTAAAAGTGCAACACATTGCATTAAATGGAGCTGGTTGCAATTACCATGCGGTATTTAACTTGATGTTACAGGGAAGAAATCATGGGCGTCGCGAAGAGGGGGCAAGGGGCGGGGGGCCGCGGGCCCCCTTTGGAAGTTGGTGAACTTAATGTGCAATCAATTACTGACTATTAAATTATTATTTTAATTTTGATGTAAAGAACAATTTTTATTTAGCACAAATTAATACGGTTATCTGCAACAAATATTATAAATTTTGACAATAAAATAATGAATTAATATTATCTGATTGCAAACTTCAAACATGTGCCCCCCCCCCCGTTGGAAAAAGTCTGCCGACGCTCATGAAAGAAATGTTGACTGTCAAACTCTATTTACCTCACGCTAAGGCACTGCACATCTGAAAAACCTACAAATCCACAGTTTCTACTTATATAGTGTGGTAATGTAATATGTTCACATAAAAAATTCATTCAAATGTCTGCATTTTTTCAGAGACATTAATGTTTTTGTTCTGGATTTAATTCATTCAATTATATTAATTAAAATGCCCAAGGTATCAAGGTTTTTAGATCCTACTAAGGTTTTAGCATATGAAAATATTTAATAAAAAAACAAGGTAAATGTTTACAAAACCGGATGCAGTTTTTATTGCTAATTACGATTTTGAAAGTTTTATTTTGTGTATGCGGCGGGTATTTAACAAATAAATGTTTATAAACGAGTATAATATATGCTAGAATAATTGATTAATGCATTTACGTTGAAATTGCTGCATAATCACTGCCCAAGTGGTAAATATTTCGATAACACAGGATCCTGTTACCCCACTCATATACACATACGCACTAATCTAACTTAACCTAACCTAACACGGGCAAAATTTCGATAACACAGGACCCTGTTACCCAACTCATACACACTAAACCTAACCTAACATGGGCAAAATTTCGATAGCAAAACTCTGTTACCACACTCATATACACACTCACTAAACCTAACCTAACACAGGCAAAACGAAAATGAAGCTTGTCCGCAGAATAAAACTTTCAAAATCGTAATCAGCAAGAAAAACTGCATTCATTGCACTATGTTTCATTCGTTTTCTCGAGCGGCCTATTTTCTAAACAATTACCAAAAATAACTATTAACTTCCAAAAATGACCACATGAGATTCTTAAGTAATGGTTTATGAAGTTTTGCTGAAATTTATAGGTTACACATTTTGACATTTAAGTATGACAAACGCCGAAAGCAAACATTTTGAGAAAAATGGCATTTAAAAGTGGAATGCGCATTACATTACTGTGTTCAAAAGTTTAATTAAATTATTTTGTTTATTAGCGACACTGTCAATTGCCAGGATCATATTAGTGTCGCCAGTGTGCCGGAATTTCGTTCCGTAAAATTTTTTCTACATGTCAGTAAATCTAATAACATGCGGCTCAATACGTTCGGCGTTCCATATTGAGTTCAATCCAGAATGAGATCGATTTGGATATGCAAGGCTCAAGCATAAATAATTCAAACTTTTATGTTGGTCAGTTGGAGAACCTGTAAAACATACCTATGTTTTCTGCGTATTTTAAGTAGATTTTGAGGTTAGTGAATGTTGCGAAAAGTGGCTTTGTTGTGTTTTATTGCAGCACTTCGGCTAATAAAACAAAGTGATGAACGTGCAGCATCTTTGACGGATTCAAATCGATTTGAATATGGTGGGTGTTTCCATGGAACACAATTTTGATCCGATCCGACTTCTAAGAGGATCGAATCCAAGGATTCAGTTCGATCTGAATCTACATTTTCATGCAGTATTCAATCCGGAATGAGAACTCCAATCGATCTGATTTCCCCATGGAAACGTAGTAAATAAATCAAAGGCGTCAAATGAAATTGACGAATATAAAGTCACTAAAAAGAAAAACAAATGTGCATTTTCTACAAATTTTCACATCAAGTTGAGCGTAAATAATTTAACACTTTCACATTACGTGCTATTAAGTTTGTTGTAATCCCTACTTGAAGGTTGACTAAACGTGACGTTGTTAATGTCTTTTCCTTCCGGTTAACATTAAGTTGGTAGTCATGTGATGCTTGAACCAATCGGCGTGAAACAGGAGCAAGGAATAATAAATACCATTACCAGTCACACAGTCATTCCTGTTCCGTTAAGTGCATTCTAATTAGACCTTCAATTTAGTACCATTTCTTAATTTCATGTTACGCCATCGTAATCCCAGCTTAACACAACAAATAGGATTGTGTCCTTGTTCAGCCATGATGAAAAATGCTCAAATGCTATTTATCATTACCGGAATAACGGGGTTTGAACAATCAAATAAAAGAAACGCGTGCATTTGGCTTTCGAAAAAGAATACTCGTATAGTCACTTCAGGACCTGTTTAGATGACAGAGCTCCTGAAATTTAATTAACATTGTATTAGTACTATAGTGAAATTTAAATTAAAATTCGTGTATCTAGTCACTTTCTAGATTTTTTTTTAAACGGAGGAGGGGACCTTCGTCTAATTTTACTTAGATTAACTAAAGCTATGTTTTAAAATTCTGTTTCACTTTTATATTCTTTTCTGAAATATTAAAAAATGGTTTGTTGTATTATGCTGAACCATTGTCTAGATTATAATAATAAATCTGTTAACATTCTCTTTACGAGAGTGACAGGAAATGTTTATAAAATAAGATAAGGATGAGTTTTAAACATTTTACATGTTATTGTTTTTCAAATTATTCGCCTTTTCGATGAAAGCAATGATGTCATACTTTCTGAGGAACTTTAGAAACCAGGTTTTTATTAAGTTCCTTTGCTTCATCTGATGACGAAAAAATGATTCCGCGCATTTGATCTTCAATTTTTGGAATCAATAAGAAATCAGAAGGTGCTGATCATGACTTCATGGTGAAGGGTCCATGGTGCTGACCTCTAGATATTTAGTTGTTAGTTTGGCAATATGCTGCGATGAGTTTTCATAACTGAAGTTATTATTATTCGTTTTACGTGTTTGTCACGAACTTTTTCAAAATGTTGCTGTAAACAGACCCAAAAAAAGCTAGCTATCATCTTTGTATTGGGCTTTTGTAGGCATAGATTCTGTCTAATAGCCAATCTTTGTATTCGGAATTTTACTAGAATTTTTCTGCACCAATCAATGCGTTGTTTCTGAGCTAGAGTCAGTTTAAGTGGAATCCATCTACAACAAAGGTTTCTCAGGCTAACTGTTGATGTAAAATGGTTTGGATTTGACTCATATCAATACCCAATGTCGTCCGAATAAATTAATAAGATGTCCGTTGATCTCTTCAAGCATTGCGGCAATTTTTTCATTAGTAACAGTAGTTCTTGGGCGTTCTTTACGAGTTATGAATAAGAAAAAAACCTATCTCGTTCGAATTCGCTGTATCAATTATAAGTTGTTGCCTTAAATATGGAGTTTCTTCGCCAAATGCATTTCTAAACCCGTCTAGGTATTGTTTAGACGTTAATGACGATTTAAAATCGCAAAAATCATAGCCGGGAAATGTAGCTTAGTCAGAATCACTTTTGGATGAGCACTAACTTGCTAACATTTGAAAGCAACCATCAAGTATAGACATATTTCATTTGTTTTTAGAAAAAAATGACATTCTAAAATTGTTCAGGGTCGCCATCGTGGTTACTTCATGTTAAAAACCGCTTAAGGTGTTTACCATTTAGTACTATCCACATGATTTAAGCGTAACTCTTTAAAATAAATTATTTCAGTTGTAAGATAATTATACTCGTAAATAAAATAATTATTTAGAAATGCAGTAACCTTGTGGTATACAGGTTGGTTGAACATATTAATGTTGGTATGTACCCGGAAACGCATATACCTATAGGATTAAATAAACAACAGGCATTAAAATATGCGATTCTCAATTTGTTACAGTTTCTCGTTTTCCCGGAAGTGGCCTCCAGCATTTGTCATAAAGGAATGCATTGTTTTGACAGCTGAGTAGTTCAAAAGCATGGCATTTGCCGACAGTCTGTCATTATTTACATTAAGATAAGCCTGTGACAGAGGAACAGTGCCTATATTCTTGGCAATGTACGCTCTTATCTCAACTATTCATACACTCCCATACCAATTTTCAAAGGGTAGGTATTAGGGGAAGCTGGACTACTGAACCATCCCTGTTGATTTTTTTTAGAAAATTTTAGCTATTTTTTAAAAAATCAAAATTGTCAAACCATTTTGCGTCTAAGGGGAATTTGGGGTGGATGGATGTTCTTTAAAACATATATGTTGCTTACTGGAGTACCAAGTTAAATTTGCGCAGAGAAGCCGTGCTTTCAGAATCCTTGTTAGGATGGTCCCCTTTTAAGTGAGGTTAGACAGTCAGCTAAATCTATGCACTTGAGTGTCGGTTTGTATACGTGCTTAATAGATTGTTTTTCTATACAAAACACTTTTCGTGTGTGTTCGTTTGATGCTTTGAAAACCTGAGGAAGATAATTAAAGACCGTGTCAGACTGTCAAAAGGACATTCCTGAACCAAGGAAAACAACACACTCTGAAATTAGCAGAGGGGAAAACAGAACAGTAACGAAACGCGGCGATTTTCGGCACGGTTGCCATAGAAACAGAATGGAATATTAAAGTTTACGAGCTATAAGGCTCAAGGTGTCAACCATTTCCAAGACAGCTAATTTGGGCAAAATACCTGACACAATTTAGCTTTAAGGCTTCCGTATCCACGTTGAGTTGTAATTACTGCAGCAGATAATGGAAAGATAGTGTTATCATGCTTTTTACGACCAAAGTGTATGAATGAAGAACAGGATGTTTGTGAATGTGTTTAACACCATATTATGCTTCTAAGCTTAAGTATTATCCTCGCAAAAATGGACATTTGCATTCCGTGGCTTTAAAGCACTTCGGGGTCATAAACTCAAAACGTATTTTGACCTTTTATAGTACAGCTATACAATTTAGGTTAGAAGTTAGATGAAATGAAAACACCTCAGTCTCGGCCTTCTAGGCCTGGTATGGGCATTCCAGATCCCGCGTGTAATCGCATCTCAAATAACCTTCACCCATTCCTTTTCTCGTTTGCTGTTTATAACATGAAAATTCTTCTAACCCAATGGTGGAACACGAGTAGTTCAAATGTACTGTATTTAAGTACTGTAAAAGTATTGTTTACTCCGTTTTTACAGGTTTATAAGCAATTTTACATTTATTTCTTCACTTTGATTGGAAGCACGAGATACTTTGTTTTTCAAACGTTTATTATATGAGTGGTAATGAATAAAACACTTGAATGTGTTTTCTCGTTTGATGCATACTTTGAATTTTAATGAATAAGCTATTTCAGTTAGAGTAGGCAAAGTATGCCGACTAGGGCAAGAATATTTCAGTTTGATTTTACCTTTACATTGAAGCCTACACACGACTTCTGTGGAACGACAATTATTTATTGCAGAGTGACTATTTTGTAATTCCAAACATTCAGGAAGATATTGAAGCATGAAGCTTTCTTCTGGGAATATGACAGCCGAAAAAGCAACATCCAGAAAGAATGGAATTAAAACTGAACACAGGAAGGTGGAGGGAGTAAAAAATCCCTTTCGTTTTCTAATATTTTGTTTTGATTGACATCCTTCATTACGTAAGTTTGGCTGTGAAATTGATACGATAGCAGATGTTTTTGACATACGCTGCTCGTTACGTCACATCACGTGGTGTTAGCGCCTGCACAGTGAAAAAATCGGAAGGAAATCTGTTTTAACTCGTGATTTTAATCACGCCTTTGACGTAAGAATGCTTACAAGTAGGAATAAATTTCTGCATTTGTTCGCAAAGCATTTTATCGGAATCGGGGCTGTGAAATGACGAGGAAAATCGGAAAGAACAGCTGTTGGTGACATTGTGTATTGACACTTGCGCAATTGACGTCTCTCTGACGACACACACAGAAGTGGCATTGAGCTTACAGGAGTGCGCGCGCGTGTGTGTGTGTGAAAGAAACACACACACATATAAAGAGTGCACCTTGCATTGGGTTAACCGTTTGGTTTGTGTGGGAGAACTGGTATAATCACACCCAGTATTCACACCTTAACGAAATCAGGTTTGAAAAAGTAATCGTGTTCAGACTGAGGCCAAAAATAAGAAGCTATAAACAAAACTATCTTTACTTTTTCTATTTTCTACTTACAGTACGTAGAAGAAGCATTGTATTCCAACTGAAAATTGGATACCGAGATTAAATATATTTTTTGAGACTCCCTGAATCAAAAAAGATTTTAAAAAATGGTGTCTATTCATCCATCTATCTGTCTGTCTCTCTGTCTCGGTTTCTGTCTCTCTGTATCTATATTTGTCTTTACAGCATAACTCAAGAACAACTTGGTATTTATGTTTGTGTCTTCCAAGAGTACGACATGACTATTTCATATATAGACGCGTTAAATTATATACATTATCACATGGTCATTGTTTTGTTTAGTCAGTGTCGTCAATTTTATCCCATAAATAGCTGAAACACTAGTATTTACAGTTGAACCTGCTTTAAACGTGACCCAGTTCTAAGTAATTCGTATTTAGACGTAAATTTTGACTATCACTTAAAGCCTACTGCATTTCCTAAATCCCATTTTATCTACAATTGCAATAACACAATTTCTGCAAAGATTTATCTCATTAAAGTAAAGTAAATAAGAGAATAAGGTTTGTAAGAATAATTTTATAAGAGTGAGTAGAGAAAGTCATGTGGGTGCAGTACATCAGATGTTCTTAATTTGTTATCTTCTACAGGGATTCGCAAATGAATTGTCCTCGGGTAACAAAATATCAAAGTACAGTGAAAAGAAATTTGGTTAAAATCGACAGGCCAAACAAAATGTGTAACTCCAATTATCTATGTCAGTGTAATTCTTTTTCATTCCCATGTTTAATGTTATGTAAATGCAAATTTAGAACAGCGAGACAATGGAAATAACGTTTGCATGTCAAATAAGATTTCTGGCATTATCTTTGTAGTGTGGGAGTTTTACATACTTCGTTCAATTTGGCTCTTCGTTTTTGAAAATATCCGGTTCTGATTTTATTTTTTAATGAAATAATTGCTAACAAAGGACAACTTGTGATATTCACTGCGGAATGATGTTACTTATATAATCAAGTCCCTACCACCTAGGAAAAACACTGGTGATTCAGGCGGAAGATGTTTTACTTTTTACTTTCTCTACTGGTAAGTAGAGGAAATATTGTATTCCACCCAAAAATTCGATGTCGAAATTTTACAGGAAATATACGTTTTTAACCCCCTGAATCCAAAAAAGTCACTTTTAGAAAATTTGTGTGTGTGTGTGTGTGTGTGTGTGTGTGTGTGTGTGTGTGTGTGTGTGTGTGTGTGTGTGTGTGTGTGTGTGTGTGTGTGTGTGTGTGTGTGTCTTGTCAGTCTGCGGACAGCATAACTAAAAAACGTAAAGTCGGTTAGAAAGCAAAATTGGTATTTAAGTTTAATGTCTTTCAAGGATGCGACACGAAGATTTTGAAGAAAATAGCCCCACCCTAAACTACCCTTTACATGGAACATTTTTCGAAAATTTTGATTTTCTTGAAAATGGCTCTAACGATTTTGATTATAATGCCACATGTTTGAGATACGTGTATGACAAATGAAATGTATATTTTGAATTTTCTGGCTATAGCCCATGAAGTCCTTTACTTGGATGACTTTTGCATAACTGGTAAACCATATGAGATAGACCAAATCTTACCATACAAAACAATGTAGATCTTGCTAAAATACGCAATTTGTGTAAATAATTTTTTTTTTTTTTTTTTTTTTTTTTTTTTTTTTTTTTTTTTTTTGTAGAGTGAACCATTTCGGAGGTATTCCTTGTTATTTGTGTAAGTTTTGGACAACATACTTCTGTCAAATGGAACATCGTTGTTCATTTTTTTATATGTTAAGTGTGCAAAGAGAACGTAATCTCAAAGCTTTAAAAGATTTGACTATCGCACAAAGCCCACTGCATTCTAATATTCCTCTTACACGTACAAGGAATAATTTGTACAAATGTTTATCTCAACTAACACGAAGAAGATACAGGAATAAGAGTTTGCAAGAATGGTTAGTACAAGAGTAGAGAAAGTCATGTGAGTGCAACACATCAGATTTTTATTCTCAGATGTGATGTAATACATCTTGACGACATAGTTTATTAATTAGGTATAACTTTTCTAACACTCTACCGGCATTACACGTAACAGATTAGTTGAAGTGCCTGGATTAGCATTTGTATATACATGGGTAATCTTATTGCCAACCAAAAACAGTATTTAGCTTTTAAAATTTACTTCTCTTCTTGTGGCGCGTATTTCTGTCAAGAGATTAATGAAATTAGACTGATGAAGGAAGGGAAGGGAATTAAAAGCAGTTTTCCATTATCGCTGTCTTTTTCCGCCATAAAAATTTTTAATCAATAAAAACAGCATGTAACTGCGTGTTTGTGTCCATCATCTGGAAGTCGCTGATTAGTCTCGTGTTATCTTGACTTGAGCAAATTTTGAACAAGAGCGACATCAAGGAAATGCTGGGCGGTAGTGCCAGATTACAAAGTTCACTGAATGTTAACAACGTGACACGTGGGAGAAGCAGTGCAGTTTTCACGAGTGGAATATTAACTGCAGAACCCACACCCTATTAAGGACTCTCACTTTGCAGTTTGTAGCCTGCTTTCGCAGACATTTAATATCTGGATAAAAAAAGGCCAACTTATTTACGACTTTTATAAATGGAGATACTGAAATTGTCACCGTCGCTCTCCGTACATTTTTGGCACCTCTTTAAGAAACTATCCACTGAGTTAATGGTGGCAGTTTCCTGACGTACATTTTGTTTTAATTCTTCCAGGGTCTGTAGGTTAGTCTTGCACACTATGTTAAGTTACTCCAGAGATAGAAATCTGTTATTGGAGCTCTGAGAAACCTTTCTCCGCTAATGGCGCAAACAATACACCAATTGTTTCATCATAAAGGAGTGCTTCATGAACACTCGGAGATTCTGAGTTATAGGGACAATTTTTTTCCAGTCTACAGTTGATGCCCGGATATACATCAATACAATTTTGCTCCTTTTTTTTTTTACAGAATCAACAGACAGGGAGCGTAATTTTTCCTTAACAAGGCAATAGCTCATAGGGCCATTCTTTGGGCGACAACAATTGAACGTGTGTTTCAGGATAGAATTATTAGAAGAGATTTGTGGCCCCCTCGATACCCCGACCTAACCCCCTGCAATTTTTACCTCTGGGGTGACTTAAAATATAAAGTGTACCAGACAAACCCACACACACACTCGAAAAATTAAAACAAAATATCCACTAAAAAATTGCTGGCATTTCTCAATGCGAACTACAGCGATTGATGGATGGTTTCCTAAAGAGGTGCCAAAAATGTTTGGACAACGACAGTGGCCAGTTTCAGCATCTCCTTTCATAAAGTTGGTCAGTAAAATCTTTAAAAGTACTTTCGAAAATGTTGTACCGTTTATCCGCGCCTTTCTGCGATAGCGACAGACGGCAACTAGCGTCGAGGACGTCGAGAACCAAAACACCGCGCAGCAATTCGGAAGTTTTTTCTTTTCCCGCTCTTTAATGAGCTGCATTTTCCCTTTGAAAGCTCGTAAAAGTGTTAAATTTGTTTCAATAATTTCAGTGGCTCTTGGAACTGCCCATTGTTAGCTAATTGGTTGATTTCGATGACAATTACGAACATTGTTTGCATTGTTGTTGACATTGTCGTGGTGTTCTCTCTATAGCGTGGTTTACAGATGAGGCTGGTTTCATTTGTCTGGCTACATCATTATTTGCCTTATGGAGGATAGTTCCAACATTTTGTGTGTGGAACAGTCAACAATGTAATTTTCCAATATATTCTCCCAAAGTTGCACACGTACCTATTATTGGTTTAAAAGTTGTCGCCTATTAAAGTGGTTCAGATTTATATGGATCACACTCTACTTTGAGTTTAACCTTTGATACTTTTTTGTTACTTTTAGATTGATAACTTTTGTATTGTTGGAAGTTTTTGCTATTAACTTGATACTAGAGAAGTTGTTGCCTCGCACGTGTCTCAAAAATGTTGCTGAGCTAGCATAGTTCTTCACAGATCTTGACAGTGAATGAAAGCAACATTTCATACTCTTGTCTTTAAATGAAAACGTGGAAAATAGCGGGGGAAGGATTCGAGGTACTCGTTAACTGATTTGTGAATGAAGCTGATTTAGCATGGCTTTGTGACTCAACTTCTGCCATTACATTTACCTATTCCGGAGACCAGAATCTGTGCATCCAGCAGAAATAAATCAGATCTTACGAGATAATACAGTTCCACGAAATATTTGTTGTTTCCTTCCATCTGTAGTTTGTGTTTTGCAAGTCAAACTTGTGTCTCGAGCGGCCTTACAGTACACCGTACGACTAGTTTCCATAGATTCTGCTTTACCACTGCGATATTGAATAAAGCACGAGTGCAGTATGAAATATTTATGCTCTACCACGCCATAATGTAGCTCATTATAGGATACTAATATTAACAATCATAGCTACACCCGTTCATAATGACACTGCTAACCACCAATCAAAAGATCCTGTATTTAATGTAGAAAATTCAGTATCGAGTAATGCTATTAAAGCTAAGCGAAGTGTTATTTGAATTAATTAAAACCATCCACATATTTTTGACTTCCTGAGCTGTTACTCTGTTCAATAGGACTATGGTATTTGTTGATGAAGGCAAACACAATATTTATTAGCGGTGGAAATAACAAAAACAAAGATTTGGAACAGTGAATACCAAGATCACATTTTGGCACTAGCGGCTTTTTATCTCAGTGATAAACGTGTACAAAAACCAATACATTTAAGTGGGAGCGTATTTATTGACAACACGTGCCCGAAGATATTATCGCCACAAGCATTAACTGCACACGATTTAAATAAAACGGAGATATCTACCAATCGCATGTTAACGTAAATCCAAGCGATTTAAATTTGTGACAATCTGGCCCTTGTTAATTACTTTCAACATCCCTTATCTAAAGTATAGAAAGTATTGCATTGGAGTAAAATATTTATATCGCCATTTCACAAGCGGCCGAGGTACATACCTATCCTGATTTTACTTTCTCTGTTACTTGTGGAAAGTAGGGGAATTATTGTATTCCACCCAAAATTTTGATCTCCAAATTTCACCGGAAATACATGTTTTAGGCCTCCCGAAAAAAAATCTGATCTGCTGCACTCACATGACTTTCACTACTCTTGTACTAACCATTCTTACAAACTCTTATTCCTATATCTTCTTCGTGTTAGTTAAGATAAACATTTGTACAAATTATCTTATTGCTTATTTCCTTGTAGGTGCAAGAGGAAAGTTAGAATACAGCATGTCTTTATGACAATCCTAAAATAGGACACTTATCCAACAACTGGATTTTCTCTCTAGATATAAAATAAGTATTGTTGCACATACATACCGTACAGTAACTTGGGTTGCCTGAAGAAATACGAACTCGGAAAATTGCAATTTTCCAATTTTCCAAGCCCCTAAAGTATAGGCAACTTCACCGGTTTGGCAGTACAGCGGAACAGTCAATTGTTCAGGCGGAACTGGTAGTCGTCGACAATCCAGCTGCTGTTTAAGCAGATTGTGCAATGAAACAGTGGGAGCTCTTATTGCAGGCAGCCCCAACTAGCTCAGATCCGTGTAAAATAGTTATAACAAAGGCGGCAAAATAATCGCGGTTTTCGTTCTTAATTTCATATTGAAGTAAGGTTTGTGATATTTGTTCCGTTTTAAAATATAACCAGGGAAACCTGGATAACGTTTTCAGATTTACACCCTGAATTTAAGCATACTCAATACAGTGAAATGCAGTGCAAAATACAGTTCAAGGTGGTTTGGTAGATTGACCCAAAATTCTTACAAAATATCAACCGTCCACAGTCTGAAAATGATCAAGAAGGAGCAGATATTAAAGAAAAAATCTTATGTATTGCACTCACATGATTTTTTATACTCACTCTTGTACAAATTATTCTTACAGACGCTTATTTCTGTAGCTACTCCAGGTTAATCGAGATAAACATTTACAGAAATTACCTTATTGCTAATTTTCTTGTAGATGCTACGGAAATATGGGAATACGGTAGCTTTTAAGTAATAGTCAAATGTTTTAATGACAGTCGCTATGCAAAAGTATAAGTATTGGAAGATTCAGACAAATAAGAAATATCTCCGAAACGGTTCACTCCATAAAAAATGCATTAGATGTAACTTGTGTGTTTCAACGAGATTGCATTTTTTGTGTAGAAAGATTTTGTCTATTTCTTACGGTTCACCAGTTGTGCACAAGTCATAAAGAGTGAACAGAAACATGGGTTATAGCCATAAAATTCAAAATATGCATTCCATTTGCCATAAAAATATCTTATACATATGCTATTTTACTCAAAATCGTTAGAGCCATGTTTTGAGAATATCAAAATTTTAGATAAATTTTCCGCATAAAGGGCAGTGTAGGACGGAGGAAGTTTTCCTCAAAATCTGATATTAAACTTAAATACTAACTTTGGTTTTCAACCGACTTCTCATATTTGAATTCTGCTGTTCACACACGCTTGGACCTTTCCCTAAAGATTTTTTTTTTTTTTTTTTTTTTTTTCCCTTGGATTCAGGGGCCTGAAAACATATATTTTAGTTGAAATCTTAACATCGAAATTTTGGGTGGAATGCAACATTTCCCCTACTAGCTGTACGCAGTAGAGAGAATAAAACGCAAAACAAAATTCAGTCATTTTGAGTTACAATCCTAAACCTGTGTTTGATCGCAAATTTCCAGAGTTCCTCTGTATCTTATTTTCAAAATTCCCGTTACCATTTTGGGAGAAGTATTCTGATAATTATTGTGTTGCAATGTTGAAGTGGTTTGTCAATAGAGGCGCAACAGGTGATGACACCTAATCCTTCAAAGAGGGAGAAAAAAATTCTAAGTACAGAATCCACAACTGTTGCAGCTTAACCGAGAAAAGTATTTAAGTTCCCATTTTCTGGGGAGGGGCTTGGAGGTTTCCGTTGCGGAACTGCGCTAAAATTGCCATTTATGGGGATAAATTCGAGCTCGTTGTCACATTTTGCGCTCTTTAACGTGGTAAAATAGCAATTGAAGTTTTACAATAGGTTTTTATTAACCCAATTTTGTGCCAAACAACACGTGTAATTTTTTTTAACCTTAAAAATAACGTTGGCCTATTAGAACTCCAATGCAAATGTTATGTAATTAATTCAGCACAGATCAAAGGGTGTGTTAAAAGCATCAGTCACCCTGTCGCCTCTGTGGACCACAGCTAAGTGTTCATTACCTGCATTCTCTGTTGAGCAAACCCACCATTATAAACAGGTTGTTACTGTATTCAATATGGCTCATAACGGGCTCATTATGGGAAGCGTGCCAATAATAACAATGGTGTATTTCCTACAGTAGTGTCGTAATTTCGATAAGTATTCCTCGCTTGTAGAAAGAAGATAAAAGGATTTTATAAGTTATTTTCGGAGTAACGGAGATTAAAAAAGCTCTGTAGGTTATCAAGGTACTCCATGTTTTGCTTTTTATAGGTAAGCAATATATCATGCTATTTTCGAATTAAGACTATAATGGAGCTAACGTTACCCCATATTAAGGCCTGAAACAATAGAAGTAATAGACATCTGCATCTGTAAAATTTGATATAAACAAAAATTTCGACATTTTTCAACACATAAAATGTCTTACAATGGAGTTTTCTACCACTGTTACTGAACCTTCTAGATTAGACATAAATATAGAAAGTTCCAAAAACCCCTTTTTTGTATTGAATCATTCCTACATAGCATTGCAACAATTAAGGTGGTCTTTTTAATAAGAAGAAAAATATTTTTGTTTCGTTTAAAGTGAAACAAAGATGGAAAGAATGCCAATTTGAGAGAATTAACACTATCTTAAGCTAATGTCAGGAAAAATTCATTGTACAAACTTAAATAATTTCACGTAAAGGACATTTTCTATAAATAACAATTTTATAAAAATAATAAGTAATAACTGCTCAAGATAAGTCTATTCTACTACCACATTATCCGTTTCTGCAAGAGTTTAATCTCGATCAACTGAAGTAGATAGTACAAGAGTGAGTAGGAAAAGTCATATGAGAGCAACACGTCAGATTGTTATGCATAGGATAGACGCCGTTCCGGTCCGGAAAAACATGCAACTTTATCGTGTAAATGTGAAGCGTTGAGCAAGGCAATAAGCGGTAATCTTCTACACAGTTCCTTCCCTACCTGTTGAGATGCTGTTAACTCGGAAGACGGTCGGAAAGAGTTGTGTGTGTGTGTATGTAAGTCACTTCCTGGAGCATGCAGCTATTTCTGGAAAGGCATTAGATGCTGCGCTTCTGACAGAATGTTTATTTGTTGGTTACATTCTCGGCCTTCTGGCACAGAACACGCTTATCCTGGTGTGAGTCAATCGCTGTGATTCAGAGTTGGACGTGCAACTTCAGTAATCTGACAGTCTCACTGGATCGATCGGCCTCACACTTTCGGCTTCAATGAAAGACTGGCACTATACTATACCTCGGTTTACTTCAGTGTCGCACCATTAACGCCTATGATAAAGAAAGGGGAGGGCTCAAGTAAAACAAGCGGTGTAATGGCTGGTGAAGTTACATTTGACAGCAGTTGCATGGATTTTGCTTCTTATTGTTAAACAAAATTCATTTTTATTGGAAAACATTAATATTTTTACAATAGAAATTCAAATAGTTGATTTGTATTTACTTCAGTTATCATAATAAGAAATTATAAAGAAAGAGTCAATAAGGTATCTCAAAACGTAACAAATTTATACGTATAAACAAAATAGAAACACATCGCACAATGATTAGTCGATTGGACCAGACAGGGTTAGCCTCGTTCGCAGGTGAGTGAATCACCTAGCTGTCAAGTGCCAGGTTAGCCCTCACCGACTGTAATTTTCTTATGTAAAATCATTCGAAAGGTGAGCTGGAAAAAAAGAAACAAATAGCTTCTAGCTCCCCCTAGCTTTCCCTCTACCTTTGGGGAAGTGGTTTATGTCCAATATATTATATTCTTTAAGTTGGGACTAACATATTGTTGCGCCGGCCGCGGGCAAAGCAGAATCAAGGTCAGCTACCTTATCCGCTACGCCGGCCGGTAATAACGTCGGCTCGGAACAAACGCCGTTCCAAACAATCCTGGAAGCTTTTGACATGCGGGAACTTGCTTACGAGAGAAGCCGAGAAATTTCCACTTCTGCATGGGCCGAAGTTGCGTTTAATTATGCAGCGTTTGCGAAGTTTGTGTCAAGGTTACGATACTGGATTCAGTTTTAGAGGAAATAAAGTGACAAAAAGTAAGTGAACTTACCATTTGTCACAATGTTACACTGATTTATACAACAGTTGGTTCGACCATTTGTGTGTGAGTACACGAAGTTTTCGCCTCAGGTATCACATTACACATATTAATTCTAATTATTATTATTATTGCTGTAAAATATATTGCTAAAACAATTTCTGTCACATACCTAAATGGAAGCTGTTATATGGGGTTATAAATGTAGACAGAAAGCAATTAGATACGGTTTGTTAATGTGAAAGAAAGTTAATGTATGTGATTATGTCAACATTGGAGTATTACGGTGGCAAATAATTCACAATTGCCAAAGAACAGTGCGAATATGCGGGCGCCCATATTACTTTGTGTACATGTTAAGTAGGGAAAGAGTGTGTTGCGACACACATGTGATAAGTGCATCATTGGTGAATGAGGAACCGTCTGTATTTTCTACTTCCTAGATTTTCCATTGCACTTAACGTATGTGTATTATATATAATAATATGACTAATAGAAATGGTACTTATAACAAATCTGTTATAACGATTTTTATTAAAATGTCATATGTTTGAGATATTTTTTTCACAAATGAAATGTATATCTTGAATTCTCTGGCTATAGCCCCTGTAGTCGTATTTACTCTTGACGACTTTTGCATAACTAGTAAACCGTTAGAGACAGACCAAATATACTATACAAAAAATGTAGATCTTGCTAAAATACACAGTTTATGTCTCAATAAATTTTCTTCTAGGTTGAACCATTTCGGAGATATTCCTTGTTGTGTGTGTGTGTGTGTGAGTTTCGGAAAACTTAAAGCTTTCGTGAAATGGAACATTGTTGTTCGTTTTTTTATATGTTAAGTGTGCAAAGAGAACGGAATCTCAAAGCTTTAAAAGATTTGACTATCGCACAAAGCCTATTGTATTCTAATATTCCCCTTGCACCTACAAGGAAATAAGCAATAAGATAATTTGTACAAATGTTTATTTTAACTAACACGAAGAAGATATAGGAATAAGAGTTTGTAAGAATGGTTAGTGCAAGAGTAGAGAAAGTCATGTGAGTGCATCACATCAGATTTTTTGCTCTACAGGTAATTATAAATGGCATTTATACTCTATGGAAGTACTATAAGAAGTGCAACATGAGTTTGTAGATACGCCTGAAGAATAGTTAATTTCCTGTGTTCTTGTAATCTTTGGAATTACTTCGGCAGTCCGTGTTTCTCTTCGTTGTTATTCATCTGTTTCTAACAGAACATCCCACCTCTGAAGCGGCGCACCTTTCTCGAATCTTGTATCTCATTTTCATACGGCGGTGTTCTCTGTTTTTCCGGTTTCCAAGCCCCTCTTCTTTTTTATCTTGCGCGTTATTCGCGGCCAACTTTTTTACTTTCAAAGGTTAGCTTTCTTTGCTCATCTCGTAGCTGTATCATTTTGGAGTTATCTTTGTCTCCCGCTCGGTACAGGATGAAAGTTAGAAGCCTGGGTAATGTGACATTTAGCAGCCCCGAAGTTTCCATCTGAAATATAATGTGGAGGGGAAGCTAATGTCTAGAACCTATGACTCACAAATGTTTATTACCCACTTGGTCTCCTTAATTTTGAATGAGATACTGTTTTAATCCTTTTAAGGTCAAAATTATGAAGTAGTTAAGGGAAAATATGTGCATTACATTATCGTATGCAGAGAAGTCAAAGATTGGAGTTTAATTGGTGGAATTGTGCCGCATTTTCTTAAGCCGTCATATGTATTTGTTTTCACTTTCTCTAGTAGGGGAGGTATTAGCTTCGACCCAAGAATTCGATGTGGAGATTTCGCCGGATATGTTTTGGGGCACCCTGAAAAAAATCAGTTCCAGAAAAAGGATCGCGTGTGTGTGTGTGTGCGCGCGCGTATGTGTTTATCTGTGAACAACATAATTCAAAAACGAAAAGTAGGTTGAAAACCAAAGTTGGTATGTAAGTTTAATATCTTTCAAGGATGCGACACGCAGATTTTAAAGAAAATTACTCCACCCTAAACTTTTTCGAAGATTTTGATTTTCTCCAAAATGGTTCTAACAATTTTTATTAAAATGGCACATGTTTGAGATACTTTGACGGCAAAAGAAAGGCATATTTTGAATTTTCTGGTTATTGCCTATATAGGCCTGTTTACTCTCGATGCGTTTTACATAACTGGTAAACCGTAAGAGATAGATCAAATTGCCAGCATTTCTTAACGTCAACTACGGCGAGTAATGGATAGTTTCCTAAAGAGGTCCCAAAATCTATGTATCGACGACAGTGACCCGTTTCAGGATCTCCTTTCATAAGGTTGGCCAGTAAAGCCTTTAAAGGTAGTTTTAAAAGCACTGTATAGATTCAACCGTGCCTTTCTATGATAGCGGCTATCTTCAACGAACGCCGAGGATGAGGACAGCCAAAACACAGTGCAGCCCGTTCGATTTTTTTTTTTTTTTTTCACTTCTAGTATTTACATTATGCATTGTTCCTTAAGCATAATTCTGGTTGTACATAATATCTAAACCATGATTATTTTCTTGCAAAGCTCCGATGGAAACATCGTTTGTGGTTTAACACGCATTTGTACCTTTCCACGTCAATATATCTTACAGCTTTGACTCTGGGGAAATTATTTCAGGAACTGCACACCTTGAAGATATTCATCCACGGAATACACAACTTTAGTGTAAGAATTTCTCCCCAAAAATTCATGGAAATTCAAAGCGTTCTAGCCTCATGCACATGACCCACTACATAGGGATCTTTGAAGATTTTCAATCCCTCCGTGAACTCGAGCCATATTTCCTACGCAGCCGTTTGCTTGCTTCGATCTAAAAGTTTATTCTTTTATCCACTATAACCTGCATCAAGATTAGATGGCGGCAAATTTAAATTTAGAAGAAAATGAAAGCGAGTTCCATAACCTTGAGAAATAATACCAGAAATACTACCCAAAAAATCTAAAAAGCTATATGAAACTGCATTTAATTACCTCGTCTGGTGTAGTGCAAAACACATGAATCAATAATACATGAAAACAGCTCGCTGCCCGCTTTAGTTATTTCTGTTGCTTCAAGAATCGATATATCCTACAAATTCAAGCGTTATCTAAAAATAGTATATCCCACACTTGTTAAAAGAACTTTTAGTTTGCACGTAGTATTGCGAAATAAAACACTCATTTTAACTCTGTGTGATAACTTCTACTTATAATAAATTGGATAATGTTTAAGCTTTATACAAAGTATTTTACTCATTTTTATAGTATTAAGACCGAGTCGCTGTCCACTGGAAACCACACTCACTCTCTTGACTTTCCTTTGGTATCTGGATGTTTTAGGGTTGTGTTTATCAACTTTTTTGTCGTGTTCTGTTTCTCAAGAACTTCGCAAATAAATGTCACATGCAGACAAATGCGTAGAACGTGTCGGCAGTAAATCTTTTGCTGGTGGTCTGTTACTAACTGAAAACTTGCTGAAGAGGAAGGAGTTGTGGTTATCTTCGCAATCTGTTGGTCAAAGTTAGAAGCTGAGTCAAAAATTATATTAATAATAGTAAACTTCAAACCCCGGTGAATAATTGCAGTGCTGGATATAGGCAGTGTTGTTTGGAATCCTGGAATCTAGGCATTTCGATGACTTGCTTCTTTTTTCTGACAATGCTGGGCCGATGCTATGTTAAAATATTCGTAGGGCATAACATTTTGAGTGTAATTAAACCACTTTAAAGTGTACCTGCATTTTTAGACATATAGAATCAACTTTCAGAATATCAAAATGTGGAGTGAATCTACCTGCTACTTTTGAGGGTCGCACCAAGCTTACTGTTGCAATGCAGTCTTTAGAGACCAGAAGGCAGAGGTTCAGGTGGCACTTGTATTTCGTCATGCCGAAAGTAAATGCAATTGTTTCCGCGAAAACCAAATAGAATTCGTGAAACAAGCTGCAAATAATCTGAGTCGTGTCGAAGGTAAAGTGCCTTTGCTTGCTCAAGAACATGTAAGCTTGCTGATTTACTGTCATGTAAGCTCTAATCCCTCAATTAAAAAGAGCTGGAAATTCGCAATATTTATTGCTTTAACGACGCTCCGGTATTGTCTTCTGTTGATGTTGAAAGAAGCTTCTGTATGTGTAAGCTCGTAATACTTCACAATAGACCAGCGGTGCTCAAGCGAAAGCAAGTTAGGGGAGGTTGAAATCACCTCCTTCCACCCGCTGGGATGGAATGATTCATTTATCCGTGGTTACTGAGTTCCAGTGGCGGCACATGCTTACGTACAGGCAATCAAAGGCGTACACATTCATATTCTACCCCTGATTAACCCACGATGTTACTGAGGATTACCTTTTTGGCACAATTTAATTTTAAGAAGGTCTTTAATATTTGGTGCAAAAGATGAAGTGCAGCCTCAAAAGATAAGCAAGGTTATTGTCACTTATCTTGAGTTGCCTTGCACGTGATCGCGTGGACGACCCGAAGGAAGCGATTTTCATTGGTCAACTTTTGAGCACGTCAAGGGAAGGTAAGAATCAACCCGCCGAACTCTTCAGGCTTTGCTCGCAAAATAATTGTTATCTTATCACTCATCTAATCTGCCTAGGCTTCCATTCTTGAGACTATAATATATTCAGCTTTATTAACAATGTTCTACCCTTAACTATTGATTACAATCTCCTTTTAATTCTTTCTATTATTACTTATATCCATATTATAATTTCGGTTTCACCGTATACGATGTCGTCCTGAGAATATAATTGCTGTTGAACTGTGTACATATACCTTCTCGCCGTGTATGTGCGATAACCTCGTGTAAATAACTCGGCACTTTCACATTCTTACCGATACGCTTCAAGGTTTTGCATGACTATGCCCGTCAGGAAGAACAGGTATTTTCTGTGATAACTATTTTGTCATTAGCTAGCGCCCCCAATGGCACACGCATACACACAGCGTTTTGTCTTTATAATGTTAAAATAGAAGAAAACACATTGTCATGAAGCCTTGTACCTACATAAAGAAAGGAAAATCGTGTATCTCAGCTGAGAGGAAACACAAGTGGTTTTAATAGCACTTCTCTTATTAAATCATTCTTTCGTAACAGTTGCAGCACCAGCTGCAAAATAAAACTTTTATTTCTTCGCAAAATCCAATTTCATATTCTAGTCTCAATGCCTTATATTTTAACAAGAGTTTCCTGATATCGGATGGCAGAATGGTTCAGAGTACTTCATATAATTGATATGGCGAGGAAAATTCCAAACGCCAAGAACATTCACATAATCATTAAAACTTTCTCCTTGCTCGACTCTTTTCTGTTATGATGTTATGTGCCAGTTTCCGATAAATACGCCAGAATGCGCAAGTTTAGAACTTGTGTTTATAAAGATTCATTTATAGTTTTGTGTAGTGTAACTACACCGGGTGAAACGGAACTAATTACATTCCTTCCCATAGTACTTCATAAAAGTATTACAAACAAAAAATGTATTATAGCATTTTGCTCTTTGATCAGCCGTTTTCGAAAAAACAAAAATACTTTTTGTTCTAAATTGAATTTTATTCAGCGAGAAAATGCAAAGATAGTCGTTTCCTACCTAAAAATGGGTAGAGTAACCTGTTTCTGATATAGTTTCGGTAATAAAAATGTGACTGAAAGGATATTCCGAACAATTTTTGCAGATGTGCTGTGGCTGTAGAAATAGACAAAATTGCAGATGCGTCGAGGTAGGTTATGCAATCTGAACCGGCTTCCGGACATAAACAAAACAGGATATCTGGCTCCTCTGCTTTACCTAATATTCTACAAATTTAATTTATTATTATTGTCATCATTTCCTGCTGATAAGTTCAGTGATTACTTTTTACTCCTAATTTCGTATTAAGAACTATGGTTAGATTCGTTTGATTTATGTATTATTTTTAAACAAATACTCACTGCACTTCTGACGTTAGCACAGCGTTTGTTTATTGCCTTTAAAAATATGTAAAGGATTTTCAAAACTTTTCTGGGTCCAGTAAATAAGAGAGACTTTGCAATGGGCATTTAAAATATATGTGCAGGGCTTTTGCACGTTAAATATATAATTTTAGTTTACAGTAATCGAAAAACATTGTATGCCACATGAGAGTGAACAGGCTTTATGTGTTCGTGGAAATTATCGCTCGAGGCGAGGCTAACCTCTCCACTGGCTCATAAAATCTAAATTTACTCTCTTGTACCATAAATAACTGCGGCCACATAAAAAGACAGCTTATTTCGTGAGCGGAAGACCCATGGTTCGGTCCCTAGCAGAAGTAACCTTCTATGGTTGACCCTTTTTCAAGTTTTTCTATAATGTTTGATTCTTAACATAAGCGATTGCTTTGGCCTTAAATGCTTTCATCAGAGTTTCAGTGTCTATATTTCATACATAGGTAAAGGAAATATGTAGGGTACATAAGGGTGCATGTTATCGCCCTATTTTTAACATTTATTTGGACGATATCTTAAATAGTTTGAAAGCGGAAGCACTATTAGGTATTGGAGGAACTCAAATCAAAATTTTAGCAAATGCAGACGAGCTCGTAATTGTACAAGATTCGGAGGAAAAACTTCAAAAATAAGTTTACTTATATCAAATTGTAAAAGAACACGACTTTAAAATCTATTTCTAAAACTAAAATAATGTCACTCTAGGTTAAACAGCAAAAAATATAAGATAAATGCTGGAATAAGTACAACGTTTTAATTATTTAGGGTGCGAAAAAGGATTATAATCGTATTTAGGCGTCAGAAATGAGATTTTTTAGATCATTGTCACCATAGATATACAAAACTGGATAACATTAAAAAACAGGAAATTAGAAAATATTTTTTCTAAAAAAATATTTTAAATGTAATAAACGCAGCTGTCAAACTAGGTCCGCCACAAGCACCATATATTGAAAGCAATTCGAAATGACAATTCCCATAAAAATTACTAATTTGGATTTTCTCGAATTTACGGCCGTTCTTTTGTTGTTTTTTCCTAAACCATCCCAGTATTGAGGCTAACAAAACAGCAATCAAATTATTCAAATCGATGCATCCATTTTCGAGATTTTGCGAGGCCAACGCTCGGCAAATGATTTTTCATATATAGGTGATCCAGAGGATTTTTATGTTATCCCATTGTCTACGGATAACATGCTAGGCCCCGGTTCCCGAGATCGCGGGGGTCAAACCCGGAGTGATGGAATTTTTAGGGGTTAAAAATTCTTGACATGGTTTCCTTCACAACGGCCTCTGCTGCTTATTACGTTTCCCCGGCAATTCTCGAAGTGGAGACGGTCTACGGTGCGGCACAATATATTTTGATGACTCTGTGTGTGTGTGGCATTGGAATATACCGACATATTAAAAAACAAAATTAAGGAAAAAGAAATGGCTTTAACTAATATTACAGTTTAAGATATTTATTCATTCGCCTATCTGGTGGCTATGGTCCAGCTTTGGGAGGTTCGGCGACGGGCAGTTGGAGAGATATGTAGCCCTCTCGTGCAACATAACATTCTAGAATCTTCTGTGGAAAATTACAACGGCTATATAAGCGCTTAATTAGAAATGTACCAAATACTAAACATAAATATGTACTAAACCTTCTATTAAAACTTTTATATACATTTTTCAGTAGTATTATTTTTCACGTTAAACGGTCACCATGTGAGAGCATGGAAGGAGAAGAGAATGGGAAGAAGGGAGAAGGAGAAATGTGACGGACAGAAAAGAGGGAGAAATAAAGACGCAGCGGAGATTCGCGGAGGAAGTGAGTAAGAAGAGAGAGGAAGAGGGAGTGAAAGAGAGAGGAATAATTTTCGCATTAAATGTAATAATGGGAGCAGAGTTGGAGGTTTTGCTAGTTTACAAACAGAACGTTTGGAATCTCTCCCTCGAGCCTGGAATGAGATGCAGTGCTGTCAAGTGTAAATGGTGGTCTAACATCCAGGGGTACCTTCTCCGCAATATGATGATGCTTGTTGCAACTGTTTATTTTCGTGAATAAATCCCACCATTTTCTATGATCTTGAACGTTTTTTCTATACCCTTTTATATTAATTAGGACAGTTGGTGCACGAAGGCCTACGGTTCTTTATATTCTTTAGTGTTTACGTAGTTTAAGAAAAGTATTGCGTTCGGCACAAAAATGGAAACTCGTGTTTGCATAAGAAAACAAACAGGAAAATGTATCAGATTCTTGCGTATGAGTACTACCAACAAATTCGCATATGTTCATCTAAAATATCATTCTTGTGAGCTACAATGAGCTACTGTCTCCCCTTTCCCCTTCAGAGAGCAGAACACCCCTCAGATGTTTCCTAACAATGTGCTGAAGGTCATTAAATCCCTTCTTGCATTCACTTCTCTGGTTACTAAAAATAGCATTCAGTAAAGAAACATGATCCAACTTGCTCTTGGTTCAACTCCAAGCAACAAGTCGAACTTCAGTTGTTCGTTAAGACTTGCATTGTGGAACGGTAGTAACTTTATGTAACTCACAAAGCAAGCCACTAGCACAAAGCGCACTTAAGTGACGTCACAGTTGATAAAGGATTCCCACATCGTGCACACCTGATATGGGGTCACAGGGTGTTTAAAAACCTGCTTTATGCCACGCTTTTCGTTATGTATGCAGAAAACTGCGATTAAGTAGAGATGAAAGCAGAATTACAAAAGGGAGCAGTTTTTCATCTCTATTGGAGTTACTTTTAAAATAAGAGAAGGACGGAGAAAAGAAGGAAGTAAGTAATGAAAGGGAACATAAGAAGCTTCTAACGCGTGAAAACTTGGCTCGGAACAAAAAAGAAAGGTTTAACTCGAAGTTACGGCTTTGCGGTGATTTCTTTTTGCTTTCTTTCTCCGTTACCTAGCAAAGAGGAAGTATTGTGTTCGATCAAAAATTCGATATCGAGATTTCACCGGAAATACACGCTTTGAAGCTGCTCTTTGAATCAGAGCTGTCAATGCAACGAATGTTTCTCAACAGTTTGTACCATTCATACATTCGAACGCAAGGAAGTTGGTTTCATGCAAGGGTCATGCTGAAAGTCGCAACTGCAGCTTCAACAATACTGCATTATCGTAACCGACAACACTACTTTTTGACACATTGTGACGTGATAGCTTTTTATTACGTGAAACAGTAATACATCGATGTTTTGTTTTGTGAGAATGGTGTCATTTAATTCCTTATAAAAGAGAGAAAATCTGCTGCTGAAATTTACCTTAGACTTCAATGTGTATACTGTCTATCCACCACCTCATGACCTTAGGGAAATGAAAGGGTGACCAGAGACATTCCACATAATGTAACCCGACTTTTGTAAACTTCCTCGCAAACTTGTTCTGCTGGTTACGTTGCCAACTTACCTCCAATGTTATTCCTACTATGTTTACTCGTTAATTTCGGTTGTAAAATCGTAAGAGCCACTAGTGTTACGTCGAAAGTAAAGAAATAAATCTGATGTGTTACACTCACATGACTTTCTCCACTCTTGTACTAACCATTGTTACAAACTCTTATTCCTATATCTTCTTCGTGTTAGTTAAGATAAACATTTGTACAAATTATCTTATTGCTTATTTCCTTGTAGGTGAAAGGGATATAATAGAATACAGTAGGCTGTGAGCGACAATCAAATATTTTAAAGCATAGAGATCCCGTTCTCTTTGCACGCTTAACATATAAACAAGCTAACAACGATGTTCTATTTCATGAAAGTTTTAAGTTTTCCGAATCTGTCTTTGTGTACCTCTTACGGTTTACGAGTTATTCAAAAGTCATCCAGAATAAACAGGACTACATGGGCTATAGCCAAAAAATTCAAAATATACATTTCATTTGTCATACAAATATCTTAAACATACGACATTTTAATGAAAATCATTAGAGCCATTTCCAAGAAAATCAAAATTTTTTAACAATTTTCCATGTAAAGGGTAATTTAGGGTGGGGCTATTCTCCTCAAAATCTTCGTGTCACATCCTTGAAATACATTAAACTAAAGTATCAACTTTGGTTTTTAACCGACTTTTCGGTTATACCCACAGCCTGGCACATACACGGACCTTTTTCTAATAATGCTGTTTTTGGATTCAAGGGGTCTCAAAACATATATTTCCGGTGAAATCTCGACGTCGAATTTTTGGGTGGAATACAATACTTCCACTAGAGAAAGTAAAAACGAGTGTAGAAGTAGATAAACCGCCTAGAAGTGCTGTGAAATCTTCTATGATATTGTGTTTGCAGAACAAAGGGGTTCAGAGTGACAGTTCTTTGTTTAAAACAGATTCTTTATGGAATGATTCAAACAAACAAACTTAAAGAGGTTTTTAAAGCTGACGCATTTTTGGTTTCATTGGATCATACTGTCATTTGTTTGTTCCCATACATGTGATTTTTTATGCCATAGAACTAGCTTGTTCTAAGCATGAATAGTTAAAGAAAGAAATGTAACAGGTGACTTATTCTTATATAAAATGCACGATATAACCCTTCAGGGTAGGTATATTACTTGGAACGAAACAGATTGATAGGGTTTTTAAAAAATATAGTGGTGGCAGAAAGACGGTTCGTTTGAAAACAGATATGTTTGGGCTCGTTTCGAATTTGTCATCAATAAAACAAGAGAAATCACGTGGTATTGTTATTCAGTATCAACACAGAGCGGTACGAGATGCAAACAAGGATCTGATTAGTGTTGTTTATTCTCAATACTGTTAATTTGTACTCATTGTGTGACTGTTGTATACACACAATGTAAAGCAAAGGCTTTTAAGTTAATTAATCTGTAGCGTTGTTTTAAAAACTGGCATTTAAATAAGAGTTCCGAGCCTAAACAATACATTTTAGTTTCTCTGCCACGTGCTTACAAAGGTAGAGGAAGTGTTGCATTGCACCCAATAATTTAATACCGAGATTTGACTCGAAATATATGTTTTGAGACCTCCTAGTTATTTATGATATAAGGATTAAAAGGAAGATTTTATTTTGTGAGTAGGTGAGGAAACTTAGGAACAAAATAAAATCATTTTGACCCGTGCATCATACGCTATTTTATACAGTGCTGAATATTTATAGATATATTATAGCTTATATGTAAATATAGGTTATTGTTTTACCTCTCTCGTGTTCATGATAGACTTTGAGTTGCGATGTTCATTTGTCTTGCGTAGCATCAGTGTTGGCATTATGTATTTTATAAAACAATAATATTCTACATAAGGAAGGCAGTGGAAACAATAAAACGACGAAAATAACCTAACCAAATTTAATAAATTAATAATAATAATAATAATAATAATAATAATAATAATAATAATAATAATAATAATAATAATAATAATAATAATAATAATGAGGTGCCATTTTAAACAAGCATTATGTAACTAGGATTCACGACCTACTGGAATGAGGCGATGGTCATATCCCACGAGAAAACAAAGTTATGCGGCACTTTGACCACTAAAGGAAAGAATTTTCTACTTTTAACATAACCGTGAACTACTAAAAGGCCCATTTTTGCTATCAACTGTCTAAAAAAGCATTTTTAGTAAAAGGTCTATATCTGTGTGCGCGCGCATCTCTGTCTGTAAACATTTGATTATAACCCTCTTCTGTTTAATATAGCCATGGCTGACAACGGACATTATAAAGAGCTCCGGATCTACAAAGCTGATGATATACGCAGATGATATGATCATAAGGTGGCTCAAACCAAATATAACTGCACGAAAACTAAAAATATGGTTTCAGAATACCGTCACTACATAAACACCGATAAACCGTGCAGAAGAGGCGGAAGATCTGCGTGTACACGATAAACCGCTGAAAATCGTCATTGGGTTTAAGTATGTAGTAATCACCCTGCAGACATGACGTATTATTTAGACATAAATCTGTGTTTTAGCAAGATCTATATTTTTTGTATAGTAAGATTTGGTCTATCTCTTGCGGTTTACCAGTTATGCAAAAGTCATCAAGGGTAAACAGGACTATATAGGCTATAACTAGAAAATTCAAAATATACATTTCATTTGCTATAAAAATATATTGAACATATGGCGTTTTAATCAAAACCTTTGAAGCCATTATTGAGAAAATCAAAATTTTCCATGTAAAGGTTAGTTTAGGGTGGAGAGATTTTCTCCAAAATCTTCGTGTCGCATCCTTGAAAGATATTGCGTTGTTTTTAACGTACTTTTCGTTTTTGAGTTATGCTGTCCACAGATTGACTGAGACACACATACACACGGATCTTTTTTCTAAAAATGTGTGTGTTTATTTTATTTGGTTTATTCAGCCTCGTGAATTTAAAAAGCAAGTAGAGCTGTAACGGCATTACAGATGTAGCGTCAGTTCATAGGAAACAGTTACTCTTGACTTGTCTGTTGAAGTGAACATGCAATTGTTTGAAGCGTTTAAATGCGTGGAAATGAACTGATACACAAAGTTATATCATAGCACAAGAGTAGAGAAAGTCGTGTGAGAGCAACACGTCAGGTCTTTTAACTGTAGTCTCGGGTGGTGTGAACGACAGAGTCAAGGACGAACCATTTCGGGCAGAGAAGCCAGTAATTAATAATATCTAGGATGGGCAAATCCTAGCCATGTCTGGGCCTTGGGGCCCCAAACTGTGATGCAACGCTCCAAGGCCGCAGCATGTTTTGTATCAGAGGTCTCGGTCGAGGGGCACTTCCTCGAGGTCACACCTGGAAAGAGAGGCTGCGACTCTCCCGGAAACATGCGTTTGTGCCGAGTTATCTTTGTATACACGTGTGCATCTCTCAGCTTAAAACATATGGTAACCACAAAACAAAATATGGCGTTGATTATCTTGGACGCGGGGATGCAGGTCTCATTGCACGATCCGGTGACAAAGAATGTAATAGAAATTCCAAATATAACCGAATTTTTATTAGCAGTTTTTCAAATTTATCCAAATTACTTTCCCTACCATCCACCTACATAGTAGGCAGAGAAGGTACGTATTGCATCCCATTAAAAACCTCGTCACCAGAGCTTACGGTTTGAGGGTCCAGTAAAACTCCTCAAAAACAGCTTTAGAAACCTTGTGCTTTAGCGAAATCTAATTTTTTTTGTGTAGTAAGGTTTTCTGATTCTTCCAGTTTACCAGTTACCCAAAAATCAATCAGAATGAACAAGACATTATTCTCAGATTATTCATGGAAGAATCAATTTATTCATTTTATTTTTCATGAAAATATATTAAACATACGGTATTTGAAGCAGAATCGCTAAAAACCATTTTTGGAAAAATTAACGTTTTGATAAGAATGCCCATATAAAGAGTGCTTTTGGGGGGAATTTATAGAAAATGTTCCTGTTGCCTCCTGGGAAGATAGTGAATTTAAATATGAAGTGTGTTAGTGAACTTTTCGTTTTACTGTTCTCTCCCTCTCTTTCCTCCCTCTCTTTTACCTCCCTCTCTCTTCCCTCCCTCTCTCTTCTCGCCCTCTCTCTTCTCTCCCTCTCTTCCCTCCCTCTCCCTTACCTCTCTCCTCTCTTCCCTCCCCCTCACTCTTCCCTCCCTCCCTCTCCCTTCCGTCTCTCCTCTCTTCCCTCCCCTCACTCTTCCCTTCCCCTCACTCTTCCCTCCCTCCCATCCATTCGTTAAGAAGGTAGATATTACCTCTATTTCTGCACCTAAGTTAAGCTTTTTGAAGAAAATTCATTCTTTGGATATTGTAGAGTATATTCTTCCCCAAATGTGTACGCTTGTCTTTGCTTAACGTGTCTTTGCATAGACACTTGTTGTACACAAATATTTGGATTGGCGAAAGTGGACCAGTTTCCTGGCCATCAATATCGTTGAATGTCACTCTTTGCA
This sequence comes from Tenodera sinensis, assembly GCA_030765045.1. Taxonomy (NCBI): domain Eukaryota; kingdom Metazoa; phylum Arthropoda; class Insecta; order Mantodea; family Mantidae; genus Tenodera; species Tenodera sinensis. The sequence goes on from CM060970.1 coordinate 43,260,241, forward strand.
GTTTCTTTTATTGGGCCTTACTGTGGTTTAACAACTAATTTGCAGACTAGGCACACAAGCTCCAGAGATTTCATTGTCTCTTGCATCTATTTGTGGACAGACGTTATCCTGCGAGTGGTTATGAATGACAAAGCACCGTGTACACCCCAAGGCGGATCAGGGCGGTCGCATGTCCTGTTTGAAAGATGATACCGCGTGAAACCGAAGAAATACCGCAAAACATTGTAACTTGAGAAAATCTGGCATGTACCTACCTCTTGCTTGATTGTATTGCAGACCTGTTTGTTTTATCCCTTCACGCTTCACCGGACTATTTTTGCGCTAGCTTCATCTTTTTTATCTTGTTTTAGAGGCCTCAGGCGGCAAGATCAGAAAAATGTATTCATACCACCACCCTCGCACTGGACACAAACGGAGCTTCAAAACTTTATTGCATTGTCTCCTTTGGGGGTGGAATACAAAGGAAGTCCTCGTTGTAAAGATAACAAAGGCACACATCGTGTGAACAGAATACAAAGGAAATGCCAGCGTTTCTTAAGTTTTTTGGGCTACTAATACCAAATGTTGATCTTTTAACGCAAGGTATTGAATCTGAAAGATGAAAATGTCTACTCCACTGTTACGTGACTTGGTTGAAATCAACCAATGTGCATAGTCACTTCAAATTTCGATCATTCGCCTTCATTCGTGAAGAATTTATCGAATTTCATTATCGTCTGGAATTTTAATTATCACATCCTCTTCTTTAATTATGTTATCAGATTAGAGAATTTATCATAGCTGGACTATCCTTCAAATGTGCAACAGCTTGCATAATTTGATGCAACAGAGCCTCTATCAGATGTCAAAAATGGCTGACTCTCGCTTCGTTGAAGCTGAGTGAGTGCTGAGAATTTATTAATTCCAGAAAAATCAAAAGCTGTTTACGAATTGGTGCCAGAAATATGGTAATTTCGCGCTGTTTATGCAGTCATAATAAACCATTTTACTTCTTGGATTGCGTAAAATATTGTTTCGGCTTAAATTACATTAGAAAGACGTATTTATTCTAATTATAGGTTCTAATTCTGTACATATTGAAGCTTTTTTAAATATGCAGGTATTTCTTGCGTACTATAACACAAAAAAGAAATAAAAATAAAAAGATTAAATTTAGTCATTATTTAAATATTTCTTAGGCAATGTCAGCAATATTTTTTTTAAAAACAAATTCACCCATTTATAAAATGCGAGTCAGTCAGTACGTTTACATTCTCTAGGGCGTACAGAACGCTGTGCTTTTGATGCTTCTAGTATGATGGAAGTTATCATTTTTGGGTATGTAACTCTGGCGAGAACTTCGACCCTTAGAAGCAGTTTACTCCGGACTTCACGCTTATATAAACTCATAGCTTTTGACTCTGAATACTAATTATTTCTGTATTGGTTCGGTCTAGTGGACGCAGGCCAGACCAGATTCTCGGAAGCTCGAGGACTGTCGGGTCCGCCTTTGGCATGCACAAGTTTATGAAAATCTCTTGCTGAGAGACCTTTGATACATTTGGCGCTCCAGACCTTAGATGGGGCGTTTTGAACCATAAGACAAAATGTTGAGTAGCTGGCTTTTATCATGTTTTCTTTAAAAACTTTCCGTGTTATTTTTTATTTATTTATTTATTTATTTATTTATTTTTTTTTTTTTTTTTTTGTTCCCTTTTCTAATAATTTAGTATATAGAAACATAATTTAGCCATTTAGGGCTAGTTTATGGTGTTCATTTCTATAGCCCCCTTTAACTGCATGCTGGGCTGTTGATTAAACATTTTATACTGCTTCTATTGCTCTTTCACTCATCTATGGAAGAATTATCAAAATGATGGAAAGTTAAATAAAATATGTATTTCGGGCTAGAATGTCGTGATAAAATACTAAAGAGCAAAGCAGCAATTGAACACATTTATTGCGCTACCACCAACCAAGGGGAAGACCGGAAGTGAGGAAACCAGAGGAGGCTAAAGACCTCAGGCAGCGAGTCACACATAAGCGGAAAGCTCTAACATTTCTAGGTTCGAAGATCTTATCTACTACTGGTGTTACCCGGAAAGGGTGGCGAACAACCTGTACTGGTGTCTATAGGAAATATTCTTCATCTTGAGCAAGCATCCGCGCCATCTGTCAGCACCCTCCCACGCCATGAAACCTAGAAAAACTTTTGCAACATGAAAAGGAAAGAAATGCTGCAAAGAAAATCGAGGAATATGAGAAACCATCCCAGCATTTGCCTATCGACCAGGAAAAATCTGATGTGTTGCACTCACATGACTTTCTCTACTCTTGTACTAACCATTCTTACAAACTCTTATTCCTATATCTTGTTCGTGTTAGTTGAGATAACCATTTATACAAATTACCTTATTGCTTATTTCCTTGTGGGTACAAGGGGGATATTAGAATACAGTAGGCTTTGTGCGATAGTCAAATATTTTAAAGCTTTGAGATCCGTTCTCTTTGCACGCTTAACGTATAAAAAAATGAACAACGATGTTCCATTTGACGAAAGTTTTCCAAAACACGCACAGATAATTAGGAATATCTCCAAAATGGTCCATTCATAATTCTACAACAAATTTTATTTGGACTAAATTGTGTATTTTAGCAAGATATAATTTTTATGTATAGTAAGATCTGGTCTATCTGTTACGGCTTACCAGTTATTCAAAAGTCATCCAGAGTAAACAGCACTACATAGGCGATAGCCAGAAAATCCAAAATATACATTTCATTTGTCGTACAAATATCTTGAACATATGACATTTTACTCAAAATCATTAGACCCATTTTCAAGAAAATAACAATTTTCGAAAAATATTATATGTAAAGTGTAGTTTAGGGTGGAGAAATTTTCTTCAATATCTTCGTGTCGCATCCGTGAAAGACATTAAACTTAAATAGCAACTGTGGTTTTTAACCGACATTTCCTTTTTGAGTTACGCTGTCCACAGACTGACACACACATAGCCCCTCAGATAACAGATCTGTTCCCTACACATTGTTAAGCATATTCGAGCGGTTTGCCCCTCCGAAGGAGTGTCGCCTTGCCGTGGCGGAGGGGCTCAGTACCCGATCCAGACGGCCTACTAAGTGAGTCTTCGTGACCACTGGTGGGCAAGAGGTGAGGGGAAGCTAAGAACATTCCAACGGGTAGATGAGGCTCGTTAGTCTTGGTCGACAACTCATCTAGGAGAAGAGGACTCCGAAATCAAACTCCCCCAGGGGAACCTACCACGGTAGGTCCGGGTTTGGCGCACCCGGGGCCCCGAGCTGCTCACTATCACTTCACCCCCTCCACCTTCATTAACTGTGCCACGTGCAGCTTTTTATGTTGCTTTTTACATCACCTTCTTCCTCTTCTAGGTTTATTCCGATTATTAGTTAGTAAGGCCTTAGTTTTATAACTCCTGTCTCACCAGCAGGGATCTTTCCTATCTCCGTGGTCCTGTCCCACGGTTTTCAGCGCGGCCCCCGACTTGTGTGCTCTTCGGAGGTCTCAGGCGCGAAGGTTGTGCGGACCCTTCACACTGCCCCCATGTGTAGCCTTAGGTGCGGAGCCCGTCCACACGTCATGTACACCCACGTAGCTCCTTGAGGGCACGGCCGGTGTTAATCTCCCGACGGCCGTGTGCCGTCGGGTTAGTATCACCGGCCGGACGTGTTACCGCTGACGGAGCCCCGGTGTAATCAACCCGAAGTCCCCTGAATCCACGCTGACTCCGTTGAGGCAGCGTGTGCTAAAGCGGGGAGCCACAGGCGGTTATTCCTGTGGTGGGGGCATAAAACCGGGGTGTCACGTGGTGAACGGTTTACCCATGCGGACAAGCAGTGGAGATCGGAGGGTAGCTCCTCTGAAGTACGCCTTGAGGTCAGTCATGGAGGGGTCTCCATGGCGGCACAGACCGTGGAGATTTTGGTGTCTTTTATCCTTTGACCCCCGGATGGCAGGCTGACGCCGACGGTTCCGGATGGGGGTCCAAATAATCATGTCTCCGCGCAAACCCTCCCTCATTGACAGTTTTTTGGTGCTGACCTTGCAATGTGAAGGAAAGACGATGAAGGACATTAGCCCGTTCTATATTAAAAAGGAAGTCGATAGGATCTGTGGCCCGGTTAAAAACGCTACAAGACTTAGAGATGGCACGTTATTGATCGAGGTGATGAATGGAGATCAGTCACAGAAGCTGTTGAAGGCGAGTTTGTTGGGCTCCTACCCTATCCGGGTAACCCCACATAAGACCCTCAACTCGTGTAGAGGAGTAGTAACCACTTCCAGCCTCGACGATCTCTCCAACGAAGAAATTGTCACCTGCCTCTCTGATCAGCGAGTCTGCCAAGCATACCGATTAACTCGGAAACAGGATGGGAAAGAGTGTGCCTTACGTACAGTATTCCTTACGTTTAAGGGCACTCAGCTACCAGAATACATCTACTGTGGCTACGAGCGTGCTGCAGTACGACCGTATGTCCCGAATCCCATGCGCTGTTTTCAGTGTCAGAGATTCGGGCATACTAGGACCTCGTGTAACCATCCTGCAGCTTGTGAACGTTGCGGCTTACCGGCACACGAAGACACGGCTTGCACTCGAGACCCATGCTGTGTGAACTGTGGGGGTAACCATCCATCTAGCTCACGTCAGTGTCCTAAGTTCTTGGACGAAAAGAGTATTCAGGAGTTGCGGGTAAAGGAGCGCCTGACATTTATAGAAGCGCGTCGGCGTTTCGAACAACTGAAGCCTGCCACCACCTTAGCTTATTCGTCGGCAGCTCGGCGCCCTCCTGTTGCTACTATCGGCTTGCAACATGTCACCGTTGCAAATGCCTCGACACAGACTGACCTTCCAGAGAGCACCCCAACAGTTAGTCGAAAAAGTGCAGTGTCTAAAACATCTTCCGCCGTGCAGACCACAGTTTCCAAGCCGTTAGGAAGCGGTAAGGATCCTATCGATGGAAGTCGTTCGCGACATAAAGTTCGCGCAGGTAGTCTCACGTCCTCTCAGAGATCCCGCTCTCGCTCTGCGAGTCGTAGGGGATCCTCTGCCTCGCACACCTCCGAGGAATCGCCAGAGGACGGCGACTTCCACATAGTTGGACCTAAGTCAGCCAAGGTGAAAAAGAAGAAAAAGATGAAGACTAGCCATTAATCCTTTTTCACTATGGAAATAATCCAATGGAATGTTAATGGGTTCCGGGCACGTGTTCCGGACATACAGCATCTAATTTCTCAACGCTGTCCATCTATCGTCTGTCTACAGGAAACCCATCTGCAACCTCATCACGCACTCTATCTTCGTGGACTTGTGGCCTTTAGACATGATTCTGCAGCTGATCGACGGGCAAGCGGTGGTGTTGCTATTCTGGTGGCGAATACCATCCCTGCCACCAGCATACCACTAAACACGCCGCTCCAAGCTGTAGCGGTACGTGTCCAGCTGCAGAGCCTTTCTTTCTCTATCTGTAATGTCTATCTGCCACCGGCCAGTGTCGTACACGAGAACGAACTTCGGGCTCTCTTGGCACAGATTCCGCCACCGTTTCTTCTTCTAGGCGATCTGAATGCCAAAAACACCTTGTGGGGCTCCGACACTGACGATGCTCGTGGTTGCCTTGTAGCAGACGTTTGTGATATGTCTGGCCTACTTCTATTAAACACTGGTGCCCCTACCTTTTTATCATCTGCCTACGGTACCTACTCCGCTTTAGACGTGAGCTTCTGTAGTCCGTCACTGGTGCCACTCCTTGATTGGTCGGTGCTCTCCGACCTCTTTGGTAGTGATCATTTTCCCATTAGCATTCACATATCTATTCTCCATCCTGTGCCAACACGATATCCTCACTGGATTATTTCCAAGGCTGACTGGGGAAAATTTCGTTCCCTCATTCACCTTCACAACGATGTCTTCGCCACCATCGATGAACTGGTGGAATATTTTACTTGTTCTGTCCTGCTCGCAGCGAATTCCAGCATTCCTCGTGGTTCTACTACACCTCGTCACGTTCCTGTGCCTTGGTGGTCCGAGGAATGCAGTTTGGCTATTAAAGCAAGGAAGCGTGCTCTGCGTGTCTTCAGTTCACATCCTACGGAGGAGAACTTGATAGCTTTTAAGCGTTCTCGTGCCAGGGCTCGATTTGTCCTCCGCTGTGCAAAACGCACATCGTGGGAAACTTTTGTCTCTTCTCTGTCCCGTCGCACTCCGGCACAGAGGGTGTGGACTGCTGTTCGCCGCATGTATGGCAAGTGTCGCCGGACTATCATTCCCGGCCTTGCCATAAGCGGATCGCATTACACCAGCGAACAGGATATCGCCGACGCCCTTGCTACTTCGTTTGCTGCTACTAGCCAAACGAATAGTTACGACAGAGCTTTTATACCTCTCAAGGAATCTGCCGAGCGGATAGTTCTTCCTTTTAGTAGTGACTGTACTGAACCGTACAACGCACCCTTTACCGTAGCGGAGTTAGAGCACTCTTTGTCACTTGCTAAAGATTCCTCTCCTGGTCCAGATGACATCCATCGACAAATGCTGCTTCACCTTCCACCTTCGGCTTCGTCTTTCCTGCTTGGTATTTATAATCGTATCTGGCACGAGCAGGTCTTTCCGTCCTCCTGGCGAGTGGGTATTGTCATCCCTATCCCTCGACCTGGAAAAGACAGGACACTTCCCTCTAGTTACCGCCCTATTTGCCTAACGAGTGTTGTTTGTAAGACCTTCGAACGGATGATTAACACTCGTTTAGTGTGGTGGCTAGAGACGCATAACCTGCTCACCAACATTCAGTGCGGTTTTCGTCGCCATCGCTCTAGCGTCGACCATCTGACACGCTTAGAGGCTTACATCCAGAATGCCTTTCTGCTGAAGCAGCATGTCGTGGGTGTCTTCTTTGATTTAGAGAAGGCCTACGACACCACCTGGCGCTATGGAATCCTTCGTGCTCTGCACGGTTACGGTTTACGCGGTCACTTAGCGCTGTTCATTTTAAACTTTTTACGACTTCGAAAATTTCGTGTCCGCATTGGTAATACCCTGTCACAGGAAAAGATTCAGGAGAATGGTGTGCCTCAGGGGTCCATCCTGAGTGTCACGCTCTTCGCCGCAGCAATCAACGGAATCGCTGATGTTGTTCGTAGCGGAATCCCGATGTCACTGTATGTTGACGACTTTGCAATTTACTATCGCTCTTATAATCTCGAGCACATTGAGCGTCAACTGCAGCTGACCATAACATCAATCGCAGACTGGGCCCTTCGCTCCGGCTTTCAGTTCTCACCTACGAAAACTCAGTGTATCCACTTCCACCGAGTTCGCGGCGTACACCCTCCTCCTGATTTTTATTTGCGCGGCACACGTCTACCGTTTGTCCCGCACCTCAAGTTCCTTGGCCTGCACTTCGACAGTAAGCTGACGTGGGAGTACCATATTCGCCAACTACGTGCTTCCTGCGATCGCTCACTTCGAGTACTCCGCCTTTTATCCGGAGTTTCTTGGGGCGGTGATCGTACAGTTATGTTACGATTGTATCGATCACTGGTGCGGTCAAAAATAGACTACGGTAGTTTTATCTATGGCGCGGCGTCCGCCTCTAAACTCCGTCTTTTAGATACTGTACACCATGCTGGTATCCGTCTTGCTACTGGGGCGTTTCGCACCAGTAGAGTTGAGTGTCTGTATGCTGAGTCTGGAGAACCACCACTGTCGGTCCGTCGTTCGATTTTATTGTGTTCGTATGTGGCAAGGTTGGCAGCCCATCCGGGTCATCCTTCTTTTAAATGTGTCCTGCGTCCCGACCTTGCTCACCGTTATCTGCGCAACACAACTATATCGCGCCCAAGCGGTATTCGGTTCCGCGAACTACTTGACAAACACGATCTCCGCATGCCTGCTGTAGAGCGATTCTCTCTAGGACGCTCTGCTCCTTGGCAACTCCGGCGCGCGCAATTCGACCTGGAGCTCTCAGGCTATGCTAAGCTTTCCACCCCGCAATCGGTGTATCGACAACTGTTCACCGAACTTTTGGGCCGCCACCGGACTTTCACCCCGGTTTTTACCGATGGGTCCCAGGTGGGTGGAGCTACGGGATGTAGTTTCGTGTGTAACGACGAGGCGCACCAGTACCGACTTCCGGACCATAGTTCGGTTTTTACTGCCGAGCTGTTTGCTATATTTTATTGTTTACTTTTTATTTCTAACTCAGCTCCCGGCAATTTTATCATTTGTTCAGACTCTCTGAGTGCCATTCAGTCCTTGGACCAGTTTATCGGCACCTCAGCATTCGTTTTAAAAATACAGGCTCTCATTTCGCAACTGCTCACGCGCGGATACCAGTTGCTTTTTACCTGGACCCCAGGCCATGTGGGTATACCCGGCAATGAGAAAGCGGATGCGGCTGCTAAAACTGCTTGCCGTTTGCCGGATGTTGCCACACACAGTGTGCCATATGTCGATGTGCAGCGCCATTTCCGTCGACATCTTTTATCGATCTGGCAGCAATCATGGAAGGAATTTTCTGGCTCTCAATTGCGGACCATTAAAGATAGCGTAGATCCCTGGATGACATCCTGCAGGGACGCCAGGCGGGCTGAGGTTATCCTCACCCGCCTGAGGATAGGTCATACACGGGCGACACATGGGTTCCATTTGCGTGGCGACCCTGCGCCTGTCTGCCCTACGTGCAACATCCAACTTTCTGTGGCCCATATACTTATAGACTGTCCGCAATACGCTCGTGAGCGCCAGTCGGTTGGCCTGGGGTGTACGCTTGCCTCAATTTTGGGTGACGACCCTGTGTCTGCCTGTAAGGCGCTGCGGTTCGTTGCACAAATTGGGTTCGCGAAGGAAGTATAACGTGTTTTTAGTGTGTGAATGTTTTTTTTAGCCTTTTAACATATGTTTTTTGTGTTTTACGTTTTAGTGTTTTAAGTGGTTAGTTTTAATGTGTTTTAGCTTTGATCTTTTCCACATTTTAATGAATGGTTTTACCAAGTTTTAACTTAGCGCACTCATGTGCCGTTTGGTGTTTTTATCTGTCTGCGTTTTTAGTTGCCATTTTAAACTTCAGTTTTAGGCGAGTTTTAGATTTTTTATTTTCTGACCTAGGGCCCAAATGACCTAGTTGTCGACGGGCCCCTAAACTCCATTCATCCATCCATCCATCGAGCGGTTTGTTTGGAACTATTGGTTGCAGAAACCACAGCACAATGAACTGTATCTCTTTGCTGTAGGTTATGCTTGAGTAATGTTCACCTTGCTCTAGTAACACAATTATTAAATTTAAACTTTTCTGTCCTCATCTCACATATTTGTTTTCTGACTGAAAATAAATGCAGTTTAAAGTCTCTTACATAAGTGACGCTATCACTTACAAACCAATCCCTGTTTACAGTAAGTCTAAACGCCTTTGGAATCGATATGCAAGACCGAATTCGATTCCCGCTGAGGTCGATCATGTAACTTCTGTGACAAACCACAGCTTCTTGTTCCATTTTATTTTTTATGACCTCTACTAACATTATGCGCTCCTGTTTAGGAGATAGTGACAAACCTAGTTTAATTTTCATTAAGCTAAACCAGGGACTATGCATGTTTTAAGTTGTAATTTAGCTAGAATTTAAGACTCCCTGATTGCCTTTAAGTTCAACAGCAAACATTTAAGAATTATTCTATCATATGCAATATCCTTTTGGAAAGCATGCAGTGCGTCTTTCCACCTGAGCCCGCAGGCTTTATTCTTTTTATTCTGAATTATCTATATAGCTCTAAATGTGCGAGGTGTCTTCGGTGGTGTCATCCTACCCAACAATGTGGAGTGTGTAAGACTGTGAAGTGGTAATGCGAAGAGAAAATCAATTGTTATATGTGAAAAGTTTAGGTGCACCAACCTGTAAAATTTGACTCAAGCTTTTAGTTTGGTTACTTTGATAGTTATGGTATATTAAAAAAAAGCTTTCAAATTGTTTAGATCAATTTTGTTCCTGAAGAAAATATAAAAACGTACTAATAATAAATTTGAAAGAAAAAAAAAACATGTCCTGTATTTTTATTGGTCTTCAGGAAACATCTTCTAAACAAATTTCCATTTTAATTTCCTAGCGCAAACTAGCACTTGATTTAGAAATAATGGATGAATTAGGCTGTAGAAAATGAGTTCAAAAATCTGATGTGTTGCACTCACATGACTTTCTCTACTCTTGTAACAACCATTTTTACAAACTCTAATTCCTGTATCTTCTTCGTGTTAGTTGAGATAAACATTTGTACAAATTATCTTATTGCTTATTTCCTTGTAGGTACAAGGGGAATATGGGAATACAGAAGGGTTTGTGCGATAGTCAAATCTTTTAAAGTTTTGAGATTCCGTTCTCTTCGCACACTTAACATATAAAAAAATGAACAACGATGTTTCATTTGACGAAAGTTTAAGTTTTCCAAAACATGCACAACTAATTAGGAATATCTCCGAAATGGTCCATTCATAATTCTACAACAAATTTTATTTGGATTAAATTTTGTATTTTAGCAAGATATAATTTTTTGTATAGTAAGATCCGGTTTATCTGTTACGGCTTATCAGTTATGCAAAAGTCAGAACTACATGGGATATAGCCAGAAAATTCAAAATATACATTTCGTTTGTCATAAAAATGTCTTAAATATATGACGATTTTAATCAAAATCGTAAGAGCCATTTTCGAGGAAATCAAAATTTTCCATGTAAAAGATAGTTTAGGGTGTAGGAATTTTCTTCATTCTTTGTGTCGCATCCTTAAAAGATGTTAAACTTAAATACAAACTTTGGTTTTAACCAACTTTTCGTTTTTGAGTCATGCTGTTCACAGGCTCAGACACACACACACACACACACACACACACACACACACACACACACACAGAGAGAGAGAGAGAGAGAGAGAGAGAGAGAGAGAGAGAGAGACCTTTTTCTAAAAAATGTATATTTCCGGTGAAATCTCGATATCAATTTTTTGGGTAGAAATACTTCCTCTACTTATTATAGGAAGTAGAGAAAGTAAATATATGCACTTCTTGATTTTACTCGTTTTAATACAAATGATGCGATCCTCTTAGAAGTGGGATCGGATCGACATTTTGGAAACACCTACAGGATTCAAATCGATTTGAATCCGCCAAAGTACTAACTTCTACTGAACTCGTAGCATGTTTTGCGCACTAATAATGTTTTTCTTAGCGAAAGTGGTGTAATAAAACACAACAACAAAGCCACTTCTATTGTTTCTATAATCTCGCAGGATATTGCTCTAAAAAAGTTCCTAACCTCAAAACCTACCTAGTTTTTGCGGGTTCGCCAACGTAAACCAACATAAATCCTTGAATTACTTATGCTTTCGTATCGAAATCGATTTCAGTAGGGATTGAATTCAACATGAAGACTCGGATTGTATTGAGAATGGGATTGACTCGATTACAATTCCCCATGGAAACGTTGTGAGTGTATTACGATACATGGGTGGTAAGGTATCATTGGAGAAGAAAAAGTGTTTGGAAATACGAATCAAAATCGTTCCTTTCAATGCATTTAACGCACGTGTGTTGCAGATTGTTCTTTCGACAATAATGAATAATAGAAATGGTAATAATGTGAAAATAAATTATTAATATCTGATGAAAACGGTGGTTACAGTAGCAAAGCCTCCAATATTTTTTGTGGCGAACTGGCGATCGATCTTACAATATCATTATAATTCATACATAGATGTCCAGTAAAATGGTCAAAACATACAGTTAGGTTAGGTTAGGTTACGTTACGAGCTCTGAATGTAGAAAATTGAACTTTTCATCATGACAGTATGAACGGGGAGGTGATAAAATCACAGTATCGTCGAAAAATTCTCTTACTGCACAAAGTACTCGTCTATATTGTATAGAATTTATGTCCAAATAATATTTTGTAAACATTTCGGAGATATTCGATGTTGTTTGTATGAGTTTTGCAATACTTAGCAACCAGCGTTAAAACATATGACTATCGCTTAAAGCCTACTATAATATTCCCATATTCGCGTTGTGTAATAAGATAATTTCTGCAGATTTTTATCTCAACTAACATGAAGAACAGTAAGAGTTTGTAGTAGCTGGTACAAGAGTAGAGAAAGTCATGTGCATGCAACACATCAGATTTTTTAAACAAATTTTATTGTGCGCGTTAGCTTGGCATATGCAGTACTGAATAACTGGTCTCATTTTGTGTAGTTACATATTGTTGTCCCCCCAAGCCATGGTGTTTAGGATTATAAAGACGAGATGAGGAGGAACGAGACAAAAGACAGCTGTGTAATTAAGGAGACATTTTGACTACCTGGAGGGGAAGTGTGTAATACCTGTAGTGGGCAGTAAAGAGGATGAGATGTTGAACTGATGATAGCCAGAAGCAAACTCCGGTGGGAACCGCCCCATTGCGCTACCCCTCTCTCTCATCTGTGGAATCTGCGCAACAAGCTCCACTCCCAGCTTCTGCAGTCAAGCACGTCTTGCTGCCTAATCTTCAGGGGATCATACACTTGCACTTTATCTGCGGCGGCGGCTTTGTTTGCACAACTGGACAATGAGGTGTGTTTGTAGATGGCAAACCTGGCTCAATGTTGTTGCCTGCAAATTGAATCTCCCTCGCTGGAGATAGATAATTGTATTGCCTTGGGTTCGATTCCTGTCTCGCCCCCACTTAAATAATCGAAGGGCTCTACAGTAAACAGTATTAAGAGGGGTGCAAAATATTTAAAGACACTATGAATAGCTTGCATACATTTATACAAAATCTGGTTGTTGTTAACTTAAAAGTAGTTATCAAACCCAAAATAAATGTTTAAAAAGCTTATTTTAATAAAATATTATTCATTCCACCAAGTTTGCTGTTTGGTTTATTAGACTGTTTGGATATTTTCGTTTTAAAAATTATTTTTTAATATATATATACAGAGGAGAAACGTCGATCCGCGAACTTAGAAGGTATACCCTACATCCTGAAAACTTTTTGTTTAGTATCTTAAATAGTTTCTGAGATAATTATCTCGGATAAGATAACTCCGAGTTTTACCTTATTCCTAAAGTAGATATCAATGCTGGGTAACTCTTAAACTCCAAGGATTTGTGACTGATTTTGCTTCATTGATCTCGTATTACCTACTATAAAGTCGGTAAAGGACGTAAACCTCAAAGAAAAAGCCTCCTTTCCCCCCCCCCCCTCAAAAAAAAGCTCTTGTGAACATGGATTGACTAAATAACAAATCAGAGGAAGTTTTGCTTCACTCGTGCAGTCCTCTTCGACTTCTGGTTCTGTCAGGGGTTTTGACTTGAATAAGCCCCTGTGGGGGTTCTGGATTTTCCAAATCTTGGTGTTATTAAAAAACACACACACACACACACACACACACACACACACACACACACACACACACACACACACACACACTTTCACGTATTCTCTCCCAGATTGATGCTACCAAATTCTGCGAAGAACAGAGAATGAAACTAGAAAAGGAGCATTCCCCGCCCCCTCTGGGAATGGAACCTTAGAACTACAGGTTGAGAAACCAAAACTGATCCTTTGACAACAGAGAATGCCCGAGAAGATTTGGTCATATATAATTCCTTATTCTTTTCTGTAAACTTGTAAGCGAATGTTTAGACACCCTGTATGACTATAGATTTTAACCGTATCAATATTGTGGAGCGAAAGTGAATGGAAGATTGTAGAAATACAACAAGCATTAAGTCCTTTAACTTATGGATGTAGTACGGAGCTATGTTATTCCCTGTAAACGAGGTCATTAAGTCTGACCACATAAAATATACCTCCTTCATTTTGATAGTCGCAACTTTTCCCGGTCTATTGAGATTCATAACCTACGAGGGTAGTGTGATGATGCATCTCAACCCCTCCTTAATGTTCTCCCTATTCTTTCACGCAATTGCTACACAGATTCTGACAATTTATCACTTCCGCCTCCCACTTCACAAAACTTGTGTAATACCCTACCCTTGTTATACACCGCCCCTTGTTATCCCCTGCTGACACCCTTATCCTGCGACGTTAACTTATCTCTGTCAGAGGGTTGGTTATCGTCAGATCATATCAGTTCTGAGTGAACATTAACTATGGCGCCTTAATGCTACATAAATAACAGGTATTAAACAGCATTTTAGCTTTCTTTTTTTCCGAATTTCGGTATAAAGAATTGAAGAGAAAGGAATGGGTAAAATGATTATTGCAAATTTTGGAAATGTATGTACTTGCTGGCGTGCGAACTTATACGCCACTGTAATGGACCTCATATTCACCTTTTCATAACGATACTGCTGTCCACCAATCAAATGAGCTATCTGTCAATCAAAGGGGCGGTTTATGGCATACAATTGGCGGCACGGATTAAACAAAAGAATGACTAGGTGATAATCTAACGCCTATGTATGAAATAATCAACTCATGTTGATTGTGAACTACGATCTATATGCAGTCCCCTCACAGAGTTCTTTATTTACGTTTGGCAACCCTGACTGTTTTTATATGTTTGCATAAAGACAGGAAATGTTAACGTAATGCATTCCTGCGGCTAGTATTCACATTATCTGTGCAATGAAGTTGGAATGTGGAGTATTTTCTTGAAAATGTTTGTGTCCATCTTTGAATTTAAGTATCTATTTTGGTATTTAGTCACAGAGCCCTTTTCCTAAAAATATTTATTTTTATCCTTTGACCTTAAAACGCGATTGCCACTAATATTTTACTGTCGAAATTCTCTTCACACTTCCTTGGAAAGTTCGGATATTTGTACCACTTTCCGTGTTTGAGATATGCCATTTAGTACAGATGCATGGACTGGCGCAGATAGATCGGGTTTCAAAACATGCATATCCAGTGAATTAGAGTCATCTTCCTGTGAAGCATTTAGCCGACAGGCGCCATTTACGGCTTTGCTCGCAAGAAACGCAAAGTTTCTCGTATCGATGTTCCTTGAAGGATAGACCTTTGACGAAGAGTGGCTCTAATTAATTTCAGGGGGCTTTGAATCTAAAACACATGTCCCGCTGGACGCCATCTCGACAGTGTTTTGTTTTGCCGGTCTAGCGAAATGCCAGAGTAACATTAGCGTCTGAATGGCGGGAGCAAATGCAATGAGTCCTTTGCGTGTAGTTCAGCTTGGCTGAAACTTGCAAAACTCCCGCTAAGGCAACATTTGTTTATGGTAGTTGTGTTTGCATTTATTTATGGTCGTTTTAACATCTACAGTTGTACTGCTACTACGTATTTGTGCACTACTCTCATGTTGTTGGGTCTAGTACCATTACGTCACCCAAAATGTCCCCAAAGTGTCCTGGACAACATATTACTGTCTGTCATAAAGTATTTGCTTTCTCTACTACTTATTTACGGTAAGTTCGATATCGAGATTTCAATGAAAGTATTGGATATGAGGTGTCGCAAAAAAAAAATTTAAAAAGAAGCATTTTTAGAAAAAAAAAATCCTTTTGTGAACAGCATAACGAGAATGCAAAGTTGGTGAAATATCAAATTTGGTAGCTAAATAAAGCATCTTCAAAAGATGCAACAGGAAAATTCTCATTTTACATGGAAAAATGCTTTAAATGACTCATAACGACTTTTATTGAAATACCAATTATTTTTAAGATATTTGCATGTCAAATGAAGTGCACATCTTTAATTTTTTTGCGAAAGGTAGTGAACCCCTTTTAATTCTGAATTAATTTAGTAGACACAATCTGTAAACTGTATTATGCATTAAATCATGTAATTTGTGTCAAATATTGTTATGCTAATAAAGTTTTGAAGCGGTTTCTTCTTTTTTTATACAAATGAAAGTAAATAACGTTTTTCTATATTAATCTTGACCCGCGTTCTGGTGAAATTTTCAGCGTAGCTACATTTGGAAAAACTGCGAAACTCCTTCCAAAGTTTATCTCCGAAGGGTCACCGTGACGGTTCGATGTAAGTATATTAATAATGTATATTTTTAAATTGCTGTCATCAAACTTTATTCACTTCAGATGTCGTTTCACAATTAAATATCCAATTAAAGTCTCACAATTTTATATTTCCGCTCTAGATTCTTCGTTGATGTTGATAAGAAGCATGACTTCGCATGCCTCTGTTTTTGCATCTAGGTTTTAGGGCTTAGAAAGGAAGCTGTTTCCCATTTCTCAGAGTGTTCTTTATTATTGGACTCAATTGTCAAATATCATACCTTTTTCAAATTTTATTCACCATTCGGTATGTTCACACACACAAGCGCGCGCGCACACACACACACACACACACACACACACACACACACACACAATTTTTTTTAGTGTTCTGGAAAGAGAACAAACAGTATATCAAAACCTTAACTTGTCCCTTAGGCCTAGTTATTCTGTATTTACAGCGAATGTGACAGAGAAAATCTGCAACTGTTTATTTCAGTTGATATGAAGCAGATAAAAAAGTATATTTATAATACTAGTTTATTAAATGGATAGGAAAAGTCAGGTGAATGTAACGCTTCAGAGTAAGATTGTTAATTCTGCAAAATTTCATCTCCGACGCACGAAACAAAATTGTTGTTCTCATTCTCAGTTTATATTTTCAGAATATAGATTTACTTTCTTTTGCTGAAGGAAATCACTTGCAAGTTCCGCATGTAGTGACATATATGGCGACCGAATATGCTACGCAAAAGCAAAAGAAAGCTTTCACGACAGTAGCTGCAGTTTCCGGAATGTGACAGCTCAATGTTCACTCTCACTTGGCTGAGGTATCGGAAGAAAATATTTGGCAAGCATTGTGTAGCTATATGATACTTTTTCCTGGGCAATATTGAGACTGTCGGTATGAGCAATTGATACTTCGATTTAATAGAGTTGGAAACTGCGGGCCATGGTTAAAATATCCAATGTATATTCGTACATACTCTATCTGTTCCTAACCTCAAATTGCTTAGTTGGATATTGACTTTCTACTTTACAATTTTTTGCACATTGATTTTCCGCACTCTGTATATCAGAGTTGGAAGAGTATTTCTCGGCGCGTGTAGAAATTGGAGTCGGCTATTCACGATTATAGGTACAAGCCAGAAAAACCTATCGAGGCATAAGAGTTACGAAAAATTGAAATAAAATCTATACTAATATTATACAGAAAGAAGATGTGTGAAGCTGTCCCAAAAATTTGGGCTTCTTAGGGCTTCTTTTTCATATTCGCATACCAGATTTAAATTCTGTTTTGTTGAACAGAAACATGCAGGCTATTTTTGACACTTGATTGCAAATATAGCCGAGTTCTAATAACTTTGAGACCAAAGAGGTTAATATGGACAAGCGATGTCCAACCTTAACTCTTTGGAGACGCTTACGTAATTGGCCCATATTCCCCAGCTCTTTCAGTCGGAGGGTGAATCACCTCACAACTCGACAGTCAGTATGCAGTGACAAACAGGCGATTCCATGGCAGTTTCTGAGTCATAACATGTATTTTCTGGGAATTTCCTCCAAAGACCTTCATTCTGGATTATTTTTGCTAAAAGTTGAACTATATTAAAGGTCTTCTTCTTCTTCTTCTTCACTTCATGGATTAGGCCCTCGCCTGTTCCGTCTTCACAGTGTCTCCTTCCATCTTTTCCTCGGCCTCCCTACGTCCCTCTTTCCTTTAGGACTATATTGGAAAACTACTTTTGGCAGTCTTGCATCATCCATTCTTCCAACATGTTCAAACCATCTTCTTCTGTACCTATCCGTTCTTGAGGTGATAGCTTCCACTTGTAATTCATTTCTTATATTTTCATTTCTAATTCTATCTTCTCTTGTACATCCTTTTGTTCTTCTCAAGAATCTCATTTCGCAACTTTGTATTCTGCTGATGGTTCTTTGTGAAGGTACCCAGTTTTCGCATCCATAAAGTAACGTTGGGACCGCCATGGTATTATAAAATTTTATTCTCGTTTCAGATCTTGTTTTATTCTTTAGGGTTTTGTGAATTGTTCCACAGATTGTTTGAAATCTCATTAATTTTTTGTTCGTATCTTTATCTTTCTCATTGCTGATTTCACACCCTAAATAATTGAAGGATACTTGTTCCAATACTTTATCATTAACGACTATTTTCGACCTTATTGGTATTTTACCCCAGTTTGCCATTATTTTTTACTTTTCTATTGATATTTCAATATTAAAACTTTTGTAGATCATCTTCTGTTTCTTGTATAATTACCACGTCATATGCGTATAATAAAATATTTAAAATTTTTCCTTGGGCTACTTTTATGCCTGCGTCAATTTTCTGTCTCCAGTTTGGATTATTTTATTAACATAGATGTTAAAAAGTGTCGGTGACCTTGGGCACCCTTGTCTGACTCCTTTATTAGTTAAAATTTCTTCTGATTTTCCTGTCTTGAATCTTAAATTTATTTTAGTATCCTCGTATAAACTTTTCACCGCCTTTACCAAATGTGTTGGGTAGCCTTGTTCTTTCATTATGATCCACAGCTTTTCTCGGTCTACATTATCAAAAGCCTTCTGGAAATCTATAAATGCTATGTGTGTCTGCAGATTATATTCTCTTCTTTTCTCCAGTATCTGCTGCAATATGAAAATATCTGTTGTCGATCTTCCTTTCCTGAAACCACTTTGTTCTTCACCTATCAGGGATTCAGGTCTGTATAAGAATATGTTACGCGTTGATGGATCTTCTAAGACTGTCAAATATTGGTGGACTTCTTAAACGTAATCTGTACCAAAGAAGTCATTAATGAACAATGATGTTTGTCGCATAAGATTTGAAAGTAAGGCACGGTAGGGGGTTAAAGAGAGGCAAAGTCCGCGTATGATGGAAGGAGGTAAACCCACACTCCCCTCTCTCGCAAACGTTGGACATCGCTGGTTTATCTACTCCGCTGCCTTATTAGTACCGCGCGTCGAATGGCGACATTCCGCTGCGTCAAACAGAATGAGTTTATATGAGTCAACAAACAGTTGACTGACGCTGTGCAATGGCAGTCCCCCTGCAGAGATCCTGACTTATTTGGTTGGCGGGAGCATAAACCATTTACGTAGCTCATTCTTGTCATGTGCGGATATGTAAAGTTTCCTGGAGTCCCCTAGTTCAGTCGGTGTGTTCTATTCCGGGGCAAGGGCCGCCTTGTGATCGTTACTTCCGATCCCACGCGTGTTCTGTGAAGTTTATTCCTGTTCCACTTAAACGCTGTTTACCTAGGGTGGCAGTAATAAGGTTGTACACAAGGAAGATGAAGGCGTCGAGGCTGAAGAGTTCCCTCGGGCTGTTAGTACAGTAATTGTCTTCACGCCTGCATTCATATCCTCGGAAATTAACTTTCCTCTTATCTTTGTTAGCTGTTTTATTATTTTTATGCCAGCTAAGACTGTCTTTTTGAGACAGAAGTTTTGCCGTTTTAAGCGGTTAACACAGAGTGAAGATTCTTGGTTTTCAGGTATGTGAGAAGGAAATGAAACGGAGCCCTGGGGAAAAGCAGGGTTTAAGTAGTAGTTGTGTAATGCCTGTTGCTCAGTGGAAAATGTGGGGGAATTCAGTTTTATGTTACTTGCTATGAAACCTTAGTGCAAACGAGCAGCCATATAAAGTACAAGGATTTTGTCACCAGTGGGAATGTATTTAGATATCTCCGAAAGAGGAAAGATATCATGCTACGTCTATATTGTTAACTTCTAATGCATAATGTTACTTTTCTATCACTTTATTGCCTTCTAAAATGTTACCACAAATACACAGTTCTCTTCTGGTCCTTAACACAGTCTACAGTCTTTCGTGCTATCACAACTGTTCTTCTCATAATCTTTCTCAGTCCCTTCAGTGTCTTTTTTCACTTCCTCTGTCTCCTATACCCTTATTACGGCGTTACAATCACTCACGACGCTCATTGAATCTTCCCACTACGACTCGCACACGCACAGTCGTCTCAGTTAGCAGCAACTATACCTCAGGTGAGGATAATAAAATATACTTTTTGAACTAAAAATTACATATATATTTTTTTTTCCAAATCAAAATGTGACAGATTTACAACACATGTATACCTATCATAATACAGTACGTTTACTACAAAACTTGGCTGATAGGTCTGCGGCCTGTGTGACATTTTATACATTTCCCTGCGCGTGCGTGTTAGTCTTCACACATGCGTCAGTCTTCTGTTAGGTTTTAAACGCTGTTCTAGTCCAGTTCACACATGAATAACATTAGAAGCGCTTAGTTTTGTTTGAAGTGTTTTCAAAATGAATCGATCGTAGCATACAGTACAACAAAGAGTGTTTATGTATGATGTGCTTACAGTTTGAAAATTAATTTTCTGGCCTGCGTGCTCCGGGAAGAGACCGTTCGTTTACTTATAAACAAACTCAGGGAGACGGGAAAATTGGTGATAGGAAAAGGAAAGCTAAAAAGGCGTGTGCTTATGTAACAGAAGCTAGAAGAAATCGGAGAAAGCTTAGAACGGTCTCTTCGAAAATACCGGATTTCGCCAGCTGGTGGCTTATTGTGTGTTAGACCAAGGGAGGAAGGATGATTGAAAGTACCCTACAGGCGGTTAGAACTCATTACAGGCGGAACCCTAACATATGCAGGTAGTTCTTCAACCCGCCACCAGACAGACCCGGCTGAGCAATCAATTCCTCTGGAATGGCGGCCGGCCGACCACAGCGTCTCCTCACAGTCGAGCACCGTATTTCAAGAACGCAAGCTCCACCGGTGAATCCGTTGACTCTAACAACCTGGAAATACCAGTTACAGAGACTGGAATGAAAGAAAGTGAAACGGGAGGTGCAAGGTTAATGTCCTTCCCAGCATTCGCCTGAGTGACCTGGGTAACACCCCCCCCCCCGAAAACCCCAAGGTCAGGAAGGTCGGCCGCGAATCGAACCCACGACCTCACGAATGCGGACCACAGATGTTACCATCTGAGCCATCCCTCTCATAGGTCGCACTTGAATCCAAACCAATAAGAGATTAGCTCATCCAGGACTGGTGTTGAAAAAAAAACAGAAGAACTAAGGAAATCAAAAACATCGGTACGTTGCCTCACTAGACTGTACATGACCTTTCGCCTCTTCTCCCCGCTCTTCCCCGGTAAACAGTTCACGATAGTCCCATAGCGTTCAATCTGGCATAAAATGCACGTCAGCTATGCACATGTTACGTACTAATAAAACAAGGCTGCCAACGGAAAGGCTCTTTTATTCCTCCCTCGGCGTGAAAAAGCAAAGTCGCAGGTAATTTTACACGCCAATGAACTCTGGATTCATGCACGCCATCGGTTTATTTCATCCCGAAGATCTATAGAGCTGCGCCCCGAGCTGCTTCATTTGTTATCTAGATAACGATTCCGTTCAATTACCCTTCGCTAATTAAAAGCTGTTACAACTTCAGCCGGATTAAAAAATAGAGAACAAGGTAGGAGACTAGGCTGTGTTGTTAATTTTGAGCCCCGGTGTGATACACTAGGATGGTGAAGTCTCATTGTTCTTTACATACTGTACCCTTGTTTGAAATGTTTTTCCTCTTCCGGCAATTCAAGCCAATGGAACTGTCACTTTTTATAAAAGTAGCCACGAGAACCAATTATTTTCTTCTCAGTCAAAAAAACACCTTTTATATCCCCTGTGTGACTAAACTATACAGGCTGTTATATAAATCTTGGATCAAATTGCTATTTGATGGAAGAGCAGTCTAAAATGACAAAGGAAACACCAGAACCTTGATGTCGAAGCCCATCCATAGAGAAACCAAGTGGTATCAAAGCCCATAAAAATCTGATGTGTTGCAATCAATCCCTTTCATAGCTACTTTGCAGATTACTGATTAAAAAGTTTGCTCTCTCTCTCGTTTCTTTTAAACATGACAAATATTTTCCGAAATCGTTTCAACACACACATTCACCCAAACTCTTATTCCTATATTCTGTTAGTTGAGATAAACATTTGCAGAAATTATTGCTTTATCTCCCTATAGGCACAAGAGGAATATGGGAATACAGTAGGCTTTGAGCGATAGTCAAATCTTTTAAAGCTTTCCAATTCCGTTCTTTGCACGACTAACAATTAAAAAAATCTGATGTGTTGCACTCACATGACTTTCTCTACTCTTGTACTAACCATTCTTACAAACTCTTATTCCTATATCTTCTTCGTGTTAGTTAAAATAAACATTTGTACAAATTATCTTATTGCTTATTTCCTTGTAGGTGCAAGGGGAATATTGGAATACAGTACGCTTTGTGCGATAATCAAATCTTTTAAAGCTTTGAGATTCCGTTCTCTTTGTACACGTAACATATAAAAAAATGAACAACGATGACCCATTTCACGAAAGTTCCAAGTTTTCCGAAACTCACACACATAACAAGGTATATCTCCGAAATGGTTCACCCTACAAGAAAATTTATTGAGACATAAATTGTGTCTTTTAGCAAGATCTACATTTTTTGTATAGTATAATTTGGTCTATCTCTAACGGTTTACCAGTTATGCAAAAGTCGTCCAGAGTAAATACGACTACAGGGGCTATAGCCAGAAAATTCAAGATATACATTTCATTTGTCATAAAAATATCTCAAACATACGACATTTTAATAAAAATCGTTAGAGCCATTTTCAAGAAAATCAAAATTTTCCATGTAAAGGGTAGTTTAGGGTGGGGCTATTTTCTTCAAAATCTTCGTGTCGCATCCTTGAACGACATTAAACTTAAATACCAACTTTGGTATTTAACCGACTTTTCGTTTTTGAGCTATGCTGTCCACAGACTGACAGACTGACACACAGACACACAGACACACACACGGACCTTTTTCTAAAAATGCATTTTTTGGATTCAGGGGGCCTCAAAACATGTATTTCCGGTGAAATCTCGACTTCGAATTTTTTGGGTGGAATACAATACTTCCCCTACTTACCAGTAGAGAAAGTAAAAATGAATAACGATGTTCTACATGACGAAAGTTTAAGTTTTTCAAAACTCACACAAATAGCAAGGAATATATCCGAAATTGTTCGCTCTAAAAAATGTATTTGGGCATAAATTGTGTGTTTTAGCAAGATCTATATTTTTGTATAGTAATATTTTGTCTACCAGTTATGCAAGTCATCAGAGCAAACAGGACCACATAGGCTATAGCCAGAAAATTCAAAATATGCATTTCATTTGTCATAAAAATATCTTAAACATGTCAGTTTAATCAAAAGAGAGTCGTTTTGGAGAAAATAAAAATTTTCGGAAAATTTTCCATGTAAAGGGTAGTTTAGGGTGGAGGAATTTTCTTTAAAATCTTTGTGTCGCATCCTTAAAAGATGTTAAACTTCAACACCAACTTTGGTTTTCAAACAACTTTTCGTAACCAGACAGACAAGGCACACACACACGCACCTTTTTCTAAAAATGCTTATTTTTTAGATTCAGTTGCCTCAAAACATTTCTGGTGAAATCTTGACATCGAATTTTTTTGGTAGAGAAGTAGTAGAGAAAGTAAAAATAACGACACCGTTCCATGCAGGAATTGAACCGAAAATATCTGATTTGAGAACCCAGAACAGACCTCGGCAACTGGTGCTCTCTGAGCGCAGCCTGCTCACGTCCTTGAACTGATAGGTGTATGTTTAGCATGTAAAACAAAAGGTCGCTAAAGCTATTCCGCGAGTCGCCTGTTGTCTAATATGAAGTTCAACCATAAAGGCTAAAGATACAAATTTTGTTGTAGCCAGACAGAAACGTTAGAAGACTATTCTTGTTTACCTGAGGTGATGAGGAACAAAAGGAAAACGTTGGTGTTTAAACAAGATTCCGTTTAATGTTCACAGATGAACACATGCGAGAAAATTTGATTTTTCTTTCAAGTGCTTTTTTAAAATCCAGAGTGCTTCAAAATATGTATTTAATAAAATCTTTGTATTGAATTTTCGGATGACATGCAATATTTTTATACTTACTCTAGATAATAGTTATTATAGTTGTTAACCTAAGTCGATACGTGTATTTTAATGCCAACAATGGATTAAATTAAGATTATATAAACGACTTTAATTGTGATAATTCTAGTAGATGAATTTCTATAACCTTCACAAAGAGATATTTATTGATATTTAAATCTTTAAAACAAGGGCTTTTTATTTCCTTTATCTTAGTTTGCCTTGTTTAAGAATACCTAGGGTTTTTCTCCAGAATAAGATTTCTGTTTATTACCATTACATCCGCGAGCACATACTTACACTTTATTTATGGTATTAGCTATAAACATCACTTGTGCCAAGTTTTATCTGCCCGTTCATCATTACATAACACATTATTGCTGCCACTTCTGCCGCAAGTGCAGTAAACATGCGCTGGTGTGGTGTTGAATATTCAAAAATACGCTTGTGAAGAACTTCCGCGAATGCCTCTCCAGATTAGCATATTCAATGACCTACAATCAACAAGGGTTGCATAAGTGCATTCCACGTTCAAGTTTACGTCTTCACTCGTACAGTTGTGATTCTTGCCTTCATTTCTGCTTCGTTTAGCGTTAATTTGGGTCTCTCTTCCTCGCATTTGCCTCAATTTTTCTCTAAATGCATTACTCTGCACTCATTTCATACTGTGTATGATTTGGGAATTTTTTAAAATGTTAAGAAACTTCCTGTTAATTGTCCGAAAAAGGAAAATACCTGTACACCTGTGCCAACCAATAAGGTTCTTTGAAATAGTAGAATTAATTTATCACATGTGTGATTTTTCTTGAGGCCGAGTGCCCCCAACCCTCGAACAATCCAATTTTGAATTAAATGACTCATCCCAATAAGGGGTCCTTATTTCCAGCTCACTGCATGTACACTACACAATTTAAAATTTAATTTATATCTGTATCTCTACACAGAAGATTTTAATGTCTCCTTACAATCCTCGCGAAATTTTTTATTTTCTTGAAAATGGCTCAAGCAATTTTGATTAAAATTCCATATGTTTGAGATATTTTTATGACAAATTAAACTGGTAAACCGTAAGAGATAGATCAAATCTTACTGTACAAAAAATGTAGATCTTGCTAAAACGCACAGTGTATGTCCAAATGATATTTTTGTAGAGTGAGCCATTTCAGAGATATTCCTTGTTATTTGGGTGAGTTTTGGAGAACTTACACTTCTATCAAATGGAACATCGTTATCCAGTTTTTTACATGTTATCAGTGCAAAGAGAACGAACTGTCAAAGCTTTAAAAGACTTGAGTATCGCTCAAAGCCATATTCCCCTTGTACCTGCAAGGAAATAAGATAATTTCTGAAAATATTTATTTCATCTAACACGAAGATAAAGGAACGGGACTTTGTAAGAACGGTTAGTACAACAGTAGAGAAAGTCATGTGAGTGCAACACAACCGATTTTTAGAAAAAGGTACGCGTCTGTGTGTGTGTGTGTGTGTGTGTGTGTGTGTGTGTGTTTGTGTGTGTGTGTGTGTGTGTAATTCAAAAACGAAAAGTCGGTTAAAAACCAAACTTGATACGTAAGTTGAATATCTTTTAGGGATGCGACACGAAGATTTTGAAGATTTTTCCACCCTAAACTACCCTTTACCCCTTTCCCCTTTGTTGTATCACATTAGCAATCAACAGTATAACCCCCTAAGATTGGATGGAACACAAGTATTTATTATTAAGTATTTCAAAAATCGATCAGTTTGCCATCCCGCACAACCTACTAAGGGTTGTCGGTGTTTTTTGGGACACCCAATATATTAATTTAGCAGCTATAGCTTTAGATGGGATCGTTCTGATTTCTTGGAACATCGTACTCTTCCTCCGGTTTAATTAAGGCACAAACTAATTAGTTACGTCATTCGGGAATCTGTGTATTGAAAAGGCATCAGGCATCATCATAAACTAGAGTGAGCACTAACCCGAGGTTCCCCCGAGGCTCGATGCAACAATTAGCTTAGTCTGTTGTTTATCAAATATGAAGGTGGAGGGTCATTACCCCAGGGCAGTACCTACTGCTAAGTACCACGTTATAGAACAATCCACTTTCCTCTTTATCTCTCCGTTGATTTCTGTCTTTTGTTTGTCATTTCTCTTTTTCTTTTGTAAAAAGAAAGCGAACGGCACATCAGAATTCTGAATATTATATTACTGTTTGTCGTATAGAGCAGGGAGATTTGTAGAATTAACACGATACCGCATCCATATTTCAGCGTTAAATAATAAATAGATGTTGCAGACCGGAAGGTTCATAATCATAACTAACCAGCAATATACTCTAACAAAACAAATCCCACTTCTGACACCAGTGTGATAAAATGACAAAGTCCAATTACTTTTTCTGTCACTTTGTTTGTTCTCCACAACTGAACCACAAAAATAATCCTCTTTTATGGTTAACTTAATTTATAACTCGCCTTGACCTTATATTTCTCAGCTGTTCTGTGTTATCATAATCTTGACAATATTTCAGTCTTTTATTTCTCTGTCTCAGAAGCTACCTCTGACGATCACACTCATTAAAGCTACTTCACACAAGAAATATCTCCGATGCGACGATTAAATGTCCCAAAACTGTCTTTGTGGACACACGTCTCGTTCAACACTCAACGACTCCATCACAAAAAGTCGCCGCTATCGCTGTCTCGACTCACTTATATAGATCAGAATGATGTATCACGAATTTTTCTCGAAATACATGTTTTTTCGAGCTCATAAATAAGCCGGCAGTTGAAGGTTTCGCGAACAATCCAGAAACGCTTTGTTCCACTGGATTCATTATAGTCGGTTATAAGCAAAGGTGTGAGCGTCTTTGACGTAAGGCGGCCAACTGGTGTCACAAATTCACTCCTTGGTGATCACTTTTCACAGATGCATACGTAGGAGGTATTTAAGGGGGCCAAGTGCTCAGGGTTCCCTCTAGAAGCTTCTTCTACCCTAGAACGACAGCAGAGAAAACAATTTGATAACAAAAGGCAATCGCAAATATTTTATCTAAAACTAGTCATTGCGCCATTGCCGCACAAGTGGCCGGGAGGGTTCGGGGAGCTGTTCACGTCCCACCCTCCAGTACTGTACCCCACTCATGATGGCCATAGTGGACAGAGGTGGGAAACGCAGCGGCCGGGCGGTAAGCCTTGGTCGTAAGGACTGTTCTGCTAGGGACTTTTTCTTAGTCCCAGGGAAAGTCTTCAGAAAGAGGCAGTATGTTTCCAGGATAACTTTACTTGGACAATCCAACAATATTGCCTTGCTGTCAATTCGCTGTGATATTTAGGCATCTAGTAATGAAGTTTCAGAAAGTTTGCCATTGTTCCAAGAAGACTTTATTTGGTATTATGAATATGTTTGTACTTTTAAATTGTTTCTAAAGTTTTAAACTGAAAATGCGGTCAGGTTTTATGGGAAAAAAAAATTATAAAATGCACATCGTGGGCATCTTCGCCACATAGAAAGTAGAGATTTTTACAGATGTACCCATAAAAGAAGGCTGCCATTTTATCAGCCATTGATCAAAGTATGTTAGGAGTTATTGAAGAAGATAGATGGTTACTGTTTGGCCCTATAAAAAATTCGAAGGACGAATTTGAACGTCTCTATTATGAATTAATTAGAGTTAAGGATAGGTTCATAATGACTAACATTTACAACATGGCTCAAACTAGTTCAAATAGTATTTTTAAGAATACGCATTCGGAACCTGTGTTTCATAGAAATCTCTCGGCGTCCAATGTCTCCCATCCATTTGGAAGATGGCGTGAGTATCTCAGGCAGTTAATGTGAAAACATAGTTTGATAATTTTAGAGTAGATCAACTTGCTTGTCTATATTGCATTTGTTGCCAATGTATTTTAATATTCTATATATTGCTCTATGTTTTTGCGCCTGTAAATGTTTTTCTACAGTATGTAAAACGCGTATTCTCCTTGTGAAAATATTTGCACCCACAGACCAGAACAACCGTCAATGTCTACGTCTAATAATCTAAATCAGCTGTTTATCTCGTGACTTCAGCGAATGCATATTAGGTATGTTTAAGAAAATCTAAGAATAAGCATGAATAATTGTATAAGTTCTAATCGGAGACACGCCAGGTGTGATATGATAAGGGGCAAATGACAGTGATGTAATAAAAGGAAGCTATTGACGGTTGCCGTGGCTGACTTGCAGGATGGTGCGCTTGCACACTACAGATTTGCAGACACCTCGCTGATGATACACCGTCAATGGCAAGACAAACAACTGGCAACATTTCCAAGCGTGGCTGCTGCAATGGTAGGAAACACGGAAGCAACTGCGGTAAGGTTTTTATTTGCATCTTTTGGTTGACTGATAACACTTTGCATCTAATTTCTAACCTTTTCTGGGCGCTAACAATGGGATTTACAGCTAAACCTAATATGGATGTTAATAAACAATGCCGGAATATTTACCTTGTATAAGGGAGCTTAGGTAAAGAAATGGGACAACATTTAGCAGTATTGATTTTGTGTGAAGTACTGAAAATAACTCAATAACAACTAACTCGATATATAGGTACCACTTTGTGGTCTAAATATTATTATTTTATTTATTAATATGTATCGTAAATACCTTTAGTTTCTGCGATGACATTTCTCTATGCAAAGCATAACATAACATGCTCTTTTAACATGCTCGTTCAAATAGTGTAACTTCTCTAAGAAGCCTTCTTTCATTCGTCAAGGCTTTATAGCTGTTGGGTCCTCAAACGGAAATCTTGTATATCTGTGGGTGAGAAATGTTTAAACCAGGTCCTCTCAGAGCTTAAAATCGTATCGGGTGCAATCCAAGGTGCAGAGGTTCCTTGCACCGTGCATCGTGCTGACTCGGTTAAGCTCGGCTGAACTCGTGCGCAGCACACCGAAGAAGCCAAGACTCGAGGAATCTGTGATGACAAAATGGCTTGCTTATCAATCGAATAGATACATGCAATACAACTACCTAGTAATGGTAGTTTAGAGCAAGCTGCTCTAAAAAAGAAAAGGATGGCGAAAGTCTATTTAAATCAGAGTGGAAACCGCCTAACCTTTTTGAAAGTCGTCAAATGCCTGATAAGTGGTACAGAAATTGCGATGTGGGAAAAATCATCTGCTGAGAAAAATTGTTCTATAGCACACCTAGAAATATATGGTGAAATCATAGAAGACAATAGAGAGGAAGAATTAAAACTATTGCTACATCTTGCAGAAAAGCATTCTTTATCCAAAAATGAGGTTTGCACCAGTGCTTTCTAGATTATTAAATCAAAAGACTAGATTTGATATTAAAAACCAAATGAGAGAGACAAGCGTAAGTAAAGAGCGAATGGATATTTGCACCGAGGTCTACTTTTCGTGGTCGTATTTTGCACCTTGCACCGTGCGGTGCACCGGTGCATGCACGCTGAAAGGCCCCGGTTTAAAGCGTCGGAACATTTCGATTATTTCTGCTCTTCTTGCAGATTGTTCTTAGAAAACAATTGCATAACAATAGCCCAGAGATACAGAGCCATTTGTTTTTACATAAACGATATAAAATGTAAAATTTCGTTTTATTGAAACATACGTACATGTGGGTACTTAAAGTTTCAGGATGTATACAACCCACTGTCAAACAAGTTTTTGCACTCGACCTAAATACCATGGTTGTGATTGAAAATGGGATTAATGACGTCAGAATAACGCTAACGATATATTTTAGCTCGCAGAGCTTGCAACGCAAAGAATAAAATGTTACATTTATATTATTTTATCACCACAGTGTGGTTTATTTTCATGAAAACTTCAACAATCTATTCTTCTAAAAACTTAATTTTCTATCTACAAGTTAAATGCGCTAAACCTGTACTTCATTACTAATATCTAAAGAGGAAGCAGCGATAGTCACTTGGCTTACAAACTGGCCTTGAAATTCCATTGGAATTCCGTGCATTATATCACGAGAAACAACTGAAGGTTGGCAGTATAAAAGTGATAAAATTCCAACTAATAACAGGATTATCTCGGAAATCACTGACACCACAAGAAAACATTACTTGATATAAATTGTGTGCTCTACATTAAGTTTTTGCCTATCTCTTATTGTTTACCAATTAAACAAGCTACACAAAATTCCTTCTCAATAAAAAGGGCTTCGTAGACTCTTACTAGAAAATTCAGCATAAGAAATTAATATATTCTTTTCAGTATATAAAATGTTACTTTAATGAAAATTTTATAGGTACTTTTATGAAAATAAAACTATCGTAGCATTTTCCACATAAAGTATAGTTCGGGTTGGGATTTTCGTGAAATCTTTGTCGTGTGTTTGGAAGGGCTTATATTTTTACCTTCTCTACTGGTACGTAGAGGAAGTATTGTACTCCACCCAAAAATCGATGCCGAGATTTCACCGGAAATATATGTTTTGAGACCCCTGAAACCCAAAAAAAAGTACTTTTAGAAAAAAGTCTGTCTGCCAGACTGTGGACAGCATAACCCGAAAACGAAAAGTCGGTTAAAAACAAAATAGGTAGTTAGGTTTAATGTCTTTCAAGGATGCGGCACGAAGATTTTGAAGAAAATAGCCCCAACCTAAACTACCCTTTACATGGAAAATTTTTCGAAATTTATGTGTAAATAAATTTTTGTAGAATGAACCATTTCGGAGATATTCCTTGTTATATGTGTGAGTTTCGGAAAACTTAAAACTTTCGTGAAATGGAACATCGTTCATTTTTTTATATGTTAAGTGTGCAAAGAGAACGGAATCTCAAAGCTTTAAAAGATTTGATAATCGCCACTGGATAACCGGAAGATCCGTGGTTCAAATCCCAGCTATGGCATTGAATTTTTCAGTCCTGATTCCACCTCTTAAACATTGCCCACACACGGCTTGTGTGTTTAAAAACACAAGCTTGTTGGCATAAATAAACAATAACCTAGAGAGGTTCTTAAAGCGAGCACATTTTGGGTTTTATTGGGCCACACTGTTATTTCCTTACCTACATACATTTGTGATCTGAATCCCATAGAACTAGCTTGGGCTAAGATAAAATGAATACTTAAATGTAACAGGTGATTTATCCTTACAGACAATGTACGATGTAACGTTCAATAGTTTATCACTTGTAACCGAAACAGATTGGCAGGGTTTTTGGTAAATATAGAAAATGTGAAACATGATTAATAGGAGAAAGATGGGACAGTTGAAAACATTGTTTACGCTTTATAAGCAAAATATATCCCATGAACTGAAAATAATATTTAAGTTCCCCTATTTTGATCGAGTTCTACGCTTTAATCTAATCTAAACATTCCAAGGTTGGTACTGCTATCGTAAGCGCGACCCAAAGCACGACTCAAGCTTCAGATGTCGCTGTGTACTTGGAACTGTTTACTGACGTACTGGTTGGCTGCATTCCTGCCAGGGACAAACTCTGCATTACTTGCCTAAGATTCTCTATACTGAAAGTATTTCTGTGTTGTTTATTAACATCTTAAGAATTACGATTTGCGCGTCTTCCAAAGTGTGTGAAATAAAATACGCGTTTTTAATTTAGATATTGCATATGCTTAAGCTGCATTATTCCTATAACTGAAGACACACTTCACAAGCACGATTTACTTTTACTGTCACAAAGAAAAAAATCTCCAAAGTGTTCTCAATATACCTTTCAATCAAATACAGTATCTACTGTACATGCATGCTCATAAATACTGGCCTGGCATGAAAAAGCATTACTTCAAATTCAGAACAGATAAGAGAACACTGCCTACTTTTAATTTACTGTCCAGTTCCCGATAAATTTAAGACCATGCTTAACTTTTGGGACTTCACAGAAGTTGAAGCATTTGTGATGTCATCGGTAACGTCACTAGTAATATAAGTGCGTGCATGCTCTTCTAGGGATGGAGCAGTTTTTCCCACGAAGTGTTTTTCAGGCTTCAAGTGGCTGCATTCTTCATGCATTCTGAGATGATAATGTATATATGTAATACAGCCGAATATCACATCATTATTCACTTCTACGTTTTTCTCAAGTATGCATTAATCTTTTTACTTTCTCTACTGGTAAGTAGAGTAAGTGTTGTAGACCCCCTGAATCCTAGAAAAAGCATTTTTAGGAAAAGGTCCGTGTGTGTGTGTGTGTGTGTGTGTGTGTGTGTGTGTGTGTGTGTGTGTGTGTGTGTGTGTGTGTGTGTGTGTGAACATCATAACTCAAAAACGAAAAGTCGGTTGAAAACCAAAGTGGATATTTAAGTTTAATGTCTTTCAAGGGTGCGACGTGAAGATTTTGATGAAAATAACCCCCTCTAAACTGTCCTTTATTTGGAAAATTTTTCGAAAATTAACGATTTTGATTAAAATGACATGTGTGTAAGATATTTGTATGACAAATGAAATGTATATTTTGAATTTTCTGGCTATAGCCTATGTTGTCCTGTTTACTCTGGCTGTTTTTTTAAATAACTCGTAAACTGTAAGAGACAGGCAAAATCTTGCTGTACAAAAAAAATTTAGATTTCGCTAAAACACACAATTTATGTCTAAATAAATTGTTTTGTAAAGTGAACCAATTCGGAGATAGACCTTGTTATTTGTGTCAGTTTCGGAAAACTTAAAACTTTTTTTTGAAAAGCCACATCGTTGTTCATTTTTATATGTTAAGCGTGCCAAGAGAACGGAATTTGAAAGTTTTAAACGATTTGACTATCGCTGTATTCCCATATTCTGTTGTACCTACAAGGAAATAAGCAATCAGATAATTTGTACAACTAACATGAATTTATCTCAACTAACACAAAGAAGATGAGAAATAAGAGTTTTTAAAAATGGTTACTACAATAGTAGAGAATGTCATGTGAGTGTAACACATCAGATTTTTACGTTAATATCACGCTCCCATTGATCCTTCTAGGCTCTGGGGAGGATGGGGAATAATCCAACTGGAGGAAAAATTTCCTCCAAGCCGGGAATCGAACCCGGGAACACTTGCGCAGCAGCCAGGCGCTCTATCAACTGAGCTAAGGGGCCAGTCGCATACGTTTTCTCATAAATACATACGTTCCTTACATTACCTGGCCGCCGATCTGTGTTTGCGTACTCTGCACCCTATTACACTGTGGGTTACCCGTTACTTACTCAGGAGTATATATATATATATACTATATATACTCCTGAGTAAGTAACGATATATATCAGCCAATAAGAATTCGAGGAGTGGGTCGGCCGAGGAAGGGATGAAAAGATAGTGTGAGACCGCAACACACCTAATCCATGAGAGGAAGAAGATACTAAACAAATGTTCTAATCCCTATGTGGTAGGAGTGGTGAGCTAACCTAAGGCAGTGGAACCCATCTGATTATGCCAATCCTACCCATATAGTCAAGGAGCAGCAGTACTAGAGGGTAACTGGGCCTTCTTCCGCTGACGTCAGCTGTGTTGCCAAGTAAGTCGATCCTCCAGGCGCAAGATTATGAAAGTTAAAAAGTTCATCTCAGGTACCTATCTCAGAGCTGAGGAAATTGCATGAATACATTTATTGTTTCTAGTTGGAAAGAGCCACGTGACGCACATATATTCGGTGCTGTAAGTCGGGTTGCATGCTTATAGGGGATTTGATAAGTTGATGTTTCAATCACTCCTTCTAAAGCTTTCTTGCGATAGCTATGCATTGTTTTTTCTACAATCTATGCGTGTTTTGCATACATTGTGATCGTAATTTGTTTCTGTTATTTATTAATAGAAAAATTAAAGTAAGGAAAACTAAAAGAAAACAAAATACTCGATTGTTTTTGTATTGTGCAAAGCATCTGACCAACCTAAGCTAACATTAATGTTTATTTCCTACCCACACACACACACACACGCACGCACACACACGCACGCACGCACACACACCCCAGGTCCTGAGGATTTATTTGTTTGTATTGTATACACATCCAGAGTAATGCCCTAGGTTAGATAAAACAAAAAATGAAGACATAAGAACTCAACATAGACTCAATAAGCCGCAAAATTGAAAAAATATCAAAAGGAATGGATGCATCATGTACAGCCGGCTCCTAATGTTTTCCGATGGGTGAGAGGCCTTGAGGGGAAACGGAAGGAGAATTTTCTTATCAAGTAGTTGCGCCTGTACTTGGGGCAGAATATTGCACGTTTTTATTTACATTCGCATACAGTGGTCTAGGTGAGGCAAGCGGAGTAGCTTATGCTAAGGAAACAAGAAACGAAATAGATAATTCTATACTTAATTATTCTGTCCAAACAAAAGAAATGTGCGCATTCTTTCCCCAGGTGTTTAAACAAATTAATGTTGACATTTTGTGGTAGTGCTGTTGTTTTAGAAACATTTTAAAGAAATGTTTTTAAAAGACATAATGAATATAATAAATGTTTCGTTGTTAATAATAGTAATAGTAATAATAATATGCGATAAGTATAACACTGGACTATTTTACGAAAAATCGAATAGCAAAAGAGGTTTATTTATTTTGGATATACACTTTTTTCATTGATAAATTCTTCTTTTTATTATTATTGTTACCATTATTATTGTTATTATTATTACTATTATTATTATTATCATCATAAACATGTGATATTAGGAAACGCCCAGAAGCTTAGTGGAAAAATTGTGTGTGTATGTGTGTGTGTTTTAACGTTGCGTAATATCCTGTCAGACATCGTTTATAATAATAGGTTTATGGTGCCCATATTTTTGCAGACAGATTTATGCCACATTCCTATCTTCAGTGATCTAGAACCCAATTAATAATATTCCCAAAGAAGCCAGCCATCATGATAGTTTCTTCGTTGAAAGAGGAAATCGTTAGCATTACAGCTAACAAATCGTGAGACAGATAAACCACTTGAGACGGCTCTGACCAGGACTGACTACTTGATAAACTTCATCCCTTCCGTCTCCACGATGAGTCCCGCGTGCGTCGGAAAACATTTGAAAGCGGCTGCCTAAGATTGCATTGCAGTATCAACCACAAGGAAAGGAAGATGTTGGTAGATTCAAAAAGGGGTTGAAAGAGCAATAATTGTGAGACGGAACGGGCACTCTGCCCATGCCGTGAAGTGGAGGAGGAGGAGGAGGAGGAGCAGAAGAAGAAGCAGAAGCAGAAGAAAAGTAATTGTAGAGTATAAGAAACTTAAAAAGCGTTGTTTCTGTAAAACACACTTCCCAAACCATGGTGTAACACATTTTGTGCAACTTAACGCTTTAAGCATGAGCTATATTTGAGATGACCTACATTTGGTGCTACTAGATGCAGGGATTCAGAAATGCTGTTTGTGAATTGTTTAACAAGAACATTAAGTTAGTAATGGGGAGTGATAAAGTTTGACATTCTGCAAAGGTCAGCTTGCTACGCTACACAGAGCGACTGTACTTAATGTCATAATGGTGTACCCTAAAGGCAAAGGTCAAGTTCGTCTGTAGCTTTGTTTCCATTGCTCAACATAGTGTGTTTTTTGGATAGGCCAAGTTCAGGTTCTGGCTGGCACTGGACACACGCACTTTCACTTGATATTGTCACAGAGTTGGGCAATACTCACATGACTTTCTCTACCCTTGTTCGTACTATCTGCTTCATGTTAATTGAGACAAACATTTGCAGAAATTATCTTAGTGATAACTTCGTTGTAGATTCAATAGGAATACAGTAGGCTTTAAGTGATAGTCAAATCTTTTAAGACCTGGTCGCTTTTAGGTTCCGTTCTCTTCGTATAAGAGATAAGGCAAAGCAAATAACGTATTCCTTTTTGTGAAAGGTATAAGATTAGAAACTATAAACTGTTTAAAAAATTCACAGCAGCAATAGACTTAACACATTGTGAATATCAAATAGAATAAATACATCTTTACTTTTTGTACTGGTAGGAAGAGAAAGTATTCAATTCCACCCAAAAATTCGATGTCGACACTTGACCGGAAATATGTTCTGAGATCCAAGGATTTTTAGAAAAAGATCCGTGTGTGGCTGTCTGTGGACAGCATAACTCAAAAACGAAAAGTCGCTTAGAAACCAAAGTTGGTATTTAAGTTCAATGTCTTTCAAGAATGCGACACGAAGATTTTGAAGAAAATAACCCCACCCTAAATTATCCTTTACATGCAAAATTTTTCGAAAATTTTTTATTTTATTGAAAATGTCTTAACGATTTTGATTAAAATGTCATATGTTTAAGACATTTGTATGACAAATGAAATGTATATTTTGAAATTTTTGGCTATAGCCTATGTAGTCCTCTTTACTCTGGATGACTTTTGAATAATCGTAAGAGATAGACAAAAACATACGGAAAAAAAAAGTAGATCTTGCTAAAATACACAATTATTTATGTCTAAATAATTTTTTTGTAGAGTGAACTATTTCTGAGATATTCCTTGTTAGTTGTGTCAGTATCGGAAAACAAAAGTTTCATGAAATGGAACATTGTTGTTCATATTTTTATGTTAAGCGTGCAAAGACACACAAGCGGTATCCCATAACACAGGACAAATTTCAACCTCACTTATTAATCGCTCTGCATCGCAGGCAGTTTCTAGATTGCACACATTCTATTATAGCATTTCAATTCTGCTACCCGTTAAGACGCGCGTTTACGCTCGCTTTGCTCTTATGACCTTGATTACGCGCTGAGCATGTGTGCTGTTCCATTAAATGCCTAGAAAATCTAAGCTACGCGCGTATTATGTGCCTAAAGCGCACGCAAAATAAACGCTCGTGTGCCCTCAGGGTTATAGTTATGCGCTCTTTTAGATTGAGATGACTTCAAAACGTGTATTTCTACTACAACCTCGATATTAAATAGGTAAGTGGTAGAGGAGTGAAGAAATATCGCTTGATAATTGTGGGGGTTCATAATGAACTCTACCATTCAATGAAAGCTGTGCTTCAATAACACCTTCCCTTTCAGAGCTGTTTAGCGTGAACCACCCGGTACCTATTCTGCAGGAACTTGACACATGCCGATGTCTACAACACGGGCTGGAGACGTTATAGGCAGATGTTACGTCATCGCAATGGCATTATTTACGCTTCATGTCGATATCTTAGTAGAACAATGTTAAGGCGGTTACACACATTGATTTATTTTCAGTGTTTCCAACAGTACAAGTGTCGACAGCATTTTAAATTATTGTTGCTGTTATGCTAAAGAAACACACTGTTGAATATCAAACTGAGGTAGTTACCTACTGGGTTTCTCACACGAGAATGTGTCTGACATCACCAGCTCCAGGGTTTTCTGAGAAAGATTACGGCGCAATGCGTATGTTTTCTACGAGCCTGAAACGCTAGCAGTTTTCCTTTCTCTACAGTTGTTCATGTCAAATACATTCCTTGCAGCCATATTCTCTATGTTAGATATATTTGTCACTTAGTTGTGAGCTGCCATGTGCTACTGTCTTCCCTTTCCCCTCCAGAGAGGAGAGCCCTTCTCGTCAGAGGCCTAGAGTATCAAAAATTAATAACAAATGAAGATGCACAATTATGGATATTCTCTTTTGGGATTTTAAACATGAAATTCACACACAGATTCGCACTCTCATTCATACTTCCAGACTCCAGGATGGATAAGGAATTTTCTTGGCTGGAGAACAATTCCTACCCCCCCCCCCCCTTCCAGCATTCGAACCCAGGAACAGGTGCTCTACCGATTGAGCTACATAACATAGCTTTCTCTACTTACTGTTTGTTACTTTCTCTACTGCGTATAGTAAATAGAAGTATTGTATTCTACCCAAAAATTCGATATCGAGATTTCAACGGAAATGTGTTTTGAGGCCTCCGAATAAAAAAAGCAGTTCTAGATAAAGGTCCAAGTCTGTGTGTTTCTGTCTAAGAACAACATAACTCAAACACGAAAATTCAGTTAAAAACCAAAGTTGATATTTAACGAAGATATTCAAGAAAATTCCTCCATCCTAAACTACCCTTTACAAAAAAAAAAAAAAAAAAAAAAAAAAAAAAAAAAAAAAAAAAAATAATAATAATAATAATAAAATTAAAAAAAATTGATTTTGTCAAAAATGGCCTTATCGATTTTGAATTTTCTGACTTTAGCCCAAGTACTTCTGAATTCAAGATGTTGAAATAAATTATTCATGTATCGGCTAGTTTGGGGTGGGAAGAG
Organism: Tenodera sinensis; assembly: GCA_030765045.1. Classification (NCBI taxonomy): domain Eukaryota; kingdom Metazoa; phylum Arthropoda; class Insecta; order Mantodea; family Mantidae; genus Tenodera; species Tenodera sinensis. The sequence continues at coordinate 43,298,399 of CM060970.1, forward strand.
TTTTTTTTTAAAATTCTTCGTTTTGCAGAAAGTTCTGAACTTAAATACCAAGTTTATTGTTTGACGCACTCACATGCTTTTTTAGGGGGTGGGGGGAGGTTAAAGGGCCTCAAAAAATTCATTAACTGTGAAACCTCGACGCATAAAATTTTTGAATGAAATACAATATTTCCCATATCTGCTATACGTAGTAGAGAAAATAAAAATCTACGTCATAGAGTTATAGCACCATCAGTTGTTTCCCAAGTCCCTGGCATGGCCATTGAATTTCCTGACTAAATAAAGGAAACGAGTAAAATATAGATAAGGACAATTTTTTTTAAAAAAAATTGATGCTGCGCCTGTTATAGTGAAGTATTTTCTAAAAATGATCACTTAATTTTCGCTTTGTTCATTTGCTCATAGTAATGACTGTTTACTATTGTCTCGCGGTGTACAATGAAAACGGAACGTTGTTTTGTTGAGACGACTTATATGGCGTCTCTAATACTAGGAGCATTTGCTTGCAGGCAATAAGGTCACACTCCAAACCAATTACGTCACTTTAGGAAGTTGTCTGCCGAAATTCTGTGATGCAATTACAATCACTGACCTCCAACTGCTCATGAACGCGTTGTGCAGTTCACAATCTCAACACCTTCATTGTGTCACCAGAATAAACGTACAGATACACGCCTTGTATGCTCATTACCTAATTAAAATAGTTCCTTAATTCCCCGCTTTATGACGGCCTTCTCAGAATTGGGTTGTTGCTTAGTCCAATTCAGCTAATGAAATTCCTAACAAGAAACCACTGCAAAAGTTTACGAAAGGAAGATCTGTAATTCTCTCTACTTACCTCTACTAACTAGAGCAAGTACTACAGAGCAATCAAAAGATTCGATATCGAAATTTCACCGGAAGTACAGGTTTTCAAGCACCCTGTATCCCCTTCCCAAAATTTAATTTTAGAAAAACGTCTTCCCACGGGCGTTTGTATGAATAGTATAACTTAAAAACGAAAGATTATTAAAATTATTTTAGTATTACTTTCCAAAGTCAAAACTACCGTTAATGTTAAGATGACTTGTAAATGAGGCAAATAAAAACAAACTCTTTTTCTCTCCCTCTCTCTCCTTTATTGCCCTCTCTTCCTCTCTTTTCCCCCTCCTTCCAACCCGTTCCCTCCCTCTTTCCCTCCCTCTTTTTTCCTCTATGTTGGAGACCAGAAGCTACTTACTAGAAAAAAGGCAAAATCATAATTATAATGCTATTTTAAAAATTATATCTTCAAACAAGTTATCAAATTGCCTGAACTCGAAACTAAATTATTTCCCTTCAACACATTTAAACTTTGGACATAGAGAACTTCTTGGAAATGTGTGAAGTATTTTCACCAAAAAGTAAGATATATGCAAATTCCGTTAATATTTTACATTTCCTCCTCAGATATTTGTTCTTAATAACAAGTTCAATAAAGACTTATGCAAGAATAAAAAAGCTGACGTTTTAATAAATCTCGAGCTATGCTGAGCCTTTTCATAGCATTGACGTCCATGCTCGAGATGATGCTACTGTTGCGCTTATATCGAGTACAAATTTTAGACTAACTGCTAGGAGAGTGAAGAATTAGTATTCAAAATACTAGGGTATATTGTATTCAGTTTCTCTAGCTTTTCAGACGGCTATTTAATAATAAATAAATAAATAAATAATAAATTAATAATAATGATAAAAAAATCAAGTATGCGATTTTGTATAATACGAGGCGTGTTTTCAAAGCCAGTAAATATTTTGTCACTGCGGCGTTGGAGTCACGGTTTTCAGCATGCGCGAACTCTAGGCTCAGACCAGCTGAAAGCGATCGTCACTTCGTGCTTTCCTACCATTAGAGCGTTTTGAAATGTTCGAAACAAGTGAATGAACCGCCGACTGTGAAGTCATATCAGTGATTCTTTTTTGGAAGGCGAGAGATGTTACTCCGGCAAACATTCATCGCCAATGGTGTGACGTTTTAGGGGGAAAGAATAATGAGCGACAATGCCCAGCCACACACATCCAAACTCAAGATCTGATAGCAACATTTAGTTGGGAAAAATACGACCACCCTCCATACAGCCCAGATTTGACACTAAGTGAATTCTATCTGTTTCTTCATATGAAGCAGTTCCTTGGAGGAAACCATTTCAATGACGATGTTGTGAAACCAGAAGTCCAGGCTTGATTTTTATTACAGGCGGCATCATTCTTTGACGAAGCCATACAAAACTGGTTTACAGTTATATAACGGCGCTATGTGCAGCAGTGTAAGGTGTAAGGTAGGGCTAGGCGACTGGTGCTCAGAGAGCGCAGATTGCTCACGACCTTGACTGATAACTGAATGCCTAACATCTAAAAAATGAGGCCACTCAATGAGTGATAGAAAATATTTGGAAAAATAATAGTAATTTAAAAAAACAATATCAGTATTTCAAAAATACACCTGGTATACTGAAAAATATTTCCCTTGCGTACTTACGTATAGGTTTTATCGAAATATCTTGTATTCTGTAGGGAGGACTAGTGTTAAGTTATGGAATCCAAACCCAGATCTCTCTTTCTGAAATCTCTTTGATCTAATACTCATCTATTGATAACTAATTGTTAATTGCTAAGTTTTACGTCCTGAAAGTTCGCTGTTTTGTTTATGGAAATGAATGCGAGTTTTATCTTAGGTTATGTGCTATATTATCCACGCTTTAGAAAGCTTTTCGGTGGCTTTGGAGACAATAGAAATGATAACAGAAGCAAAAACTGTGGGCAAAACTTCACAGAAAAAGAGAAAGAACTGCTCATACATGCAGCAATGTCATAGAGAACAAAAGGAAAGATGGGACGTCCGTCAAAGAAAAGAATTGTAGGTAATGAGAATAAACACGAGGCAGTTTTAAAGGACGGTGAAACTCAAGAGAATTGCAGAATTTCACTTTTGTTTGGTAAATTTGTTTTGTTTCCATAAGAAGTCTACCTCAACAGCGCATTGTAATGTGTGTTTTCTTCATTATCCATATACTGTTGACTTGTGATTATCAATTATTTAAAGACATTCAACATTTAAAGACAAGTACACACACACACACACACACACACACACACACACACACACACACACACACACACACACACACACACACACACACACACACATCTATAATGCCCTTTCTTGTGATGAACAAGAACAACCATTCATTTTATGTTCCAGACACAGCAATAGTCATGCACATTAAATGAGAAGTACAGTGTGATCTTTTAGACCCTCCGCAGTAGATACCGCAGATTCATTCCCAAGTGTCGACGAGGACATGGCAATCGCTTTCCGTGCCCAAAGCACCAATCAAGGGCTGTGAATCATGGTCAGCATCAAACAATCTCTGCCAATATGCAAATGTGTTATCACTTTAAGTAGTTTTCGGTTGAACAGTGTGTGCTTTTAATGGAGAGTGTTAATCCAAAAGTACCAGATTAACTGAATTTGCAAATAATCAATTACACTAATTCAGTAACTTAAATCGAAAAGTTAAAACAATAATATTAATCACGTGAATCTGTTATCAACAGATTACAGACGCTTTCAGCATCTGTGCATGGGTAAATTAATCATGATTTTATTTATTTCTTTTCTCTTTCTCCAAATTCATTCCAACCAGTTCACCACAGTAATATCACAAATGTATCTTGGATATTCCACCACTGTTAAAGGACTTAAAGCTCACACTGTAAATAGGCATGCACTAACCTCACTTTTGGGTAAAAGCTTGTAAACCGCCATTTTGATTGCTTATGTGAATATTTATGTACACGCAAGTTATTGAGAGATTTATGATACCAACAACTTTATTTATCGTTCCAGAAACACCTTTCCGCAATTTACCTATCACATAACGCTATAGATTCCTAATCTGACGTTTCAGAAACCGGGCATTAGACAAGTAATTTGTTGCAGGTCACCCAGGGTCAGAGATTTCAAACTAAACGTCATGCTATCCCACTAAACCTGCTAACCCTAAAGAAGAATGGCTTCTTTGTTTCTGCCAAATTGACTGCTTCTTTGATTTAATAGTGTTTATGCCTCCAAATCTAAAATTGTCGAGCCGATTTCCCAGTGGGAGAGTTTTCATTAATTAGGATTGTTACGTTTCCTGCATAGACCTAGAAGAGTATTTGTACATGAGAGAGATGAGAGGTTCGAATTAGGTAACTAAAATGGCAAAACCCCAATTGACTGGCTTTGTGGTTCAGTTGATAGAACGTCTGTCTTCTGTTATTCCAAGATGCTGAATTGGATTTCCGGCTAGGTTCTAGAATCTTCTCTCCCCGGTAAGTTCAGAGAGTGTGTAAATGATAGTGTACGTGCCTATATATCTGGTCATTTACATCAGAGCTCGGATTCTGAAACACAGGTATTGCTAACGTGCAGATAAATGCTTAACATGGGTCCTAGTTTATGAAAATGGTTATTTAGTAGCTCACTACTTTCTTTCTGTGCAACATACTTAAGGTTATGTATGACTAAAAATAAAGTAATATGTATGTCTGAAAATAAATTTAGAAAAAATGTTCTATATTGAAGAATGAACTAAAATCCAAGATTTAATTCTGGAAGAACAGATAGGTTATATTAGAGCATGTGAAGAATTTAAGTATTTGGGGGTAAAAATAGATAAAGAAGATAAACAGAAAAATGTCATTAAGAACAGACATATAACTAGGAAGAATAAATTGCAAATATGTTATAGTCCAATAGTGAAAACTACTGTCACATATTGGGGCTAAAACATGGAAATTCAACAAAAATTTACAATAAAAACTTACGTCGATGGAAATGGATTTTCTAAGGTCAGCGAGATTTTCAAGATTGGAGAAGATAAGAAATAATGTTATAAGAGAAAAAGGAATAATAAGAACTAAATATTACACTATGTAATAAGTGTATAAACAGCTGAGTTGGTAGGACATAGAAGAATGAATGAAGATAGATTAGCGAGAAAGGTTTTGGAATTGAGTTCATCTGGAAGGCAGAAAAGGCAGACCTCGAAACTCATGGGAAATAAGAACTGGAATGAGATAAAGAGAACTGGAAGAAATAGAATGGATGGATAGGGATGAGTGGAGAAAAAAGAATCTTTAAGCCCAGAAATATGTGTAACCATCGAAATTATATATAACTAAAAATGGCTAAATCTTCATGAAAATCGACAAAAACTAACTTTTTTATTGTTATTCTATAAAATAATTGAGATATGAATGCAAAAATGCATAATTTGCCTCTGGTCGTCATTTTTAAATGCCCTACTGCACGCTTAAACGTGCGGGATTTTAATGACCTGCAGGTATATTCAAATATTTTATCACTGTTTTCTCGCTATTTATATTTTCAGCATTTTTCTTGCTGTAAAATGTTCCTTGTGGACTACTTCTTGTATTGCACTAATGAAATGTGCTACACATATTTACAGAGACAAAACAAATAAAAATGTCCCTAGATTTTAGTATCAGATGTGCCCAAGTATATACTTTTAATTTTCAAAAATAAAATTACAATTTTTACGGGGAAAAACATCTGTAAGCTTAAAATGTTTGGGGTCTAAACTACAGTAGACACAGAAAAACTTTGGGTAATTTTAAGAATTGTGTGCATTTTGAACGAAAGGTTAAAATATCAGACCAATATTTATTTTTTTTATCACAGGGACTATTATTATAACTTACTAAAAATAAAAAAATTTGATCGTAATTTCTAAACGTTAGAACAAAATGAATGAAATGCAGGCTATAACATGATTTGCACTACATTACATCTGTGGTATAAATTTAAAAGAGGCCAGCATTATTAGTTCAGAATTTCAATTTTTCATGAATACAGGTCTTTTAAGGTATTGTTCAGCATGTTCCGAGATTTCGACATCAAGACTTTAAAAAAATAAATAAAATAAAATGCCCCATCGCAAACTATCTAAACCACCCTTTAAATGGAAACAGTTTTAAAAATTTTAATTTTCTCATAAATGTAACGTATTTGTTAATGCAAATATTTATCACATGTAATAAAGTCTGACCTAATTGATAAAATCTTGAGTAGAGTGAGCGAGGACTTTTGATAAATAAAATAGGAATTTAAATTCCATAAGGCAAAGATTTAACTAGAAAATGTTAAAATTTCTGAAGAATAACCTAAAATACATTAATTTCTATTAGTGTAGTCATGCTTACTCAATACTGCCAACTGAAAAAAAAAAATCCAAAAATTACATGTACCTATTTCGATGTTGTCTTGTTTTTAAAGTACAAAACCAGGTCATAAACTCAAATATCACTTTATTTTTAAACAAATAACGCATCTTGTGGAAAAATGCATAAATCATTAAAAGAAAATCATTAAAAATAGTCACTAAATTTAAATGTGATGCTATTTTGATTGTTAATAGATATTAATGTGTAATAAATTGTTTTACAGCGATTTATGGGATACAGTTGACAACATTGATACAACAAAGGAATGACCTAGTGATAATCCGTGTAAAACAAGAATGAAGTGGTAATTCCTATATGATAGTTTAACGTCTCTACGTATGAAATAGACACAGTGAACTTGAAGTAGATATAATAGATAGTAGGTTTTGCAAGAATATTTTAGAAGCTACATAAATGTAAAGATATTGGGTAGAGAAAGTCATGCAAATGTAACAATTTTTTCTCTGTGATAAAAACTTCTAGGAGTTCTTTATTAGACACGTAAAAAGGATCAATAAAGCAATGAAAAAATATATGTGAAGTAGGTCTGGGTGTCTCTGTTGGTTAGGCGCTGTCCTAATTTCCAAAGTGACGAGTTCATACCCGGCCCAGTGTGGTTAAAAGCAACAGCCTCATGTCAATAGATTTTCTGGCATGCAGAAGAGCTACGGGACAAATTTCGGCACACCAGCGTTGCTGATTATGATCCTGCCAATTGGCAGCGTGATTTACAAACAAAATATGTATGTATTTCAAATCCCGGAAGCTTTCTAAGCGAAGAAAATTGATACCGTATGGAATATCTGAGGCAGTGTTACATAAAAATCTCCACAGTTCAAGAGGCCTGAACCGGGGTCAGTGAATCTCTACAAGTGGATCAACTCGGACATGCAATCCATCTGATATCAAGCCTATTTGAAACATAGTGCGGCCGCTAGAGCGCACATGGATCCTTGCTGTGCTGCTATCTAGCGGAGTGTAGAGTAAATAGTTGCACAACTACGCGGCGCGGCAGAAGGGAAAACATCGGATGAAACCGAAAGCTAACGATACTGCGCATTGCAATCTTTGTTAAGGCGCCAAGTAATGACAAGAGTTTTCCTTATTTTGGAGCATAGAAGTATCAATACTGCTTATCTTTAAAGCTCTTATAGACAGGCTATGCTTGCGCATAAAACTGACTTATTTAAAAGTTACGGAAATGTCGAGTTTTATGGAATAACGGATCTGTTATTGACAACTCGTGACAATACTGCAAATTACATAAATACTCGTAGATATTCTAGCACAATATAGGAAACAAGTATAAAATATTCTAAGATTTATTACCTATTAATGTTCCCCTTTCTCTAACACATCCAATTTAATTTCTATTGTCATGTTAACTTGTCTTTTCTTATCGTTCGACATTTTTACTGGCACAAACACAAGACTAACTGTAAACTCTTGGAAGCTGCACAGTAAACAGAAATATGTAACCGAAAGTTTGGATTACCACGTACAGAGGTATCTTTATACTTGGCGAGTGACCTTGTTAGGATCTGCGGGAGTAATATAATGCAAATTGATGATGTGGGTAATGTCTCTATTTACTTCCTTGAAATAAATAAGACACTGCTGATAATGTGACATGGTCATGTACCACACGGAAGCCGGAAAGATTACCTGATACCTCTATGCCATAGTCTTACAAATACTAAAGTGAACTGTATCATAAACCACTGCGCAATTCGTCATGTCTAAAAGGTACCTTTGTGCTGGGTAAAGCAATAAACGTTCAAACCTTCCTAACAAGTGTTTCTGCTATGTATTTACATTATCAGCCGCAAGCTTTTGGTTTCATGACAATGATTTGCCGACTGCATATGTTCTGATTAGATGTCGAAGGTCAATACGCGGTCAATGCTTTTGTTACTGTGAGGCAGAGTGCACTAGGTTGTGTAAGTATGCTAATTAAAATTTGCCTATACTATTTATACCCTATATTAGACAATAGACATTTTACACTCAAGTTTAGCGATAAAAAGGTAAAAATTAAAATAAAAAAGGTCGTTGAGTTATCGAGGTTCTACTGTATTTCAGTTCAGCATCTACCAAGGACGCAATAGCAAGATTTTTAAGAAAATTCCTCCACCCCAGATCAGGTACCGTTTACGTGCAGCATTTTTCGAAAATGTTCATTTCCTCAAGAACGGTTTATATGGTTTTGATTAAAATACAATAAATATTCATAATAAAGCAAAATAATGTCTATACATCGAATTTTCTGGAAAATACGGTTTACGTAACTTGTTAACAGTAAGAGATAGACAAAATCTTGGTACTCAAAAGATGTATATCTCGCTAAAGTACACAGTGTCAAGCTGTTTTATTTTTTATTTTTTTTAGAGATAACCATTTACAGATATTCCTTATTAATGCTTTGAATTTTCCAATACTCACATTCTTTACAAATAGGAAGTCGTTCTTTTTCTTTGTTTCCCTCCACCCAAAAAAATTCGATGTGAAAATTTCACCGTAAACACATACGTCACAAATCTTTTCAAGAAAATACCCCCACCCGAAACTATCCTTTATATTGAAAGAAACTTCTTGTTTTATCTTCTCATAATTTTCTCATGTTTTTTCCATTTTGATTAAAAATATTTACAGGACAAATAAGATGTACATATATGTATGTTGAATTTTAGGGAAACAGCCTCTGAAGCCCTCTTCATTTTGAATGAATTTTGTATAATTTATAAATCGTAAAAGAGAGACAAAATGTAGATGTATTTAAAGCACACATTCTATATTAAATTAATTTTTTGTGGCATTGAGCATTCCGTGATGTTTTTTTAATACTGGTCTGAATTGCTAAATATTTGATAGTGTTTTGAACTGCTAATTACTAGTGCCCTTGCACCCCCCCCCCCCATGTGGTTTTACAAACATAAAGAAATTTCAAAGCAATCTCATAGCCTGGAATTTGACTATCGTCTAAGCCTACTGTGGTCCATGTTTGCGTGCAACGAAGTATAATAAAACCACTTTGCAAATATTTATCTTTATTACCATGAGGAAGATAGATAAGGGTTTTAAGTGAAGTAAGAATCGGGCGAGTTAGCTCCGCGATAATGTGTGAGGCTTGCATTCCGGAGAAACCGGGTTCGATTTCCGTCGATCGTCCATTCTGACCTTGGATTTTTCGTGGTTTTCCCTCGTCAGTCGGCTGCTGAGGTGGTTATTTTCTTTCCATCATTTCTCTTTCACTCTAGAGATATGGAATAATTTTATTAAAGGAAACTTCCCACACTCCAGCCGAGAATCGACCCCTTGCACAGAAGGCAGGTGTTCTACCGACTGAGCTGCGGAGCCAGACTAAATCATTTTCTTTTCTGAATAGTTGCACTCTAGTAAGTTTGTCTGTTCTTGTTTTTATATACCTAACTGTTATTATATTAATTATCAACATAAAATAGCAACCCAAAACCACAAATTTAAATAATTAATTTCGTTGATGTTCATAAATTACTAAGAAGAGTAGACTTGCCATTCTAATAACACATGCTCAGCACGTCTATGCAAGGTCACCAACAAAAATTACAGGGTCCGAAACCAACACTGCAAAAAACGTCTTACATTGCTTTGTCTGAAATTTAATCACAGAGATATGAATGGTACTTTTGTTAGTAATTGAATGGCGTATGAAATTATCGGTTTCGCTGAGGATGATAAAATCTTTATTGAGCATTTGTACCAGCGTGGTTCGGAAAGGTCTTTGGGAGCCAGAGAGTGCATAGCGATTAATAACGAAGAGGAAAAGTACGACGGGATTTGAGGCAAGTGAAAGATATCTATAAGTTGAGGCTATTTTCCAGAGATTTAGTCGAACCAAATGAGTGATATCTAAGAGCTGAGTTTGTTGACTCGAGAAAAATCAAAATATGTTCACGAAAAAGATAATAGAAGTTCTGTGCATGGAGAAACGAAAAATGTTAGTTTACGAGAGTGGCGATTTCAGGTTTTCTTACAGACACATTGGACTGTGATTACGGTGGCGGTGACGTCGTTGCTGTCTTGTTGCAATGGTAATTACATCATTCATTTTCTGGTACTGGTGCCAGAAATAGGGTAATTTTACATGTTTTATATCGTTTTTATAAGGCGTTTTAATGCTAGAATTGCATGAATGTTTTTCATCCCCCATCCATGTCAAACTATCCTTTACAGGCAACGTTTTACGAAAATGCTGGATTTTCTTAAATAGTTCTATCGATTTTCCGTGAAATACCGTGTGTTTAAGATATGTTAGCGACAGCTAAAATGTTTATCTTTAATTTTCTGGGAATAGCATCTGAAGTTCTCTTTATTCAGGATGAATTTGGTATAAATGATAAATCGTAAGAAATAGACAAAGTCCTACTACACAAGAACTATAAATCTTGCTAAAGCACACAATTTATACTTTTAGGTAAAAGCTTGCAAACCATATCACATTTTGATTTCTTGTTCCCTTTTTAATCTCTTGACCATTTAGTAAGGTTTCTCAGGAATGGAATTTTCAGATAAGCAAATTATTCTTACAAAAGCTTATTTTTAAATCCTATCATGTTAAACGGGGTCAACCCATTATTACCCCTAGTTATGACTAGCTACAAATTTTTGATCTGGTCTCCTTTAAGAAAATTATAAATTATACCAAATTCACGACAGTAAAAATGAATGCCTCGGAAATGTCTGATGCTATAAAAAGGTTATTTTAAATAAAGTGAACGTTTTAAAGAGATCCAATTATACAAAATTCATTCCCAAGAGAATTTCAGACTATTCCCAGAAAGTTCAATATTTATTTCACATGTAAATATTTTAAATATGTGGTACTTTAATCAAAACCGTTAGGAGGGTTTTTTGAGAAAATAAAAAAGTGGGAGACTTTTCCATGCAATGGGTAGTTTGCAACGGGATGCTTTGCTGAAAACCCACGTATCCAATGCGTGCAAGAACCTCAACTTTACGAAGTTTGGTATTTCGATTTTTGTGTGATGCTGTTTTCTCAGTTTCTTTTTCTCATTTTCTCTGCCTCTCTCTTTCGTTCATTTTCTCTGGCTCTCTCTTTCTGTCATTTTCTCTGCCTCTCTCTGTCATTTTCTCTGCCTCTCTCTTTCATTCCCTCTCTCTTTTTCTCTCCCTCTCTCTTTTTCTCTCCCTCTCTCTTTTTCTCTCCCTCTCTCTTTTTCTCTCCCTCTCTCTCTCATTCTCTAATTTACTCTCACTTTCGCTCTCACCTCTTTCTCTCACCCTTTCTCTTTCTCACTGTCTTTCTCTTTCTCCCTTTCTCCGTCTTTTTCTCTCTCCCACTCTTTCTCCCTCTTTCTCTCGCCCTCTCTTTGTTTCTCTCTCTTTCTCTCTCCATCTGTCTTTTTTTCTCCCTCTCTTACTCTATTTCTCTTCCTCTCTATTTCTGTCTCTCTTTCTCTGTCCCTCTTCCTCTCTCTCTCTGTCTCTTTCTCTCCCTATTTTGTCTTTCTCCTTCTATCTTTCTCACTTTGTCTTTCCCTCTCTCTCTCTGTCTCTCCCTCTCTCTGTCTCCCCCTCTCTCTTTGTCTCTCCCTCTCTCTTCCTCTCCCCTCCCTTTATCGACTAACTTTTTATGCACGTGATAGAAAAAGTAAAAATCCCACTCCATAGGCGATGTCAATTGTCATTTGAATTACACACTAGAAATGGCTAAATATGTATTGTACACAAAGAAGAGTGGTTACTCGGGACCTCTATCCATTAATCCTAAATATAAGCTTTAAGCAGCAATATTCATGAGTCAAATGGGCGCCCTCTTGCAGTGCCAACCTTCTCCCTGTCTCACCTTTCAAAGGATTTAAGTTGGCGTAAAGCCCGGGTTACGATGCACTTAACGTAACTTGACTTGACTTGACTTGACTGGGCATGACGTAACGCAACGCGAAGTTAGAAAACGACGTTCGACTGAAGACGTACTGGGAGGAGAGTAAAGTGAAGGAAGCTAACGCATGGTTGGTTAAACATTATCTACCTACTTGATAAACGAAAATATGGGCTGATTATACTTTGTTTCTCCACATCTAATATCTTTACACGAGCAATTCATCTCTGTGTGTCTATTTTTGTCTTTGTATATGTGTGTTTCGCGAATCTCAGGTTTTAAATACAAAAAACATTTTTATTCCCTCTTCTGCAGAAAAGTTCTTTGTGTGTTTGTGTGTGTCCGTGCTTGCGTGCGTGTCGTGTATCTCGGAATAGCTCTAAAACTATTTTTTTTACTTAGGGGCCTCAAAACCTGTATTTCCGGTGAAAACTTGACACCGAAATTTTGGGTCAAATACAATACTTCCTCTATTTACTATACATAGTATGAAAAGTAAAAAGGGGACTGTGTTTTGTGATTCAAATTTAGAAGGAAATTAAAGTGACAGAAAACGCAACAGGACTTTTGTCATTTGTCGCAATATATGAATAGTTACATTGTTAAATGGGTACAGTTGCTTGTGACCTATTTGCGAAATCCCTTATTAATCAACGTAACAAGCCACGAAGATTTAAATACAGCACACTCATGCAAAAAGCAAATGATTTTATCAGTTTCATCATCATTATCGAATTTACAAGTTAGGTAATGGGATTTTATCCATTATTAGGCATTAATACTGTGTAAACTACATGTGGAACCCATCCCTGTATGGAAACAATGTACCTTAGTAAAGCGCTCGATACTGCACCCCTTACCCCGCCCTCCAACCTCAGCGGGCCATCAATTTCCTGCCTAGTCGCTGACAACAGAAAAATTACTTGAGGGCTAATAGCAGCAGCAGCAGCAATTCCGGAAGGAATGACGCTAAGGGCGTGTGCCCCAGCAGGTGCTGTTACCCGCACGACACGTCCCTAGGGCAGGCAGGCAGGCATCCATGACCATAAAAATAAACAGGGTTCGCTGCCAGGCACGTTCACCGACAGCTACCTTTATCCTTTAGAACAAATTTCAATGGCGATAACAATCTCTAGCTAAAGGGCACGGAAAACCACTGCAAAAATACGCAAATTAAGTGGACATTGCACGCATCATGATCTAGGCTCGGATATTGTTGAAAAACGTCCTACATAATAACCAACATTTTCAATAAATTACAAAATAATCTGTCATAATTAAAAAACGAAAAGTCGGTTAAAAACCGAAGTTGGTATTTAAGTCTAATGTCTTTCAGGGATGTGACACGCAGATTTTGAAGAAAATAGCCCCAGCCTAAACTACCCTTTACATGGAAAATTTTTCGAAAATTTTGATTTCTTGAAAATGGCTCTTAACGATTTTGATTAAAATGCCATATGTTTGAGATATTTTTATGAAAAATGAAATGTATATTTTGAATTTTTGGCTATAGCCTATGTAGTCCTGTTTAGTCTTGATGAGTTTTGAGCAACTCGTAAACCGTAAGAGATAGACAAAATCTTAGTATACAAGAAATGTAGATCTTGCTAAAATACACAATTTATATCCCAATAAATGTTTTTGTAGAGTGAACCATTTCGGAGATATTTCTTGTTTTGTGTGTCAGTTTCGGAAAACTTAGAACTTTCGTGTAATGGAACATCGTTGTTAATTTTTTATGTGTTAAGCATGCAAAGAGAACAGGATCTCAAAGCTTTAAAAGATTTGGCTATCGCACAAAGCCTACTGTATTCTAATATTCCCCTTGCACCTACAAGGAAATAAACAATGAGGTAATTTGTAGAAATGTTTATCTCAACTAGCACGAAGATATAGGAATAAGAGTTTGTAAGAATGTTAGTAAAAGAGTAGAGAAAGTCATGTGAGTGCAACACATCAGATTTTTAATACTGCTTTCCATTCATTGCTCATGACCTCATCAGATTGTCGAGTTCACTTATTAGTCGAAGTGTATTGCAAATTATTGCAAATGGAAGATTAATAAATAAAAATAGGGGTCTAGAAAATCATAAAATAAGGACGAAAATTAAAAATGCCATAAAACCAGAAAATCCTATAAAACGACGGTCTTTCAGGGTTGGAAGTGCTGGTGATGGGCAAGCTCGGCGCTGCTGTGTGGGTCCTTACAGTGGCGTTGTAGTCGCCTCACCGGTGGCTGTCTGGCGAGCTCCAGCACACGTTAGGGACCCTCACGCTACTCTGGGGCTCCAACACCCTCTCCCGGGTTTGCGAGAATAACAATTTCGGGTTTTCTTGCAGGACATTGGAGACAGTTATGCTGTGGCGGTGACATCATTGCTGTCTTGTTACCATGGTAATGACGTCATTCGTTTTCTCACATTGGTGCTACCAATAGGGTAATTCCGCATGATTTATGCCATCATAATAAGCCCTTTTAATGCTAGGATTGCCTAAACAAGATACACGTATGCCAATTATTATTGCAGCTTTCAAATGAAGCGGCTCAAATGAATACATGATACATAACAGCGTCAATTTAGGTTTTCAACTCGGCTTTTATCGCCATTCAGCCGTTTCCAATAATTAGCATTGAAATTTATCCTACCACATCAAGAGGAAATATAAACTACATTTGTTTTCGGAAATTACTCAACAGATTTGTGCCATTTCCGGAACGATGAATAAGGTAAATCCTTTTGAATGACAAGGGTTATCGCTTTATTTTATTATTTAAAAAGAGTATTGACTTTAAAACAATAGCTTCTGTTTACCTATTCGGAGTGCCCGTCCCACGGGCCATCTTGTGTTCGCCTGAGTTCTTAAGTTTTGTTTGACATGGTTTCATCAGATTGCCTACACTCGTGTAACCACTTGAGATAGCATAAATAAAGGTGGTCGTGCTTTAAAATGAAAGACGCTTTTGCCCTGCCCCATGAAATACCTCTTTCTATGCTGATGTTTAATTTTCCTGCGTCAGACACTCCGAAGCCATCTCCAATATCTTGGTCCTTGAATCTGCTACAGAGAGAACTATGGAATATTTTCTCAGGGTATGCGTGGGTAAATGTGACAACAAAGACCCGTTAAATTGGCTGGTAAATTTAATGGAGGCCAACAATGAATTATTTGAAGCGAGTAGCCGACTGTTTGAGGATGTAGAATTGCTCTTTCTGATTCGCTAGACTAAAAATGACAAACACCGAATTAGTATCTATTACTTTCTGATGGTTTATGATAACGGTTTTCGTAAAAAGTATACCTCGGACTTTTAGTTCCTAAAAATCTTAAATTAGGTATGTATAATAATGTTCTATCACAAATCAAATAAAGTTTGCAAATTTCCCATTACAGATTAGCTGAAACATTTGACAATGTCTTTATTTACATGTCCATGATTAGTCACAGTAAACAATTAACACTTTTAGTTTTCCATACATCGCTTGGTAGATAACACCATCTTATAAGCCGAAATTGAGCATTCCATATCAACTGATGTCACCAAAGCATATTTAAATGTTGGTATTAGACGCAAGGGAGTAGCACATTCATGTGTTCAGATGTTTTGACAGACAAGACTGTCACAAACTAAAACAAAATATTAAAAATGAAATCGGAAACTACAGTGGCCCAACTTAATCGTATGAATCAGAATGTGTTCTCCCGATATAATGCTTGTTTAGCCGAGGGTGGACATTTCCAGCATCTTCTATAAGGTAAGAGTGTTATACGTGCTTTACGCGCGGAGTTTATGTAGGAGCAAAGCCGGCTGTGGCACAACCAACAGCCCACAGGCGAAATGCGTGCACACGTTAGGTTTTAAATGAAGAACCCTGTATTATTGTGACGTCAGACTCGGCTCTCAACAAGGGATGGACGGGGTCAAGCTACTTCACACCACATACAGTGCCGGCGAGCAGGCAGAGATGTTCAGGGCTGGGATGTGTACGTGACTGTCAACAATCGAGGCGGCAGAAACAAAAGGGGTGTCGAGAACTTTCACGAAACGGTGGACGGGTGTGTGGAACTCGGGAAATGTCCGTGTGACGTCATTCCCGGTGTATAAGGAGGCTAGAGTGAATGAGTTTTAGAGTTACAGTTACGGACATGAATCGGTCACTGTCAGTGAGTGTGAGACAGCTGTGCGCGAGCGTGTATGTCTGTGTGTATGTGGTCGTAAGAAGATTCAACTAGCGTCGCGAGTGATTGTAATGGCGTAAATTTGGGTATGAGAGACAGAGGAAGTGAAGAAAGACACTAAAAGAACTGAGCAAGGTTAGTAAGTGTGATAACCCGCCGAATTTATCAATGGAATAGTATTGTGGAGAGTTAGTGCGCGAATTTCTGTAGCAGAATTTAAGTGACAGTTTGTTGGCTTTTGCTACTCGAACACGAAGAATGCGAAGAACTTCAAAACAGCAGTCGCAAAAATGAGACAACAATTTGCCACAGAGGTTATAAACACAACCTTTCAAGAAGCAGGAATAATCTGCCACAGAAATAAACTATATGCCTCTTTCCCTCCCAGGAAGTGGAGCTCATCGCTGATCTGATGCGTGTTCATTCATTGTTGTCAAGTGTGAGTGCTTTTTTTAAGAAATGGTAGATAGATTTGTTTTAAGGAAGAAAAGGGAGAGGAAGTCTTATATAATTGCTGAAAGTGTACTATTCTGGAGGAATTTCATTATTGGTGTGTAGTTAGTGTTAGAATACGAAAAAGAACTGTTTGACGTCATCAAGAAATCGTAGTGCTAGCATTCACAACAAACACGAAGACTTAACAGTTTTAATACAGACATCAACGCAAGTGAAGATTGTAAATTCATTCGTTAAAGATATTTCAGTTTTAAACCCCTCATTAATGGTATAATTTATAAAATGTTTCTACCAGCAGAATCTTGTACAAACTTATGTTTTGCTCAAATGTTAATTTTGATTTATGCATTTTGCGATACTTATATAGTTTAAAGCCTGGTATGTAGTAAGAAATTCTTATGCTGCTCTACTTGGTTTTATAAGCCCTTTTTCCACCACAAGGGCGTTCGTAGAAATTGTAAATCGACCCACTTATGCGAATGGGTAAAACCATAGGAAAAGTTAGTCAGGTTTGATTTTTACTACTAAGTATTGCATTCCACCCAAAAATACGATGTTGAGTGTTTGCTAGAAATGCAGGTTTTGAGTACCCTTAAACGAGAAAGCATGTTTGGAAAAATGACTGCGTACGCAAAAAGTATAGCTGAAAAACAAAATGACGATTAAACGCCAAACTTGCCAAATGCCAAACTGTAGAAATGTTTGAAGCACAAATTATTTCGAATACATTTTATAATATTTGCCATTTGTGTTATTATTGGTGTAAATTTTTTCATGTTAGATATTTTAAAGTGCTGTCACTATTCGGTTGTTTCTTGCTGTCATGGAAAGAGTATGAAATTCCAAGGCCACAATCTTATAGGACAGCTTTTAAATATATGACTATCGGTTTTTTCGTTATATTTAGGCACTACTTGTGCCTATAACGAAATGTGTAATTTAGGTATTTTCGTAAAGAATTATCTCCATTATCATAGGTCGAAAAGTAAGCTTTCGGAAGAAAACTTTGTGGCGACTGTAAAAAATAAAGATAATAAATGTTTAAGAGTGAGTCCTGTGAATGTAACATTTTTCTAAGCGTGTCAAAAATTGATGCAATAAAAGTGCAGTAAAACAGTAAAAAGTGAGGAACAATAAATTTAAAACCTAAGTTAGACCGGAGAAGTTTTTCTGAATATCTTCGGCTTGCTGCAGACTTAATAACGAAATTTGATGTTTATGTGACTTTTTGATTTTTGAATTACGCTACTCACTCTTTCCACGGTGCGAACTAGTTCATTCCTGATTTTCTCATTCACACACTTTATGAAGTAGTTAATTCATGAAGTAGTAAAGTCTGACAAACCTGATTAATAGAGAACGAGCTTTCATACAGGAAACGAAAGGTTGCGGCGTATGAACCATAGGAAGTGGAAGAGGCCAGTCTGTCATTCATTCACAGCACAGAGGAGGAACGTTGTAGATAAATTTATTGCATAACTTACATTCATTTGCAGTAAAATATTCACTCCCAAAGTTTTGTACAAATTCAGCAATACGTGAATATTTCGATGTTCGTGCTGCAGGAATTTTACGGTGTGTGTGTGTGTGTGTGTGTGTGTGTGTGTGTGTGCGTGCGCGCGCGCGCGCGTGTGTGTGTAACTAGGGAACTAGTGAACACACTCGAGACAGTATGCACTGTAGGCAGTGTGTTTCGTGCTGTCACTGTACAATGACGTCACGCTCTGCTCATGTGGCAGGTAACCTGTGATCACCTCATTTCGCAATAGCAGTATAATGTTCGAACCCTACTGATTAACGTCTCATCCCCTTTATGGGGATAAGGCCACAGGAGTCAGTTTTCGCAAATACTAAAGAGAAAGAAGAAGAAAAGGGAGCGAACGGCAGCCGAATTGAATGAACTGTCTTCTAAATGTGAGAAACTGTGACTTCATTAAAAATCAATGGTTCGTTCATAATTCACAAGAGTTAAACCTTGGTCCCTTTTAGTTTCTCTACCAGTGCTTAGGTAGAGTCCATTCTGAGATTTGACTGGAAATTTACATTTTGAGGCCCACTGAATACAAAAAGCCTTTTTAGAAAAAGGTGTGTGTGGGTGCGTATCCGCTGTGAACATAACTCAAAAACGAAAAGTTGGTTAAATACCTAACTTGTTACACCAAGATTTTCAAGAAAATGCTCCCACCACAGGCTACCCTTTACATGGAACACTTTCCGAAAAGTTTTATTTCTGAAAAATGGCTATAACAATATTAATTAAAGTACCACAAAATACGACAAATAAAATATAAATATTGAATTTTCCGGGATGTCCTCTTTATTATGGGTGACTTTACATATCCGTAAGAACAAAATCTCATCATACAAGACCCTAGATCTCATTAAAACACAGAATTTGTGCCATATACTTTTTTTCGCAGAGTGAACCATTTCCGAGATATTCCTACTTATTTGTTTCAATTTTCCAATACGTATACTTTGCTCAAATGGGAAGTCGTTATTCGTTTCTTTTTTTTATATCTTAGTCGTCAAAGAAAATGGAATTTCAAAGCCATCAAACGGCGACAAACTCTTTTAATATTTGACTCGCTTAAAGCCTACGATATTCCCATAATCTCCTTGCACCTACAAGAAAATTAGCAATAACATAATTTCTGCAAATGTTATTACTTGTTATGACGGCATAAGTCGTGCGAAATTACCTTATTTCTGGCACCAGTGCCAGAAAATAAATGATGTAATTACCATGGCAACAAGGCAGCAATGACGTCATCCCCACCACAAAATAATTTTCTCCAGAAAATTGTGAAAACGTGAAATCGTCACTCTCGCAAACTAACGCATTTTTCCTTTCACCATCCACAAAACTATTCATGTTCATTTTCGTAAACATCTTTTGATTTTTTTGAATTAATTCACTCTCTGCACCTTGGTTTCGCGGAATACAGTCTCTATTTTCAATAGCTTTATCATAAATCATAACCTTTCATGTTTCTCTGTGAGTATTGAAACAAATGAAACATCTGCTTCACAACCATAGTATTACGTCATACATCTCTGATCTGTTTTGGTGCTAGAGTTGCATAAAACGTACATAACACTGTTACATGATAAAATCCTTTCACTGTGAGAGTCATAAAAATTAACATATACTCCTGTCACAATCAGTGATTATGCACCTGTTATATCACCTTCTCCTTCATCTGGTTGCCCTTCCCGTAGGGAGGTCACCCCATAAGACTTATGCCAGTACCTAGGGTTAGATGAACCTATGGACCGAACACAGTGAAGACCTGGGAACAGGTGGTCAGCCTAGGTATGAGAGTGAGGAAGAGGATGATATAAAATGCAGGCGAAATGGATGAACGGAAAGGTGATGATGGAGTAGTTAGTGGAATGAGTGGCGGAGAAAACCGGAGAACCCAGAGACAACCAGCCCAATCATCGCTTCGTCCACATTTGGGTCCCTGGGATCGAACCCGGACCGCCTTGGTGTGAGGCTAACGGCCTAACCGCTCGGCCACGGCGCCGCCACACCTGTTACATAAATATTATAAGAGTAGAGGAAGTTATGTGAGTGCAAAACACATTCTTGTTTTATTTTTTTTAATTCAGGAAACCTCAAAAATAAGTAGGTACTGTGAGTGATAGTGAAAGTAAGTTCCTGTGGGTCGGGCTCCACAGTTTGAATCCCAGCACAGAATGGGAGGTTACGCCATAAGTCTATAAGTAATATCTTCGTGGCGCATATACCATGGGGGCGGGGGCGAAGGGAGGGGGAGCAGACCTAGGGCGTGTTGAACCAACGCCGCGACTGTTAAAACTTGTCTGAGTTAGGAACGCGATGAAACATTTCGTCTGCTGGAGCCGCGACCTGGTGGTGAGTATTCGAACTCTGCCTTGCAGTCATATGTTAACATTATAAACAAGAGTTCTTGAATAGTTTATATTTAATGTATTGCAGTTCTGTTGATATACTTGTGAGCATGCGCACATGTATCGGTAAAACAAGCACTTTTAAAGCTCTTAATGTTATCGACAGGGTAAAACACACACACACACACAGACACACACACACTATTGGTGCATTTGAAAACATTTAAAAGCTTATGAGAAAGTAATACTCGTGTTCTTATTATTGACTAATTGTCACGATAAAATATTGATAATTAATTGCGTTGCCCTTGGTTTGACGACTATTGTCTACAACTTTTGACTTAGGTTGCACTTGCCCAATAGCCTTGTGTTTCTTTGGAGACATTTAAACGTTATATGATATATTTGAACAAAGAGATAATTAATACCCTTAGTATACTATAAAGAACCAAAAATAAACAAAAGTAAGTAAAAAAAAAAACCACCGAAGATGCAATGCCAAAGCACTATTGAAAAATCACAAATACCACAGGAAGGAAATGCATACGGAAAAGCGTGTGAATGCAATAAGTTGCATTTTATTTCAGTCCTAGAAAATGGAATGAATTGTTTGTTGAAAGGTGAATCAGAAAGATATATTGTCACTTTCATACGTACCAACATCCATTTTTACTTTCTCTACTACCTAAGTAGAGGAAGTATTGTGTTCCACCCAAAAATTCGATGTGGAGATTTCACCGGAAATACATGTTTTGAGACCCCCCCCCTGAAAAAAGAAAGCATTTTTAGAAAAAGGCCCGTCTGTCAGTATGTCAGTCTGTGGACAGCATAACTCAAAAAACGAGAAGTCGGTTAAAAACCAAAGTTAATGTCTTTCAAGGACGCGACACGAAGATTTGAAGAAAATTCCTCCACCCTAAACTATCCATTACATGGAAAATGTTCGAAAATTTTTATTTTCTTGAACATGGCTCTAACGATTTTGATTAAAATGCCATATGTTTGAGATATTTTTATAACAAATGAAATGTATATTTTGAATTTTATGGCTATAGCCTATGTAGTCCTGTTTAGTCTGGATGACTTTTAAATAACTTGTAAACCGTAAGAGATAGACAAAATCTTAATGTACACAAAATTTAGATCTCCCTAAACACACAATTTATGTCTGAATAAATTGGTTTGTAGAGTGAACCATTTCGGAGATATTTCTTGTTATATATGTCAGTTTCGGAAAAGTTAAAACTTTGGTGACATAGAACATGTTAATTTTTTGTATGTTAGGCGTGCAAAGAGAACGGGATCTCAAAGCTTTAAAAGATTTGACTATCGCTCAAAGCCTACTGTATTCTAATATTCCCCTTGTACATACAAGGAAATAAGCAATAAAATAAGTTTTACAAATGTTTATCTCAACTAACACGAAGAAGATATAGGAATAAGAGTTTGTAAAAATGGTTAGTACAAGAGTAGAGAAAGTCATGTTAGTGCAACACATAAGATTTTTTTAACTTGTATTCTTTTATTTTACCAATTCATCAGTTGCCTTTTGCAATTGATTTTCCGAAGAGGCTATAATAACTTGGTCATCTAAAAGTAATATACAATTCATTTTCATTTGGTCTATTATAAAATTTCCATCTAAAATATTTTGTCATTTTCTTATGACGTCCAAATATGTATTAAAAGGTAGTGGTGAGACTGTGCAACCTTGTCTGACACCGTTATTAATATTCATTAAACATTTCTCCAATACCCTTTCCTTTATCTATTCGTATTCTTGTATTCTGATATAAGCTTCTAATACCCTGTGTTGGATACCCTTTTTCTTTTAGAATTTTCTACTAATTACATCGTACCACTTTATCAAATGCTTTTTCATAGTCGATGAAGAGCATCTGTTTTTCTAGATTAAACTCTTTTTCTTGTTAATTGCTGGGGTGAAACAATAGTCTCTTGTTGACCGAACGAAAAATTATCGCAAAAACAATTATGCCCATATCTGCATAGTGTGTTTGCCTTACATTGAAGAGATCCCGAGTTTGAATCTCGGTTAGAGTGAGTTATCTTGGATTCCGGGGTCTTCTGTTATTCTGAATATGAATGTGAGGTAACTCTAAACTCTATGGACCCCAGCCTTATTTGAACATCATTTCACCAATTTCAATCACTGTCCGATATGACCTAACCGGTTAAAGAACGATAGTCCTTTAAAAAACAGTTAATGTAATGATAGGAACACACTAGCAAAGACCGTGGATTCACGTTTTCTAGCAGTTAATAACATTGTGTAGCTTTTTTTTTTGGTGGGGGGGGGGCGGGGTTTAAATAATTTATAATGCTGTAGGACAATATATAATAAGCAAACGTTGGCTCCAAATTCTTTTCCAGGCCACGTGCTCCTAGTCATGAGGAGGAAGCCAGAGCGCCTTATCGATATGTTATCCTAGGACAGTCTCAAAGTTCTACTTGTCAGCTCATATCTATCTAACAGGTTGACGGATATAATGCGTTTGCAACGAAAATATCATTTTAACACTTTTTTCTTAGAGCTGGTCGTAATAAAGTAATCTCAGTTTAAAAGAAAACAGATTTAACGTTATAAATCCACAACCAACTTGCAGCGACTTAAACGATGATATCATATCACTACAATGAAGTTAAATTTTTAAGTTTAAAGCATTGTAATACTCCACGGTTTTAACACGCACTAAAAGGTATAAATTAATTTCTCTATACAAATTTATAATCCCATGCCAATGCCTAACCCTATATATTGTCCTGAAAATTTGTGATTGTGAATTCTGATGGCTATGAAGATACTTGTAAAAACCTCTAACGCATGCAATAGATAATAATCGATGCACGAATAGTTCATATAAGTCCCTAAGAATTTCATCACACTGCAAGAGATATGAATTGTGGGAACTTTCTCAAAACAGCTACACCCTACACTGTTTGCAATTATCGGTTGCATGCGTCCCAAGTTTTTCATTTTAAATGTCACACGTATTTTTATTACTATTAAAAATTTATGATCACAAATTTTGAGGACAATCTCTATGGAGTTAGGAATCTGTAGGTAATTATAAATCTGAACGGGGCTAAGAGAAATTATTTTATAGCTTTTAGTCGCTTTAAGAAACGTGGTGTGTAAAAATTATTTTAACTTTTTTGTTTAAATAATTAACACTGAAGAAAAAACTTCGCCTGCTTTTATCCAGTTTAAAGTTGAAAGAACTACATAGGCTATGCCCAGAAAATTCAAAATAAACATTTCATTTGTCATGAAAATATCTTAAACATATGGTATTTTAATCAAAATCGTTAAAGCCATTTTTAAGAATACCAAAACTTTCGAAACTTTTTGCATTTAAGGGGTAGTTTGGATTGGAGGGAGGATTTTCTTTAACGTGAGTTATTGCATTGTCATTCTTAGCTATGTTTAGTTTCAAGTCCCTAGTTCGTCCGAAACTTAGTTTAATCAGAATCGAAATTTTCGAAAAATGTTCCGTGTAAAATATAGTTTGGGTTGGGAGGAATTTCTTGAATGCCAGTTAATATTACATTGTCATCCAGTTTTGAGCTATGTTTTTAAAGTTTCAAGTTGATTGCAAAATGTGTACTGAATAAATAGAGGTACAAGAAAGCTGTTAAAAACGTTTTAACATGGGTCAAAACAGGTTTTGTTTTCTAATTATCACAGCTTTTTCTAGCCATCTTAGCTTCTTTAATGAGATGATTCTCATTAGCGGCTAGTGTAATCTCTATTTTACGCCACACTAACTACGGAGCAGCGTAAAAGAAATTCATTGAGCAATGTGCCTCTCGTAAACCTGAATATACAACGATGTATGCAGCTTTCAACAATGTAACAACAATAACAATGAAGTAGAAGTAGTAGACGACCTAGGACATGGCGGCGGCATGTGGAAGCGCGTAACCGGAAGTGGTGTGCAATGAGCGTATGTAAGCAAGCAAGCAACAGCTGCCGAACGTAACCTAGAAATGGGCGGCATTGTACACTGCGGTTCTCGTGTCAACTGGTTGTCATGACGACCGACAAAACACGATCGCGCACGCGTCCACAGAGAGAGATGCCGCAGCAGGATCCAGCATCCAGGGCTCCAGTGGAAGTTAGCCCTACCATCTGGGCGCGGCGCGGCGCGGTGCGGTGATGCTCGTGTGTTCGCGAGTGTTCGAGTGTAGTGTTCGTGTTCTGGTGTTCGTGCTGAAGCGATTTCCGATCTGGTGTGGTACTACATGCGCTTCCACTCGACGGTTTGTCCACTCACGCTCCAAGTTTAATCAAAGTGTGGTGTAACTTCCAACTTCACACCCCTTACCTACCGTTTTACTGGAAAGGGGCACTATACCCACTTAAATTATTCATTCCCACATTCCCTGCCCTTAAATCCTCGCTCCTTCACTTTCTCTTTACGTATTCTCTTTTTAAAAGGCTTTTTTTCACCCTTATTTTTCTTTATAGGCATTTTTTCATGCGTTAATACTCCGGTGTATTATTTCTCTCGTGCAGTTTTTACGGAACTTTTTATGGTACATTTTTCTTTCCTGTTTTATTCTTGATTAGGCAATAACGTAACCTGTATCTCTCACGTTATTTTTTTAACTACTAAAGTGTCTTTCTTTGCCCTCTCTCACGCACGCACGCACAGACGCTCTCCCTCGCTCTCGCGCGCTCTCTCACTAGGGTGTTACACCTGAAGATTAGCAAACCATTCAGAACCACGCTGATTAATTTTGTTACTCCAAAACTAATATCTATATAATTCTTTAAATATTATTGCTACCAAAACTGTATAAACAATTACCTACTCTTTCAAGTGTTCATTGCGCGGAGAAGCATTTCTTTTGTTTAAGTTTCTTTTGTTTAATGATAATCATTTTCAAACATTAAAGGCACCCTAAGGCGTCACAGTTACATTGTGTTTGGATTACCGGAAATAAATGCGTTAACATACAATAAATTTAAGCTGTTTTGTGTAAGAAAATACGAGTTAAGCATTCGTGTAATTTCTTAAAATTTAATGGTATTGATAATTTTTAAATACCAGTTTTGCTAAATTTTTATACACACTAATGTGGGATATACTTTGAAATTCTTCCTTGTTTGCAACGTATAAATAAAACAACATAGTCTGAACTCGAATTTCACTTCTAATTCAATTCTAAAATTTAACTAACCTATACAAATAACCCTAAGTGTTACTATTAGTGTGGAAAATTTATAACACCTTTGTCTTTTGTTTTTACTCCTCATTAAAATTGTATATATAGAATATTATTTTCTTTTATACTTTTGTCAATAATTATTTGTTTTGCTTTTTAGTTTTTATTCACATGTATTACTTGCAGTTTGTTTTTTACTTCTAAACTTATTTTGTTTTTTGTGTGCATATCGTCGTTTTTTCAATTGTTTCTTGTCCTCATTCCATAGCCAAATTTCCAGCTCAATACTGGATGGGCGTCTGGTCAGTAGAGGTGCGCGAATTTAGTGATTCGTCGTGGCTAATTTGCTTTCAGTCGGTTTGTGTGCGGGACATAATTTAATTAGTAAGCTACACGGGTATCCTTTCCCACTGAATTTAACATCCGCGCAAGTGAAATATTGATATCTATGATATCTGTACGGGAGAATGTGGCGCGAGTTTTCTCGCGGAATTAATTTTATTGCAACTGTGGGAGAAGGTGTGGTAACTTATGGAAAAATATTCTAAGAACGCGTTGTTATTCCTTCTGAGTACTTTTCCGTCATCAAGAGAAGAGTGAAAGCCTCTGGCAATCTTAAAGTACCCAACACTTGGGCGACATCTGTTACTCACTTGACTTGCGTAGTAGTCTGTTGTCATGGCTACCATATCCTGTTTTGTAAACAATAAAACGGAAGCGGAGCGATTTGCACTAATACATTTCCCTATACCTACAGGATTTGACATTTGAAGTCATTTAGTTTTAGCAAGTAAACTGGGAAACGTCTGTATAAGGTCTTAAATACGTATAGTCTCGCCATACGTAATGTCTTAATTCTTACACGGTAGCGACTCCCTCGAATAAAAACGCAAGAAAGGTGATTTAAAGAAGGAATATGCGTACATTACACAGTTTAGGAGTAGGTAGATGTAACCCACCCAACCTCCCTTTTAAAAGCACTTTCTTATAGAAATAAAATCGCTAAATGTCAACAAAGCAGACAGTTTATTTTGTTCCACTGCGCGTGCATAGCGAAATCCGCAAAAATAGAGGTTTTTTAGCTCTTCCAAACGCACAAAACTGTATAGCACCTGATTTTACGTATACTTAAGCTTGATCCCGCGGTATCATTGGGATTTAACTTCAGATATCCCAAGGCTACGCTTTGCGACTTAGGACCCGTAATACCTCGACTACACTTTGCGGCTTAGGACCTTTAATCCCTCGGCTACGCTTTGAGGCGCATATGAGTTTCGAATATCCTTTCCAGGACTATAGATTTTTTATCAATATGCCGGCATGACTTACACGTTGTAAATTGAAATTGGGGTATGTTGTCTTTCGAGATCTTCTTATGGCTTAGCAGGACATATGTATGTCAGTTGGAGAATGTCGTGTCGTACCGGCATGTTGCCATGATAGCTCAGCGGTTAGAGCAACTGGGCGGACACCGGAAGAACCATGGCTCTAATCCCGGCTATATTATTGAATTTTTCAGTCTTTCCAATATTTGAAAAGTTGTTAGAATGAAGGGCTATTACAAAAAAATCTAAGATACACATTTCATTACAGATGCGAACATTTTAATCATAAGGTGTTTCACTTATTTTGAGAAAATAAAAAGTCAGGAAAATTTGTTCATGTAAAAGGTAGTTGAGGCGAGAGGATTTTATTGAAGGTCTTATATTTAAACAGTTTCTAGCTCAAATATGAAATTTGGTTCTTATACAACTTTTCGTTTTTGAGTTGTGCTATTAACACAAACACACACACACACACACACAATATACTATTTGCGATAGATAGGTAGGTAGATAGATAGATAGATAGATAGATAGATAGATAGATAGATAGATAGATAGATAGATAGATAGATAGATAGATAGATAGATAGATAGATAGATAGATAGATAGATAGATAGATAGATAGATAGATAGATAGATAGATAGATAGATAGATAGATAGATAGATAGATAGATAGATAGATAGATAGATAGATAGATAGATAGATAGATAGATAGATAGATAGATAGATAGATAGATAGATAGATAGATAGATAGATAGATAGATAGATAGATAGATAGATAGATAGATAGATAGATAGATAGATAGATAGATAGATAGATAGATAGATAGATAGATAGATAGATAGATAGATAGATAGATAGATAGATAGATAGATAGATAGATAGATAGATAGATAGATAGATAGATAGATAGATAGATAGATAGATAGATAGATAGATAGATAGATAGATAGATAGATAGATAGATAGATAGATAGATAGATAGATAGATAGATAGATAGATAGATAGATAGATAGATAGATAGATAGATAGATAGATAGATAGATAGATAGATAGATAGATAGATAGATAGATAGATAGATAGATAGATAGATAGATAGATAGATAGATAGATAGATAGATAGATAGATAGATAGATAGATAGATAGATAGATAGATAGATAGATAGATAGATAGATAGATAGATAGATAGATAGATAGATAGATAGATAGATAGATAGATAGATAGATAGATAGATAGATAGATAGATAGATAGATAGATAGATAGATAGATAGATAGATAGATAGATCGATCGATCGATCGATCGATCGATCGATCGATCGATAGATAGATAGATAGATAGATAGATAGATAGATAGATAGATAGATAGATAGATAGATAGATAGATAGACAGACAGACAGACAGACAGACAGACACACACACATTCTCTCTCGCCCATGCACCCATTTCTAAAAATGCTATTTGTCAGAAGACTTAAAAACATGTATTTGCAGTGAAATATTTTCATCGAAAATGATTATAAATATTTCTGTACCAATTATAGCAGTGGTATTAATGAAGACAACACGAGGTTGAACCACCCCCTGTTTTGTTTTTCGGTTAGCCTCCCGTCCAAGCACTGTGTCGCCGTAAAATCCGACCACCCGCCAGACAAAGCGGCGGAGGGAAAGGGGCGGAAGTAAAGAAATGATACCGCGGGTCACAAATTGTCATCCTTGGGCGTAGTTACGTGTACGGAAGATAAAAGGAGAAGTAAACATTCTCTGGGCTCATTCACAAGGCTTTCATGTTGTTATTATAGGTCCTTTACAAAATATTCTTGTAAAGATTATTTCTCCATCTACTTCATGTTAATTGACATAAACTTTATATAAATCACACATTTCATTATAGGTACAAAGGGAATAGCGATACGTATAGTAAGTAGGGGAAGTATTGTATTCCACCCAAAAATTCGATGTCGAAATTTCACCATAAATATACGTTTTGCGACTCGCTGAATCCAAAAAAAGCATACTTGGAAAAATTTCTGTGTGTGTGCGTGCACGCCTGTGAACAGCATAACTCAAAAACGAAAAGTCCGTTAAAAAACAATTTTCGTATTTAAATTGTCTTTCAAGAATGCAACACGAAGATTTTGAAGAAAATTCCTCCACCCTAAACTACCCATTGCATGGAAAATGTTTCGA
The DNA here is from genome assembly GCA_030765045.1 of Tenodera sinensis. Taxonomy (NCBI): domain Eukaryota; kingdom Metazoa; phylum Arthropoda; class Insecta; order Mantodea; family Mantidae; genus Tenodera; species Tenodera sinensis. Next base: position 43,327,754 of record CM060970.1, read on the forward strand.
AAATGTTGGTCTTCTCGAAAATGGCTCTAACGACTTTGATAAAAAAATAGCATATGTTCAAGATATTTTTATGGCAAATAAAATGTACATCATGAATCTCCTGGCTATAGCCCATGTAGTCCTGTTTACTCCGGATGACTTTTGTATAACTGGTAAACCGTAAGAGACTTAGACTTGTATTTACTGTACAAAAATGTAGATCTCGCTAAAAACATACAATTTATGTCCAAATTAATTTTTTATGGAGTGAACCATTTCGGACATATTCCTTGTTATTTGTGTGAATTTACTTTTCACAAATAGAAGATCGTTATTCATTTGTTTATATCTTAGCCGTGCAAAGAGAACGAAATTTCAAAGATTCAAAAGATCTGACTGTCGCTCAAAGCCTACTGTATTCCCACATTCCCCTTGCACTTATAAGAAAAATGAGGAGTAAAATAATTTCTACCAAGATGAACAAGTTAGAGGAATAAAAGTTTGTAAGAATAGTTAAGAGTAGAAAAAGTCATGTGAGTGCAATACATTAGGCCTTTTAGTTATGGTGTTCACACCTTTTTGTAAAAATGCACTTTTTTATTCAAGGGGATTGAAAAGCTATACTTCTGGTAAGATGTTGATATCAAATTGTTGTTTACAATACTTATTGTAATGAAACAGAAGGAGAATGTAGATTTTTATTGCTTTCTCAGTGCGAATATAGTAAGTTTAGAGTGGTAAATGGTTTGGAAGCGTTGCATAGCTGACAAACGCGGCGTTAGTACTAGCTATACGAGGTCATGATGGGAAGGTACGGCGACATGCACCGTAACTTGTGCATTGATGTTGTGTTAAACCAAAGTGGGGTCTCAAAGGACAGGGAAATGAAAGGACTGCCACCCTCCACCCCTGTTTAAAGAGGTGACGTCATATATTCAGAGTTCTTTGTTTGCAACGCATATCATACGCTTTACCAGCTCATTTTGAATAGCTTCCATTTTATAGGATATAGAAAATGCAGAGGCTGTCAGTATAGCATTTTAAATAAACTTAAGCACGAAGAATATGCACAGTTGCTGTAATGGTGCATTAAATTAAAGTATGTATACTGATTGTTCATTTTATAGCATGCCACAACGTGCTGTATGACATTTGTCTAGTCGATGAGCCTAGAATTCAGTCCGCAGAGGCGCATGCATCCAGTTCGGAAAAGCTGCATGGTGTGTACGAACTTCCTGAAATTATGGATACTTACTAAGAAAAGTTTCACGCAGGCCCAGCTTTGTTCTTCCACCACCACCCCATTTCGGAAGTAGCGTTTCTAATAAAAATCAAGTCCTCGGTATTTCTGTTGGCCGTCGAATCTCAAACAACAAAAATAACCTTTGTACGACTTCTAATGTAAATTAAATGAAACGCAGGCACTTGAGTGTTTGAGGGGGGAGGGGCTTTTGGGGGACTGTTGTCCGTCACGTGCTACTGTGTTCCGCTGCTTTGCAGAATATAAGAGGGGCGGCAATCTCTTAAAGAGGAAAACGAATGGCGGACCAGCAAAGTAGTCACTGACAAAAACATGATCAGGGAAGATCCAAGACTAACCCACGCGCACATCAGTCATCCTTCATAAACACCTTCCTGTAAGGGGCACATTGTTGCATCATGACAATGTATCATCTCACACCGCTACTGTAACAATTGAGTTTCTGCAGGAACAGAGGCAAAACTATTCTCGTTAAAGTTTAAAAGTGATTTAAATTTTAGGTTTGTTGATTTTGCGATAGAAATAATAGGTTACCATTGATAAAATATATTGTGAATTATATTTACCCTTGACGCACACCCATGTGGATAAAGTATTTGTGTTCCACTCAAAATTAAGGTGTGGCGATTTCAGCAGAGAAACCCTTTTCAAAATTCTCAACACAAATCGTATTTTATAAAGACAACAGCGTAGCGAAATTTTAGTTAAAAACCATACTTCGTCTATAAGTTTAGTGTCTTTTAACAATATAATACAAAGATTTTCACGAATTTGCTCCATCCCAAACGATTGTTTACATAGAAAATTCGTTTTGTTATAATATATGTTTACTAGGAATTAAATTTATATCTTGAATTTTCTTTAAATACCCTACCTCTTCATTCCTGTGGTCTTTTGTTCAACAAAGAAAGCATACGACAAACGAAAACTTAGTCCAAGAGAGCTACTGAGTTCGTTAAAATATACAATTTGCGATATAAACCTTTTGTAGCGTTAGGCCTTTTTAAGTACCCCTTGTTAACATTTTTCTAGGTTTAAGCCCACCATATGATGTCCCGTTAGGAAGTTTACAATTCATATTCAATCTAAACAAATCCTTTTTTTTAAAAAAAAGTGTATGTGCGTGCGTGTGTGTTGTCTCGAATATTTTTCGAACAAGATTGCTTCTTTTGTTGTGATTAATTTTCTTTCTTTCCTCTTCGCTTATAGCTTCCTAAATACGAATTCGTATTTATAAAATGGCAATTTATAGGCTATGAACAGCAATTTGTCTAAAAATTTAAGTTTTAGTTAGAGGAGGGTGTATAAGCTGTCCATAATTTTTTACAAAATTCAGTCAGACTTCAAGTACATCCAATAAACTTTATTCAAGTTTCATCTGCCTATGCTCTCATTAACAGTATTTTAATCCTTACAATCAGCCATCGTGACCTGCTTTGTGCGTATAGAGGAAACGAACAGACAAAGGGTGCTAATAGATGCTTCCCAATACCGAACAAATTTTAAATGAAGCAGTTTTGTCGCTTTTATAGGAAATTTTAAATATATTTTATACATTTTCAGTGACGTACAGTTTGCATTCATTCACTCTAGCGTATTTTTATATGACCATCTAAAACTGTAACGTTAGAAATCATTTTTGGGAATTAATATCCTATGCGTAAGCTTAATCTACACAATGATACTTTTTAGTGTTGCGTTAAACATCGGAGGTCACACAGGCGGCTTTTAACCTCTTGGAACATTTGCTCGCGAGCAATGGTGTTAACTGGCTTAGCGGTGGTTTTGATTTTTGGGGTTTCTATTACCTTTTTCTTTTTATTACATTAAATCCACAAGCACATTCACACTCCCATTTATATTTCCAGACTCTAGGGAGGAAAAGGAATAATCCTAGTGGAAGAAAAATTCCTATCCTCCCAGCCGGGAATCGAACCCGGGACCTCTTGCACAGGTTGCTCTGCCGACTGAGCTATGGGGCCAGCCCTATATGTACAAAGTTGTTTGTGTTGCGTACTGGTTTGAGCTTAAAATAGTGCATTAAAACAATGGGCACATGAATAAGTATTACCTAATACATTGAATGATTAATTAATTTATAACAGAACATTTAAAACTGTAATTGCTACGAACTTTGTTTATAGTTACAGAGTAAATCATTTATCTGGAATCTGTATTCCAGCAAGGCTTTTTCCTTTCCTGTGGCAACTTTTCTTTATCTCTTCTTCAAAGCCTACAAAACTTTCATATTATTTTTCATACAGTTCTTTTGATCAATAGAGCTACCCTGCCTGGGCTTCGACTTTAACTTTCTGAGGAATACATCCGTACTTTCGCTTTCTGCTTCCATTACTCCAGCGAACAAACAACTCGAGATTGTCTTGGAAATGGTTGCTTCAAAACACTTAAACCGTTAGCACAGACAAATATTACGTAAAACTCGTACTTGTAATTACTTCCCACTGCTAAGAATAAACTCATAGTTTTAAACGTTTCTGTTTAAATAACTGTCAATAAAATTAAGGAAATTGCCAGCGATGGGTTGAGAACAGCGCGAAGATCGCAAAAGTATAACGAAAGAAGGTTAATTCTATCGGTCAATCAATACTAATTTTTCATGTGGAACATTGCAACCCTATTTAGCAAAAATAAATGTAGGCATGATGCAAATTGAAAACAAAAGCTGGGAGGGAGGATCGAATGAAGCTAAGTATAGAATGTTGTGTATAATTAGACGAAAAATATTTAACTTAAATCTGTGTGGTGTAGAATTACTGCGTCTGCCTCGCATTCAAGGGGTTCCGAGTTCGAAACGCAGTTAGGATGAGCTATTCAGATAAGATTTTTTTCCGGTTTTCGCTTATCCTGAGTAGACGAATGTAGGGTAATGTTTTGGAACAGTTTATTCATTTGTTTCTGATCTCTGTTTCCATAACCACAACCCAGTGTCGAGTAATATATATAATAGAGTATTCGCCGTGTAGCAAATGAATATGATAGCACCATTGGGGGGATTTAAACATTAAAAAAATAATGTCTCAAATATGATTAACGCCACAATTTTTGACATAGTGTGTGCTTTTACGAGATCTACATATTTTGTGTAATAAGATTTTCTTTCGGTTTACCAATTATACAAAAGCCATTGATAATAATGAAGAGGACTTAACCTATTTTCATAGAATTCAGGGTATACATTTTTTTTATTTACATACATTTTATTTATTTTATTATGTGTTATTTGAATGACAGAGCGATTTTTGAGAAATCAAAAGCACAGGAAAATTTTTCATGTAAAACGCAATTTGGAATGGAGAGATTTTCTTGAAATTCTTTGTGTCGCATTCTCGGAGGTTGAAAAAATTGTCACAAGTAACATCATAAGATATCTGGGAAGGTCAGGCCCTATTTCATAATTAAAATATGAATTTAAATAATACAAAAAATGTTAAATTCTATGAAAAAAAAAAAAAAAACTAAAATATATTCATTACGATTAGTGCAGTTCGAGTAACTCATTACTGCCAACTGAGGATAACAAAATTCAGGAATTACATCTATTTCGATTTTATGTTGTTATAACAGAAAACCATTTGATAATTTCAAATAAATCTCGCACATTCATTCTATTTTTGTTGTATCGAAATAGAATTTTAGAATTGTTATTTCAATTTGATGAAACAAAAAATTTTGAATTACCTTCCATTTTGAAGTTTGACTTTTAATCCATTTAATGTGTAATACATTTTTTCTTGGAGTAGAACGAGACCGAAAAAATGCAATACCATAGCCATGTTTAAACCACGGATCCTCCGGTCTCCGTGATAACTAAGATAACATGGCCAACGTTCCACACAAGGAGATCTCAAATTATATGATATGACATACCCTAACGGCAACTTCCCATATTGTAAGTGCTTAAGTCTAGTTTAACCAAGTATAAGGTGAATCAATGCAATTAACTTTCTTCGAAACAATAGCCGTGTGTAGGGCAAGGTTTGAAAGGATAGAATGAGACTGAAAAATTCAATGCCATAAACGGGATATGAACTGCAATTTAATGTGCCGTAGCCACAGTTAATTGCATTAAATTGTTTCTTAGCGTTTTATGGGAACACAGTTGGCGACACTGACTAAATATAAGAATGAACTAGAGATAAACGGCACAAAACAAAAGAATGACCAGGTAGTAAAGCGTGTATGGTAAATTAACAGTTCTATGTATGAAATAGTCTACCTAATATGGAATTTATTTGGTATTTCGTTTTTCAGTGATTACTATTCACAGTATCAAATTTTTGCGTGAAATAGAATATTCTCTGCCGCTAGAGCACCTTTAAAATGCATCCTGAATTTGCCACGCCCATTCATATATCACCTCATTCAGACATTGCATTTTTATTCAGCTTTGCGACGTTTTTGTTTGGACAGTAATAGGTCCTCTCATTCCAAATGCTTCTTTATTTCAAATAAACAAGATACCTAGATCAAAATTAAGTGCTTGGAACGTAATTTGGTAATTTACGAGTATTGCTTTGTTAATATTGTAGCAACATTAATTGTTGTATGATCTATTTATTTTACCAAGTGTGTATTATGCTGCCGTTGTTGTCTGGTGGTTACGATGCACTTCCAAGTCTAGAAGTCTCGGGTTCGATTCCCGACTGTAGGGTAGAAATTTGTATTTAATGAGGATTACTCCATTCTCTTTAGTGACTGGAAGTGTAAGTGAGAGAGTAAATGTGTGTGTGAATTTAGCATAAATATGAAATCTTAATGGCCAAATGTATTTTCGCCAGAGAAACTTACATTGAGACTGTTTTGGGGAATATTTACTCCTTGAAAAGTACAAGCAAGGTTATGTATGAAAAACAATTGAGAGTAGCTGTTGTCAAAACCTATGTTCTTTCTGTTTTACTTCCTCTACTACTGTTAACCAGTTTTCGACTAAACAATTTGATGCAGATATTTCACCGGAAATGCACGTTTTGAGGCTCTCTAAATCTAAAAAGAGCATTTCGTGTGTGTTTGTGTGCGAATAGATAACAAAGAAAAGCCAGTTAAAAATCAAAGTTGGTATGTAATCTCAAACTTTTCCAAGGATACTACACGAATATTTTCAAAAATATCATCATATTCCAGACTAACCTTTAAATGGAACATTTTTTTAAATTGTATTTCCTCAAAAATGGCTCCACCGATTTTGATTAAATTACCATATGTACCTTTATGATAAAATATATATCATGAATTTTTTGAAAATAGCCTCCTCATGCTGAATTACTTCTGCGTAATGGTAAAATGCAAGAGACAGACAATATCTTGCTGCAAAGAAAATGCAGACCTCTTTGTATAGTTAAACATTTCCGAGATATTCCTTGTTAGCTTGAATGTTGAAATACATTTTTTCAAATGCTACATCGTTTGTTTTCTCATAATCATGCAAGAGCATGGAATTTCAAATCTATGACACAACCCCCTTTTTAACATTTGACATGTCACTTTACTTACACTATCTTCTTTATTCTAGAACGAAATTTGTAAACTTCTAATCAAATTTAAGCTCAATTAAAAAGAAGTAGATGGACAGAGGAATACAGTTTAGTAAGAATATTTTGCAGAAAGGAGAAAGTCATGTGAATGGAACACATACGAATTTCTTATGTTTGAAATTCTTACATGACTTCTGTTTAAGGCAATACACACATTTCATACATCACTTACATAAAGTACAAACTTTTGGGGCACCCTGTTAAAAGCTGTAGTACATTCTCACAATAATTTGCAGCTGGAAAAGTAATATAAGAAGCGGTTCTAAGTTGTGCATACGAGTGCTAAAATGAAGCCGAACTTTTTGCCTCCCTTTCTTTGAGAGGATCAGCTGTTTGTTGTTTAACCACAGCCCCCTTCTACATCCGCCTCCCCTGGTTTTCTCTTCGACGTGCATGCGTCATACTACAAGCAAGACTTTTCTCACGAGTGCTTGGGCGCTTGATGGTGGTAAAGAATTCCTTTGTGTAAATAGTAGGAATTGTAAAAAAAGTATTTTAGTAAAATCTAAATGAAAATGTTCTATATAGTTGTAACCCAGGGATTACTTCCTTCATATTACTTTTTTTTCTCAGTTTAAAGATAGCACAACACCAGCTCTGCTTAAAGGCGAAGTTACTTAACTGTTTCTCTCTGTCTCTATCCCCCTCTTCCCCATCTCCCACTCTACCTCTCTTCCCCTCCTTCATCTTCACTGTCTCTCTTTCCTTTCTGAGCCACTTACATGTTACGTGATGTTTAGAAAGCTGGTTATAAAACTGCTATTCCTGGACCCTTAACCATACAAAGAGTGTGCCGTCCACCTCTGGGTATGGGGGTCGCGTGTCTCTTTTCGAAAGGGTGCCCATTTCGAATCTCGGTTGGGATGAATAACCTAGATATTGTTTCTTCCAGGGTTTTATCTTATGCTGAGAAGAGGATTATCGGATAACTCTAAGCTCTAGGGAGCCTCGAGCCCATTTGAGCGCCATTTTATTGTAACAAAATGACAAAATCCAAGTCCGGTTACTTTTCTATCACTTTATTGTAATACTCAATTTTCTTCTCGTCATTAACACAGTTTACAGTCTTCTGTGCTATCAGACCTCATAGCTCTTACTTCTCGTAATCTTGCTCAGTCCTTTTATTGTCTTTGTTCACTTTCACTGTCTCCCATACATTAACTACGACGTCCTCGAGCTTACAAATCTTCTGACGCTCATACGACGACACATACGCACAGCTGGCTCACACTCGCCGCCTATTGACCGTAACTCTAACTCTAAAACTAAACTATCTCACTAATCCTGCTGCTGTCTCATGTCCTTTCATGACGTCACACTGACCTTTTTCGCCTCCACACACACGCGCGCACCGGTAATGACTCGGCTAAAAGTCTCTAGAACGTTCTCGACCCCTTTTTCTTTCTGTCGCCTCATTGTTACTGTCACCAACACGCAGGAGGCACGCGAGACAGCCTGTCCTTGAAGGTCTCGCCCGCTCGCCAGTACTTACGTGATGCGAAGTAGCCCGGCCCGTCCTCCGCCGTGCGCCGGGTCCAGCTCACATTATTATTCACTGTCCGATATGACCTACCCGAGTAAGGGACGATAAACTTCATCTTATTCCTGCGCTGCAAATGGAAAATTTATGGTTTTGCGTAGTAACCAGTTTAGTGCTCTAATAATAATAATAATAATAATAATAATAATAATAATAATAATAATAATAATAATAATAATAATAATAATAATAATAATAATAATAATAATAATAATAATAATAATAATAATAATAATAATAAGAAGAAGAAGAAGAAGAAGAAGAAGAAGAAGAAGAAGAAGAAATACAAAATGGTTATCCGGGCTTGTGGGCCGTAGTCTAGTGGAAAAATGTACTTCCAGACGTTTCGTTCGAAGCTACGTCGAACATCCTCAGCGGTATGACCATTTGGTTTTACAGCTTCCGTACCGAGACTTAGTAGAGTATTACGGTCATACCACTGAGGATGTTTGATACAGCATTGGCTATGGTAGCTGAGTGGTTAGAGCAACCGAGCACACACCGGAAGATTCGTGGTTCAAATCCCGACTATGGCATTGAATTTTTCAGTCTCGCTCTGCTCGTTTACAATCTTGTCCAACACACGGCTAGTGCGGAAGAACAATTAATTTTCATAGCACCAAAAATTTAGTTTTACAAAATTGATTATTTAGCACAGATTCTGCATTTTAACGAGTTTTGCGCTTTTTCTGTAATAAATTGTAAATGATTTCCAGATTTTATCAATTTCATCGAGAATACATAAAGAAGCTATTGATCTCTAGTATTAGCACGTTGCTTATATGTTGTTAAACATATATTTTAATCAAAATCATCAAGAGTAATTTCGAGTATGTAAAAGATGTCGAGAATTTTCCCATGCAAAGTGGGAGGACAAGGCTTGTGAAAATCTTAGCTTTGCGTCTGTGAAAGATGCTGGACTTTTATATGCACCTTACCACAATTTTTATTTTTGACTTAGGCTATTCCCATTCGCCAGCGTAGAGGGGCGGTGCTGTGATTCAAGGGATCTCAAAAACTGCATTCCCGTTCAAGTCTAAATGATCTACCTAGGTGAGTGGTAGAGAAAGTAATAGAATGTAACCTCTGCTTTCTAAAATACTGCTATACAAAATAAAAAGAATAAATATCGATGAAGGCGCCATTCAATAGTTATCAGTTTGATTACAAAGTTACCTTGTTGATTTTTTGATATAATTTTTAAATCCTTTTTATTTGAAAAGTTTCATATAGTTTTTCCTTTTTGGCAATAAGTCCTTAGGTATAGGCAATTACTTTCGTGACGTATACGCAATGCGTCGTGACACCGTATAAGGGTCTGGGTGCTGCCAGGGCCATACCCCCTCACACATACATACAGAAGCACTTGAGAATCTGAAAGAGTAACGGAGTAGTCGCAGAATCGATATTTCGATATCTGGAACGCAAGCAACATTCCGCGCCACTCAATGATCATTGCTTGTTGATTAAAGTGCTTGGAAAACCACCAAATGCTTCTCTTCCTGTTAGTCTCTCTGTCTGGGTCGTCGACTATCAGAATAAAACACTTCCGTTTTCTCATTTTACGGATACTGTCACAATTCCTTTGGGTCCTTCAGGTCAGCCACTAGAGTAGACTCCTGGCCTAGTTTCGGGATTTACTTCAGCTCTGATCTTCGATGTCCCTTAGAAGTGCTTACATATAAGCTGAAATACACTGCATACTTTTTATTTTTCCCCCACTCAGCGCCCAGGGCCGTAGAAAGTATGGGCAATGTACAGCGTAACTGCACCCAGCCACTTACGCCGAGCGATCACTGAAGTACAGAACCATAATGCTTACTTCTTTCTCATTCACTGCAAGTGGACGTTGTATCTAGACCAGTGGTGTGCTCAACCCTGTCTTTATGTGCTCATGACGTCATCTTGTTCCATCGCACCTCCTTCGTTTTGTACATGGTTTTACCTTCACTCATTTGGGTAACCCAACACTAGAGAGATTTATTTTTGAGTCCCATAAATGCGTCATAGCTCGGCGACAAATAGGTGGAGGCAAATCCGCCTTCGCCTTTTTCACATAAGGCGGGCGTCAATGAAATAAGTGATCTAAGAGCAGCTCACCCTCCGAAATGCTACCTATTTATGCAGTTCATCTAATGATCTTAGAGCTTTTCGTAGAGCTAATTTTTCAAACCATGCCATAAATAACTCAACAAAATGTTCTCCGATGCCGTACACGTGATTCACTTTTAAAAAAGTGACAAAAAATAAAAAAATATTGTTCTTTGTTAGCTTTCTAAACTGCGGCTCAAGTAGGGGATGCAAACAGAAATAAATTTCCCCTTATTCCTACACTGCAACAATTGCGTTTTAGACACCTTCCCATTCCTTCCCATTAGCTCCGCGGTTCTCTGGACACTTCTCAAAAGGAATTTCAGTTGAAGTTAATTTTACATGTGCTTTGGCACATGACTTTATATATGTGGAACTGTATGTTTTCTTTTTCCTTAGCAGTGTTTCCGTAACTGTCACAGAAACTACAAAAATGCGGTGTAGATCACATTTAAATAAACCCCGCATCATCCTCACCACCACATTGTGTTTAATATCAATACTGTTAGTGAAGAAGAAGAAGACGGTACACGGATGTTAGTGTTGAAGTGCAAGTGTGAGATAAACTTGGTGTAGAAGATGGCCGGAAGAAACCGCCAGGCTGTGGCGTACAGGATCAACAGAGGGCAGCAGTATCATTGTTGTGGCGGCAACAGCAACTTCTGCGCCCTCTACAACAACAATAACAACGGCGAGGATCCCATGCCCATCTACCTGGACGAAGCCATACTGCACAGGATCGCGTTCACGGTGTGGCACACGGCCTTGCACCTCGAGCACCAGGTGTGTTATCGATTCCTTACATCGCCTCACTTCCAGGTCAATGTCCCTCAAGATATCCCCTTTAAACTTTGGTACACAATATGCAATCACCACATGCACGCTATTCAGCACAGCTTCTTTTCAAGATGCTCTAAAATCAAGGGAACTAAAGTCCCCAAAAAGTTACTAGGTTCTGGTGAGCACTTCTCACTTGGACTGCATATCTCATTGTGTTTAAACAACTCCTAAAAGAAACTAACATGAAACCTCAATGTGGAACCAAATTTACTTACTTTTAAGCTGAAGACAGTAGTACCATATATTTGACACTTCAGTGGTCATTTTCTATACTATAGCGGACACAAAATTTAATGGCGGGTAGGAAGAGGAGCTGGTGAGCACAACATTCAATCAGAGGCTTGCCACCTCTTGCCGTGTTGTGTAATTAAACACGCTGTGAAATCACACTGTAAAGCCGGTGATATAAATATAATTTGCACCCACAAAATTTATTTGCACAATAGGAAAGAGGTGATCTGTCATCAGTCACCATTAAATTTTGTGTCTGTCCTAGATGTTTTCCTATTTCCATGGTGTTAGGGTAGCTTATCTGCCTTATGCCCAAGTTTAAGTCTCGGTTGAGTGCAATTACCTAATTATGAGTATTTTCCCCCGAAGAGCTCTCGGTTCTTTGGTCCCCGGGCTCATTTAAGCATCAATTTATGCATTTCACTCATCGCATCTGCAGACTTGCATCTCTAAATACGAGTAATACACTTAAAAACTAAAGAAACGACGAAAAGAAAGCAGATATAACGCAACTAAAGCTTGCCAACGAGAGCTGCGTAAATCTTCGGTAGTACTCGGATAAAGTCGGGTTACGTCGCCCGTTTGAAGGCAATATTCCATTTGCACTCGCCGACTGTCTGTTCTGTCCATTCATTCACTGCAATACGCGCTCCCCGAGACGTTATACCAGATCCCATAATAGGAATATTGTTATTCTGCCCAAAGCGTAACGGTAACGTACAATGTGATGAAGTCCGGCACCCCATACTGTACTCCACCGTGGCCTTGGCTGCGGCTGTAGTACACAGTGGTCGGGCGATGAGACTTACCCTCTGTACTGCGAATTAGTATAAAGCAAGTATAAAGTGTTCAAAACATTTACCGTGCTTTGCATATTCTTTGTGAATGGCTTTAAGATCTTAAATTTTTCTTTTTTTAATTGTTTAGAAGTCTACACAATTTTAAAAACAAAAATGTAGTGCATTGTAAAAACCACAAATTTTTGCCATAAAAAAGAGCATGCTAAAAGCTGCAACAAAGAACCTGTAAGATTTATTGAAGGTGTACCTATCCGGTTCACAAAAAATTGTATATTTGTAGTGAAAAGAAACGCTTTAATCAAATATATATAAACAAAGATTAAAACAAGTAAACCCATCGGTCAAAGTAAAAATAAAAGGCAAGGAACTATAACCTGAATATTTCACATTTCTTTCGTGTATAGATGACGATAAAATGGGCAATTCTTTTAGTCAGTTCAGCACAGTTTTGCATTGCACTATGCTGATCTCCTTAAACAAAAATGTTTAGTGTAAACTTTTATGAACTTTTGTTAAATAAGTAAAGCAAAGTACAGTTACGTGCAACCTTGCTTCATAAACTGTTCCACAGTGCTCATTATAAATTCATACCACTACTTCGTGTAAAAGCAGGATATAAATAGAACTACTTTCCAGAAAAAATTATATGTTCTATGCTTAATGTAAACCAGAGTTAGGGTACAAAAAAGGCTACTGCGTTCAGTGAAGCTGTATCTAAAACTCAAAAGTTGGTGTAATTTTAAACTTCTACTCGTAGCCTTAACCTCAATATTATGTTAATATTAATTCTTATTTCACGCTTTGAACTGTTTAAAGTAACTGTTTAGACGTTACAACACGAAAAATTATTTACACTGTTGTTTCAGTAATTGAGTATAACAAAAGTAAATAAATAAAAGTAAAATGGGAGTGTAAATAAATTGTGCATTTTAGTAAAAGCGATCTTCCCTTTGTCATGGAAATCAGGCTTCTGGTTTACATACAAAAGGACCCGGGTTTGAGGGTCTCTAACGTGTGCTTTCTTCATCTCGACAACAAGTTTCGCCAAGCAGTCGCCTCAAAAGTTGCCCAAACAGGGCGATGAGCAACCCTTTATAACCAGTATCCCCCTGGCTCCACAGAAAATACTCTTTTCTTGGAACAAGCATCCGCCCATTTCTCTGACACTGCCGCACACCGCGAAACATGAGAAGGAAATAGATTACGAGGCATTAATCTTACCCACCAGGGTAACAATCCACAACATGCCGCATATCACCGTTTAATCCGCCTCGCCCTGAGACCTGGAGGAAGTGAAACGAGTTAGAGAATTCCTCCCACTATTCGTCTATACTTTCCCCGGCCTGACTTTTGGTAGCAATGTAAACAAAGTGCAAAATTGTATTCCTCCGCGGACCCCTATGATTGGTAGAAATACAGCGCGACTTAGCATTTGCGTTGAACTGTCATCGCCACGCTCAGCTTTTTCTTGCAGCCATAGAAACAAGTGAAGAAGCGGATATATTTATACTCTTACATAAAAATAAAGAATAACACAATTATAGTGATGGGTATTTCTGACAATATTTTGTAAGTATGTTTAAAACAATTCGCTTTTTACTAGTTCGTAATGGTTTTCCTCGGCGATGCTTTACGTTCTCCAAGACAGACTCCATTTTGAACAAGCTGTATGAACTTTCTTATATGGATACGTGCACATGGATTTCATATCGCAGTTAAATGTGTTAATAACAGTGAATTTGCATATTGATGCATTCCATTTATTCTTGCTAGAAACTTTTCAAAGTGTTTTTGTAAATAATTTTTGTAGTTATTTTAAATTTGACACCATTTTGCATGGTAATTAACGGACTACATTTTCATTCGCGCCTACTGACATAGAAGTTGTGCGGTATGAGGAGTTACTTACACACATACTGTTTACACTGCTACCTAAAGTAAGGCCTGTGAAGGTAGATATAGCAGCCAGGAAAGAAACCCTTCTGAGGATGATCAATCACTCTGTGACCGCAGGTTGCGAGACAGCATTCCAGCATTCGAGAACAGGTCGTACAGGTTCTCCTGTACGGTATGTTTATCTGCACAGCACCTAGCCGCTTATTGCGACTTTATCTGTGCAGTATAGAAGGTCCCACTCAGAATTATGTTAAATATCCATATGGAAAAAAGTATCTCAACTGTAAATACCAAGAATACAGGCAACATGGGGAAATGTTTTAGTTGTCCTATTATAAAACCATAATAACTTATAGGAACAGATATGCATTAACTAACACAGAGAAGACTAATTTAGTTTCTCTCTCTTTCCAGCACACCTACGCAGACAGCGCACCAATGAAAAACCCACTGAAAGCCAAACAGGTAAGTCTTTTAAAAATTATACAAAATTACATATAAAACAATTTTGTGAACACACATACAGAAGTTGAAAAATCCATGCTGATAGAAGAAACTATGAAACTAGTTTATATAAGTTATTGAAAAATACCAGAACACGTAAACTATATTTTTGTTTGTTCTTCCTTGGTTTTCAACATGCTGATTATTGCATTTATTTCGCTTTCTCTAGTTAGTCTTACAAAATCTATTATTTATTTCGTGTTAATCGAGATTAACGTTCAATGCACATTTATACATTTTGTTCGTGATGGTCAGGGATGAAACATTGATTTATTAGTTGATAAAAGTACAAGCATTTGAAAACTCAAATCATTGACAAGGAATGTATCGGAAATGGGTATTTTCACACACACACGCGCGCGCGCGCAGAGAGAGAGAGAGAGAAAGACAGAGAGAGATATTTGAGATAAACTGTTTACTTCCGTATCGGTTTACCAATTATACAATAATCAATCATAATGAAGAAAACTTAACAGGCTGTTTCTAGAAAATTAAAAATATACCTACATATTTATATTTATGGTATTTTAATCAAAATCGTTAGCCATGATTTGAAAAAGTCAAAAATAAAGAAGATTGATGTAAAAGGTAGTTTAAGATAGGGGGGGGGCGGATTTTCTTGAAAATCTTCCTGTGAGATCCTTGGAAAATACAGAACATAAACACCAAGTTTGGTGTTTAACCGATTTTTGGTTTTTGATATGCTATTAGTAGATACACATGCTTTTTATTCAGGAGGCTCAAAACGTGAAACCTCCATATAGTATTTTTAACGAAACCTTCTCCACCTATTTGGCATGTGGTATGAATGAATATTTCTCATTTCTTTAAATTGCATAAATATATTACATAAAATGTCATGTACAAAGCTTTTGTATAACAAACTAAGTTGGTTTATAACAGCGGCTATTCTGTAACTTGTCTATAGTTTTACTGTCCCAGTACAGCCAACTCCTGCTTATTTGTGTATTGATCCTCTGTAGTGTTTGCTACCTTGTTGTTTTATGTGGTTACCTTAATGCTCTTCTAAGTCTGTGGTTAGTTCCATTTTCTTCTTCATCATTCTTGTCCGCTTGCCTTAGATCCTGTACAAATAGTCTCCTACAGATCTGTTTTCTGCTTTTTAGTCAGAACTTTTCCTTCCTGTACGGCCAAAATTGTCTTGTCTATCAATATATTCTAGCCTTAGTTCTACTTCTTTCCAAACGGCTCTCATGTGATGTTCTCCTTTTATCCATGAAATCTCCCATACCTATCCCTATGATACAGAAATTATATATTCAGAAAATTAATAATTTAAAATGTAATTTAATAATAATTATAATTCTGAATTTGAAATGAATAGAGAAAACGAAAATAAAAAAGCGGGATATCCTCGCGATTTTAAAAAGCTGAATAGCGCTAAAACGGTTTTGGTAGCGTCAATTTAGTTCAGGGTAGCCTACACTTTTGTTTTGTCTGTCGAACTGAACGAACCGTAATTCTTTGGAGCGTTGAAGTGCATGACAACCAACAGTGAAGCATATTTCAGGTGTGTAAACACGAGAAAAGCTTTATTTGACTGGTGAATTGTTTTATAATTTACGTTGGTGGACAACGTCTCAATGCAAATAGTGAAAATATTAAAAACATTTATTAGAATTAGTGTCATCTTTTCTAAACTCAACCCACGCACACCCAGGGAGAGGAATCTCAGTGCTCCACCGGCGGCAAAAGTGAATCAAAGGCATTGGTAGACATTGTCAAGCGGCGTGAAGCAATTCGGCTTCAAAATTGTTGCATCAACGATTGGCGAAGAGTTCATCTTTCACTACTTATAGATTTTTTAAGACCATGACTCTTTCCACTTACTATTGTCTTGTGTGTGTGTGTGTGTGTGTGTGTGTGTGTGTGTGTGTGTGTGTGTGTGTGTCTGTCTGTGTGTGTGTGTCTGTGGACAGCATAACTCAAAAACGAAAAGTCGGATAAAAACCAAAGTTGGTATTTGAGTTTAATGTCTTTCAGGGATACGACACGAAGATTTTGAAGAAAATAGACCCACCCTAAACTACCCTTTAGATGGAAAAGTTTTCGAAAATCTTGATTTTCCTGAACATGGGTCTAACGATTTTGATTAAAATGCCATATGTTTAAGATATTTGTATGACAAATGAAATGTATATTTTGAGTTTTCTGACTATAGCCTATGTAGTCCTGTTTACTCTGGATGACATTTGAATAACTCATAAACCGTAAGAGGTACACAAAATCTTACTGTACGAAAAATGTAGATTCTCGCTAAAACACAATTTATGTCCAAATATATATAAATTTTTTTTTTTTTTTTTTTTTTTTTTTTTTTTTTTTTTTTTTTTGTAGAGTGAACCATTTCGGAGATATTCCTTTTATTTGTGTCAGTTTCAGAAAACAAATTTTCGTGAAATGCAACATCGTTGTTCATTTTTCATATGTTAAGCGGGCAAAGTGAACGGAATCTCAAAGCTTTAAAAGATTTGACTATCGCTCAAAGTCTACTGTATTCCCATATCCCCCCTGCACCTACAAAGAAATAAGCAATAAGATAATTTCTGTAAATATTTATCTCAAGTAACACGAAGAAGATATACGAATAAGAGTTTCTAAGAAAGTTATGTAAGTTTCTAAGAATGTAAGTAAAAGAGAGAAAGTCATGTGAATGCAACACATCAGATTTTTTTAACATCACTACCGAAGCTATGTCAGAAATAAATTACTCTAAGCATCTTACAAAATAAGAGAATATTATCTCGTACATTCTTGTGGAATTACGCATGCAATTTTGAACAAAAGCCATTTATTTTTTCGAAATCGGCTGATCAAAGAACAAAATGCCATGAGAGTTTTTTGTTTGTAATGCTTCAGTGAAGCACATATTAGAAAGAATGTAATAAATTCTCTTCTACCCGGTATAGTCTATTTGGAGCAGTAGAGCAAAATCATAGACAACAAAGTATTATTTTATGTCGGTTGCGCGTCTAGTGGTGAAAAAGTTTTCTCGCTTTCGATTTATATTCAGACATTAATTTAATCAACCTTGGGTGTGGTAGGTATATCTTCTTATAAATGGCTGAAGGCATTTACAGTTTTATTAATTTTTTTTTAGTTTATTGTGTAGTTCTTTTTGCATGTCCTCATTTTATTTGTGATTTATTCCTCTTCATCTTTTAGTTCTTCTCACAAAAGCTATTTTATCGCTATGTTCTTTGTTTTGGATTTTCCTGCCAAGTTTCTGACGCATAGAACAGAATGAATGGGTGCGGTCGTCCTTTTGTAGAACTTCATTCTCTTGTTTTGTTTCATAGCTTTATGGAACAATGCCGCATACAGTTTGGAAATGCGATTCTTCCCAAACGTACAGGACTATTGCAAAAATTCGATAATCAGGCATCTTTTAAGTAGTAAGAAATTAGCTTACCTCAATCCTTTCATTGAGAATGTTTGTTTTCCTTATTAAACTATCCTGAATTCGAAACATTTATGTGATAAATTTTCAGCAAGTCCGCTTCATGAATTTAACTAGGAAACCACAGGCATGAGAGACAAACTCACCATAGGAAAATGTATTACGTATTTGAAACTTATGTCAACTGTTTTCCACAGCATCAGCTGTTTTCGAAATATCCTTTTTTGTACATTTCAGTTTTCTCCAGCTGAAATCAACACATTTGAAACTATGCCAACCTTTATTTTTACTTTCTTTACAGACATTTTATTGGAAATGCACATTTTAAGGTCCCCAGAATTAATGAAGACATATTTAAAGAAAAAGATCCACGTGTGCGTGTGTGCACGCGCGCTCAGAAACGAAAGTCGGTTAAACACCAAAGTAGGTATTTAAGTTAAGAGTCTTCTAAGGATGTGTCACGAAGATTTTCAAGAAAATACCCGCATCCCAAGTTGTGAATATGGGAGCATTTTCAAATGTTTGATTTTTTACTTAACGATCTTTATTAAAGATTATGCTTTAGGTATTTCCATGACAAATTAAACGTATATCTTGAATTTTCTGAGAGTAGTATCTGGAGTGTTCTTCATTATGGATGAGTTTTGCATAGTTGTTAAACATTAAGAGACCAAATGGTGCATAAGAAAATGTTGATTTCGATAAAGCACACAATTTATGTGAAATAACTTTCTTGTGGAACATTTTCCGAGATATTCCTTGTTATTGATTTGTATTGCCTTGAATTTTCAAGTAGTTATCTTATTTATTTTATTTTTATTCTTTAGTTTATCTATCTATCTATCTATCTATCTATCTATCTATCTATCTATCTATCTATCTATCTATCTATCTATCTATCTATCTATCTATCTATCTATCTATCTATCTATCTATCTATCTATCTATCTATCTATCTATCTATCTATCTATCTATCTATCTATCTATCTATCTATCTATCTATCTATCTATCTATCTATCTATCTATCTATCTATCTATCTATCTATCTATCTATCTATCTATCTATCTATCTATCTATCTATCTATCTATCTATCTATCTATCTATCTATCTATCTATCTATCTATCTATCTATCTATCTATCTATCTATCTATCTATCTATCTATCTATCTATCTATCTATCTATCTATCTATCTATCTATCTATCTATCTATCTATCTATCTATCTATCTATCTATCTATCTATCTATCTATCTATCTATCTATCTATCTATCTATCTATCTATCTATCTATCTATCTATCTATCTATCTATCTATCTATCTATCTATCTATCTATCTATCTATCTATCTATCTATCTATCTATCTATCTATCTATCTATCTATCTATCTATTTATTTATTTCTGGCTCCATGGCTGAGTTGGTGGAGCACCTTCCTGTGGTGCAAAGTGTCCCAGGTTCGATTCCCGGCTGGAAGGGTGGGAATTTTTCTTTAACTAGGATTGTTCCCTGTCGTTCCTAGAGTTCAGAAGTATGAATGGGAGTGTGAATATATGAGTGTGAATTTAATGCAATAAGTTAGTTCAAAGTAATAGAAACTCAAAGTTAAAAACGAAAGAGAACTTTAAGCCAGTGAAAACCATTGCTGTTGAGCAATTGTTCCAATAGGTTAAAACCGCCGATATGACCTTCGATGTTAAAAGCAGCACATAAATAGAACATTAAAATGTCTGTTTTTTAATCTCCGGGCCACACAAGGAGAATGGAATTTTAAATCGAAGATTGGACTGTCGCTTAAACCTGCTGTATTCTCATATTCCCCTTGTACCTATAAGATAAATACCTCGTTTAACAGAAAAAATATAAGTAGAGTTTAGTGTGTTGGAAAGAGAAAGTAGTGTGATTGTTATACAATCACATTGTATCACTATTTGTTTTCCTTTGTCCGGTAATTGCACATCGACTTGGTGGAGTCCCAATTGCGACCGATGCTTGCATTTATGAACATAATTACGTATGACTAAGTAGTGGAAGAGATTGTATCTGCGGCTCGATAAAGGGTTGATCACGTGGTTATCGCACCGAATAGCGATGTTACACTCGTTAGGGTGACACGTGTCAGGCTGGTCCGCTGTCCTAAAGTAGTCGTAAATTCCTCTCGTGTTGGCGACACTGTATGGATCCACTTGACCTCCCAAATCACCACAGGGTCATTCTCCCCAGCTACAAGGGAATGAATTCCTAACACTGCATGTTGTTTATTCAAAACAAATGAAGCATGTGGTTTAATGAAGCATGGACTCTGCACAGTATTCAGCTTGGCCATCCACACAGTAGCAGCGCTGCCTCCATACAACAGCAAGAAATGGATCATATTTCCTCTTGATGAACGGAGAAAAACATATCGAACCGTGTAGGGGAATGTTGAGCAATCGCAAATTTAGTCAACCAGCCATTGGGAAATCATTATTATCGGGAGGAGGGAGTGAGGAATTCCTTTCGAACTTGAGTACCAGAGAAAGAAGTGGATGAAGCACTGGCAAAGTATGCTGAACTACATCCCAGGGTTTAAGCTACAAGATCTTCAAATAAAAATTTACATGTGTGCAAAATATGATACGTTTTTGTAAAATTCTGCTACTAAAATTCCATAAATTGTGCTGTTAATGAGAGTTAAACCTGAAGAATGCTTAATAATCACCATTAGAGTTACTCTAAGCTCTCGCATTTGTTGTGAGTATAGAGAATGCCAAAAAATGTGTACAAACTTCAGGCAAACATAACAAAGCTGAATTCATACAAACAGAAAATGAGCACATGACCATCTTAGACTTTTACAGTTATAACAGTTGCTCAAAACGCCCACCATTGGCGTCGATATACTCCTGAGTACGTTGAACTATCAATCGGGTAATGTTTGCGAAAGTCTTCTCAGTGATTGCAGCACTTGAAGTTTCAATTGTTTACTTTCTGTACTGTGTATAGTAAGTAGAGGAAGTATTGTATTCCACTCAAAAAATTGATGTCGAAATTTCAGCGGAAATATATGTTTTGAGGCCCTCTGAATCCAAGTGTGTGTGTGTGTGTGTGTGTGTGTGTGTGTGTGTGCGCGCGCGCGCGCGCGCGCGCTGTCCATCTGGACAGCATAACTCTAAAACAAAAAGTCGGTTAAAAACCAAAGTTGGCATTTAAGTTTCATATCCTTTGAGGATGCGATACAAAGATTTTGAAGAAAATTCCTACACCCTAAACTGCCCTTTACACAGAAAATTTTTCGAAAATTTTGTTTTTCTCAAGAATGGCTTTAACGAACCTCTTCGTCCTATCCAGTGCTCTGGAAGATTATCATCAAAGTACGCACGCACTTCGAGGTGGCAATGTGGTGGTGCACCATTCCGTTGGAAGTAACATTCCTCATTTCCATAGCGGGTATGACGGATCTGCATAGCATAGTCAGGTACACTTGGCCAGTTACTGTTCCATCAAAAACGAATGGCCCAATTAGACCCCAATGACAACCCACACCAAACATGCAAGATGCGCAGAATATGTTCCTACCCGACCTTTATGCCTACTGCAGGGCGACAATATCCCTATTAGGGATTCCTGTATCCAAGTCTTGAGGTGTGCATATCGCAGTGAGTGAGCAAAGAGGGAGAAGACAGAAGCGGCAGGTACAATGCGGGGTATGGAGGTGGCATGTGACCTTCAATAGACCGAGGTAACCCTACTTTATCCGAATACTACCGAAATTTCGCGCAGCTCTCGTTGACAAGCTTTCGTTGCATTACGTCTAACGGCTAATAATTTAGAATTTGTAGCCTTTTATCACAATTGTTTTGTTCGAAAATAAATTGGGTTTGAAAATTAAATTAACGCATTACTACTTTCATTATTAGTCATTAGCAGGACTGAGATTTAAATGGCATGTAATATTTTAATTGTTGCTTCATGGTGAATGCTTACGTGTGCCAATAGGTAGAGATGGCAAACACTCACATGAATCTTTTCGCAAGTTTCTGATTCAAGTTGTCTGCTCCGTTATTGCAAAAAGCTATTTATTTTTCCCGGAAATGTAACCTGGTTTTGTTTTGTATTTGAAGAGAATATAAAATATTTCCCGGCTCGACATAGTTAAAGTTTGCTGCATGAAATTGAACTGGGAATGTCAGATATAAACCTGAAATGATCCGGTAAAACTTTTTGTTCTGACTTTTTTAATTTACTTCCTGGCTCCCCGCTGACGCAGGCAAGCGGTTTAAAATCAGTAGCAGACTGTTTACAAGAGGATTACACCCCCCATCCCCGCTCCCCCGCATATCCGATTTGTAATAACTACAGCGCACGGCGATGATCAGTGGTGCATCGCTGTGGATAACGCGGGTCTCTGATCGACTCTCATATGGGTCATTCCACGTGAAATCAAACGGCTAAAAGGTCAAGCTTATTAGGTGCGTTCGCTGCTGCGGTCGTTTCGCCGTTTGTAAATTGAAATTGAGTTACTATTTATGGACGGTGTTTAATTGCTATGGTTCTCACGTCACATATTGTATTTTGGCCGTGAAAAACCGCTTAATTTTGCTCTGAGGCCTCTATCATATTTGTTCTATTACGTGCCATAAATCTATAAGGATCACTGGCTTTGCTACCTTTCCGCAGGAAGTCATACTAAAGAGAAAATCCATCGCCCTCCAGCGGGTTTGAACTCGCGACCTCGGGACCCAGAGGATAGCATGTTATCCCTAAACAATTGAACTATATTTCAACTCAGTAAATATATCATGAGCTAAGCTTCTACTCACTGTCTCTGTGGTCTAGTGGTTAGTGTACTAACCTTCAAATCAGAGGTCCCGGGTTTGAGTCCCAACTGAGGGGGTAAATTATTATTTAGCCAGGATTATTCTCCATTCCTCCAGGAGTCCGAAAATATGAATGAGGTGTGTGTGCGTGCATGTGTGTGTGAATTTAATGTAATAACCGAAAGTATTAGCAACCCAAGATTAAAAGCTTCACAACCACCCGGGAACGGTAACCCGAATGACAACGGCAACGAGAAGTAAGGCTCCTCTCTATATTTTGGTTCACGGCAGCCGACAGCAAGAACGTGAAAGAGAGTGGAGGCCGAAATTGCGCATTGGGAGTTAATTTGTTTCTAACTGACCAATTATACTTTTCCTAGGTTGCTACTAGAAAGAGCACTAGTGGTTGTCTCATGGCATGGCCACCTTGAATAACTTCTACAGTGAAAAGTCTAATACTTAGAATATGAACCTAACATGCCATTTAAAACTTGACCAAGTCTTCTTTCCCGTTTCCGGGGCCCGGAAAAACCTCCTGTCGTTGTGAACGCTCCCATTTGAATACATGTATTTCAACTTCCTCTTCTGATAATTGTTGCTCTTACCGGTGGTTGTGAACCAGCCTTAAGACTGTAAAAGAATGAGCATCAGTGCTGATCAGCAATAATTGTTTCATAGACAAAACTCCGCCGATATGAGTTTAGATGTTAAAGGCCATCTACTTTAGTTCTATGTAGTTTTTATACCTGTGCGGCCTTTTAAACCAACCATAGAGCTATTTAAATGTGTTTGTACGCCTAGTTTTCTATAAAGTTGCAGTAAATGATCTCTCAGATGGGTTGGAATATATGAAAAAAGCTGTCAGAGGATTGTTTGGTACTTGAGTATGATTGGTTTGTTTTTAAGGAGTCCAAGAATGTGAAAAAGCCGGTCAAGTAGCACCTTATAACCTCACATTTTACTGTTTTGATCTTAGAATTGTGTGCTTTTTTTCGCTGAGTTATTGAACAGATGTTATGGATGTGATTACTCCAGATAAGGAAAATACATGTGCCCTTCACAAGGTTGCTCATGCCAAAAGTACAGAGAAACACCAGTGTGTTAATAAATTTGAGAAAATTATCCTGAAAATATAGAAAATAGAAAATTCAGTTCTAGTGTCCCTTAAGGTGAATAATCAATTAAAGAGAGGTCCAGAAGAACAGAAAGAGACGAAGGTCATACTCTACCAAACAATGCTGTGACCGTTTTTTTTTTTTTTTGTTTTGTTTTGTTTTTTTTTTTTTTCCCCTCTTTTCCCCACATACTCCAACATGTCACCCATCTGAGGGGTCAGTTACCGATAATCATCAGATGTTAGCTGGGAAGGACTGTGAGAGCAAAGACTTACACCCTTCGCGGTCACCTGGTTTAACGACATGTGACTTATTTATGGGGGTGGCTACTTGAAGGGAAAAGGACACGACCGGAATCCTAACATTTATTGTGAAGGTAAATACAGGACGCGTGCATTCATTTTATTTCATTTCACGTTCGTTTCAAATCAGTTCGATAACACGGCTACCGGCTCTTTGTATTTTTATATACAGCAAATGTTTTTCAAACAACATATAGTAAGAAATTACATTATTTTAGCGTTATAATTTTAAACGCTCTATCTCGGGTTTTCATTTGCCCGTGCTTTCTTATTTTCAGATTCTACCACACAATGTGTTTTCGTATAAAGGAATGAAATTGCATATATCGTCCTAAAAATTAAAATGTGAAGTAGGCTTTTGTTATATGCTTAGTTTTGATGTTATTAAACAATAATGTACTGTGAAAATTTTAAGCGTAAATGAAATTTATGTGCAATTTATTGATATTGTGAGGCGACCTCGCACTTCGAAGACGCTTAAGGTCAAGCTACCTCACTGCTTATAAATACGCCATCCGACGACAATGAAGCGGTCAGAAAAAGACGGCTATGGGCGTGGCTGAACGAAGCGTTTCCAGATTGTTCTGGCAACTTTCCACTGTCGGTATATTTACGAGAAGTTCCAGAATATGTGGATTTTCCAGAAAATTCGCCGGTAATTGGCCTGGACTATAAAAGGGAGTGACCATCCAGTGTTAGAGTTCTTCAGAGTTGGGCATTGTGTTGAGTTTTAGCAGTTAGTTTTTAAGTCAGTGTTGCGAGAGTTTGATTATGTATAGTCAGAGACAAGTTTTGGACACTTAACTGTCGCGTCGGAGTTGTTGTGAAGCAGCTTTCATGTTTGTGTCTTCTAAGCCAGCTGTTTACTCGAAAGAGAGAATAGAACTGAAAGACAGTGAAGCATGTGCTAAGTTGTAACGTAACGACGAATTGTAGGTTGTGTAACGCTGGTAAGTGTTATTTTTCTGGGAAGCGTCGAAGTGCCTGAAACAGAAATCAACAGCCGAAAATTTGAAATATCAGAGCGAAGCTTAGCAGTTGAAATACGAGCATAGGTTTGTCTGACTGGTGAATTGTCTTATAATCTACGTACATTGATTGACAACGTCTCAGTGCAAATAGTGAAAATATTGGAAACATTTCTTAAAAGACATTATCATTGCTAGCGTCATCGTTTCTGAACAAAACCCACGCATACCCAGGGAGAGAAATCTGAGTGCTCTATCGGCGGCAAGGAACCGAAATAAAGATCTTTTGAGACATTACTGGGCGGCATGAAGTATTGTTGCTTCAAACTGCCTGTGTGTGCTACAAAACGCTAACTTGGCTTCAAAATTGTTGCATCGACGACTGGCATAATTCCTCTTCAAAATGGTCTTTCCATCATGCAATTGAATATATTTGCCTCACACGTGACCGTTTAAATTCCTTTTATGAGGTGAACTTTAAGTAAATAAATAGATATTAAGTTAAAAGTTAAATATTTACACACAAAATAACCTCGATATATCGCATTTGTTCATTTAAATATTATAGCCATCAGACAAACACAGTTATTTTTATATGTCCAGGTAATTCTTTCACTTTGCTTTCTGTATGTGCAAATTAAAAACATAGAAGAGAATAAAGCGGAAGAAACGCAGAAAGAAAGATCAATCCCTTTTCTTTTAAGCTACTCTCTATTCCATCATTATATCTTGAAAAGGAATTGACCCAAAGCACACTTAAAGGCAACACAGAAAATTACGCCATACTTGCTGCCTATTTGGTATATCTAATTATAAAGTTTATGCCGTTTTAGCAAATTTTTAGAGTTATATCCATATTTTCAGCAGTAAAACAAGAAGCCATGCAACTAAAAATAAATTATGCTTGAGAGTAGGTAGAGGGAAAAGAAAAAAAAAAAGCTTTGTAGCTCTAAAAACGGTTCAAAGCTACTGGTGGAAGGAAATGAAATCCCCCCCCCCCCCCCCTTCTCTCTTCACTCCGCACGACAAACGTGACAAAAACATTTTTGTCCTCGTCTTCTTTGCTTTCTTTCGTTTGAAATTCAAGTATATGTTGTTGTGACATTTCTTTTAATTGGGCCACCGTAATAAACACCCTACGATCTTCATCTGTCTTGAGATAACGACCCGATATAACGTCATCTCTTACCGCCATTTGCCATACCACAAAAGTCGGTTCCTTTGGTTTATTCCGAGCAACTACATTGGCAGTGTTTTGTTTTCTTTGTTAAGTGCTCATGGCAACTTGAAGATAACCTCGCAGACCAATGCTCTGTGGTTGGCTACCTCGGCAAACTCGACGTCTGCTTCTCAAGTGCTGAAACTTCTGGACTCGCGCGATGCACTTCTGTTTTTTCTTATAGAGTGGCATCTGTTCGTATGAAAGTTGCGGAGAGCGTAAACAAATATGGATGGAGAATATCTGCGGCGCTTATTTGACCGGCGAGAGAAAAAAAAAGTGTGTTGCAGCAGTGGCGGTTTGGTAAATCCAAACACAAAAATAATGGCCCTATTCATTTTGAAGTTAAGCCAGGTGGCTCAGTTAAGCCGTGCTTTGTGCGAAGCAGATTGTCCCGCAAGACACAGGAAAAAGGTTTTCCTAAACATGTTTTAAAGCTGACGTGTTACTGAATAACACACATAAAACAACTACAGTTCTTTGTTGGCTTACTCTAACACGTACATGCAGATTGGAAAAAATTAACGACTAATGCATCTTAAACAAATAAACTAGGAAATGCTATATATACCCAGGATAGAGGAAGTATTACATTCCTTGCAAAGCAATCGTGATTCCAGGAAAAATTCCCTTGTAGTCAAAAAGTATTTTAAGTTGGACTGGAACTTAGATACCTATACACACTCTATATGGGAGGCATCGAAATATTTCTTCTTCTTCTTCTTCTTCTTCTTCTGCTCCTCCTCCCTTCACTACAAGAATATAATTTAAAGTCTTTTTCACCTCAAAGCCCATCCTCATAAGTCAATCTCGGTCTTCTCATTGTTCTTCTACCCTTGTAGCATAAAGAGACTAAACTAATTGAAAGAAAGACCAATGTATTTTATTTTTTAAAAGGGACACCGTACAGATTGTAATACAAAGCATGTCTAATATACTGAAATATATTATCAGTTTCTACATTTTAAATTTAAAAATTATTATTGCATTTCGTTTGCTAGACAAGGACGAAGAGTAGTATGGGTGAAGCTTCACCTTATTATCTAGCTTGTATCACTCAAATAAAGCATTGCGTTTCTTGTAAGCGAATCAATGTAGCATTCCATCGGCTCTCATATATGAATGAAAACTTGCGAAACGATGCGAGGGTGGTAAAGGTGTCTGTTTATCTAACCTGTAGAGTTAACCAAATTGAAAGTGATGCCAGTTTAAGCAATGCGCCATTTAACGTCATTTCTAGTGGTCTTGATTAAGCAATTCGCTCTCCGCATTTATGTTTATCTATTTCGTTCAAAATTGGTAAATCTGCAAACGTATCAGGACTTCAGGAGGAGGTAATTCAGGGCTTGAAAATATTTTTTTTCATCAGTTTCGTAGCCCACAGTGTATTCTACAACGAAATGTGTAAATTTCAGTTGAAAGTTACCTAGATTAACTGGAAATAATAGAAGCTTTTGTAACAATATCTAGAAGAAGAGTTAGTAGAGAAAGTCTTGTGAAAGCAACATATTTTTTTCTAATGAATTGCCGAAATTATTTACCTCAGTTGTGGGTACTTCCAAATACAACTATTATATAATTTCGCTCGTATTCGCTTTTGAGATAGGCGGTATCTGGCGTCCTTAAAAATGTGCTCTTTCCCACTTTAAGAAGTGCAGCAGCGTAAAGGAAGAAAGAACAATAAGAGCTCGACTAATATGCACGAAGCCCGCGAGATATCAAGAAGCAGCTTTCCTTTACACCGTCTTTAACCCCAGATTATTATTATACACGGTGTTAGGGCTATGACTGCGCAGGTTTCGCGTGGTGATAGATTGAAATACGGCGAATAAAAACTTCTATAACGAATTCATTTATCGCGAAAGGTAAAGGAGATAATTGAACATTATTGAGTACATCTATACAGTTTAGCAACAGAGCGAACTGAACAGTCGAGTGTTTCCTCTAAACGAGGCCAACATTCGTTAGCAGTTACTGCAAGTAACAATGGTTTTCTTTCAAGCTTTCCGAGCACTATACACGCAAGTGTTTTATGTCAACATTACTGACCTTCCGCTCTACACACATGTCAAGCGTATGTTCACGAATTTATTCCAATAGATACATATGGTATTTTAGATATATGATATTTTGTGGCTAACCGACAATGTGTTGGTTTATACTACATTTCAATTATGTATTAACTCATTTTGTCCCTCCCCAAGAGCCCAAGAGTTACGCTGATGTTTCTGGGGGTAGCACTGTGGCTAGCATTTGAGAATCCTTGGGTATAAATCCCGTTAACCGTCCAATCCAACTGAGGTTTTGTCGCATTTACCCTCTTGTGGTAGATATATAGGGTTTATGAATTGAATAGACCCAAAGTTCCATCCACACACCATGGATTACTAGAAAACAAGCTACGCACACTTCAGTATCCTCTTCGTATTTATTGAAGAAACAGCTTAGCTTTATAAGAAGGCTGCTCTTGTTTTAAGTCACCGTTTATCTATAGGATTAATTTTCTTCCTTCAAACGAAGATAAATAAGAGTAAATAGATATTACAGGAAGACAATCATCATTCGCCCACCGTACTGAATTATCTGTATCTAGAAATTTGCAAAAACGTTTCCTAAGTTGAATCAGGAAAGACTTAAATGACAGTATAATCATTACTTCCTCTGCGGCATACATAGTACTGGTGTATTTTTAGAGGTAGCTTGCTAGGAAATACGCGAGTGGCGTCATGCATATTAAAGGTGGCATAATGTCTCTGTTTCCTACTTAAAATAAACAAGAGACTACTGATAATCCGAGCAGACACTGTCGCGCACTGTTCCGCGATGTTTACTACACGAACCTCGGACACGTGTGTGTCTGTGAACAGGATAACTCAAAAACCAGAAGTCGGTTGGATACCAAAATTAGTATTTTAAGCCCTTGCATCTTCCAAGGATGCGACCCGAAGCTGTTCAAGAAAATCTCCCCACCTTAGGCTACACTTTACATTGACTTTGAGTCTTTAAACATGACTAATGCTCTTGATTAAAAGGTCTTATGTTTAAGAACTTTTATGACAAATGAAATGTGTACATTGAACTTTCTGGGAATGACTTGTGTAAAACTGGAAAACCGCAAGAGATAGACAAAATCTTACGTCAGAAAAATGTTGATCTCGTCAAAACAGACAATTTATAACAAATAAACTGTTTTGTAAAGTGAACAATTTTGAGATATTCCTTGTTATTTGTTTGAACTTTCCAGTACTTAAAATTTCCTCATATAGGAACATGTTATTCTTGGCAATGCAATTTCAAAGCCATCACATAGCGAGTAGCTCTTTAAAGATTTGACTATCGCCTACAGCCTACTGTATTCCCATTAGCAATGATATAATTTATGAAAATATTTATCTTATTTAACATGAAGTATATAGAGAAATAAGAGTTTCTAGGAATAGTTTGTAAAACGAATGGCTTTGATAGTCATGTGAATGCAACACATATTTTTGAAAATATGTTTGCATATGCTACAACAGAAACTTGTCATAATTTTCCAGGAATGTCTTCATTCCTTGGAATATTTTGTATACCTACCCTTGTGATTTTACACATGTTGACTCGTCCAGTATTCTAAGGTAAGCACAAATATCGCTTTTACTTCCTCATTGCTCACATTTAATCGGTTATCGAGATATCGGATTTCTTACGTTTTGAATTTTATTGCAATACACAGAAATATGTAATGGAGTTGTTTATTCATGTTATGTGAGACTGCGATCTTAGCTTGCTCACCACGGGTTTTGTGGTAAAAGTTTGAAACCACAGTCTGCCCGTTGTTGAGGCAAAAGCTTCCTTCTAGTCCTCGGGGCTACAAAACCTGCCTCCCTTCCTTCCTTTCCATTTTCTCTCAGCATACACACATATGTGGCGTTTTGCCAGTACCTACCTACCTACACTCACAAATTTCATCATAGAGTAGGTATCGTGACGTGCACCAACATTTGCTTATTTTGCACAAATTCTCTGTTAGAGCAGAAAAACAGTTTCCCCGCGGACTTTTTCAGCTGCATCCAGGGAAAAGCTATAGAGCGGCATGAGTTGCTTTTAGCAAATGATTTCCTACACATTTTCATGTTTTTAACAGAAAACGCTAGATGAAAACGTTTTGAAAAAAAAAACAGTTCTTAAGTGATCATGTTTTACAAAATACTGACATATATGAAGTGGATTTTATAAATCAGGATTGTCACTTACATAACGATATAACGCACGCATGGGCGAGCCGACTGTCATATCCATGAGGGAGGTTAGTGGTGGTATGCTTCAAAGTAACATTGCTACTCTACTATGGGCGTGGTGTGATGATTCTTAGCTTTGTAACTCTGGAAATGTCTATTAAAGGTTAAAGTGCAATACGTTCGTAGATGGGTGAGGACCGGCGCGCCCTCTGCTAGAGTTACATGTAAACGACCGGCAAGTCCTGAGCACGACAGATGTAGAAAATAAACGCGAATACATTTCCTATATCTTCGAAAACAATTCTGGTTTACTCACAAAAATTCACGTTGACTGCCTGTATTTCTCTCATGATTTTGTCCTTCAATTCTTTATAATGTGTGCAAAATTTATGGTTACCCATTTTTTTTATCGTTCCCCATAAATAAAAATCGCATGCAGATAGGTCAGGGGAGAAAGAGTTGACCACAATCCTCGAGTCATTATTCTCACCCTGCACACTTCCCAATTCAGGCATAGAATTATCAATTTTGAAGTTAGTTTCTAAAACGTCAGCCAAGATTCTATGGTATTGTTTAGATAAACACTAAACAACGTGGGTGACAATGAACACCCTTGTCTAACACTGCCATTTATTTCTAGCATTTGTTTTCCAGATCTGCTTCCTTTGTCAGTACATATAGTGGCAATACGATAGAGATTACGAAAAGCTCTTACTAGTTGAGGTTCCAAGAAGTCTTAATTCCTCTGAAATTCCAATAAAATTGTTTTTCTCCCCCTTTTTACTTTCTTTACTATGCATAGTAAAGCAGAGAAAGTATTGTATTCCACCCAAAAATTCTATATCAAGATTTCACCGGAAATATGTCTTAGGGCCCCCTGAATCAAAAAAAAAAAAAAAAAAAAAAAATTAGAAAAAGGTCCATGAGTGTGTGTTTCAGTCCGTGGACAGCATAAATCAAAAACGAAAAGTCGGTTAAAAACCAAAGTTGGCATTTAAGTTTAATGTCCTTCAAAGATTTGACACGAAGACTTAGAAGAAAATTACTCCACCCTAAATACCCTTCCCTTCGAAAATGTTTCGAAAATTTTATTTTCTTGAAAATGGCTCTAACGGTTATCATTAAAATGCCAAATGTTTGAGATATTTTTATTACAAATATCCTAAATTTTCTGGTTATAGCCCATGAAGTCCTATTTACTCTGGATAACTTTCGCATAACTGGTAAACTGTAAGAGTTAGACAAAATCTTACGACACAAAAACTGGAGATCTTGCTAAAACACGCAATTTATGTCTGAATACATTTTTTTGTAGAGTGAACCATTTCGGAGATAAATGGCAAGTATTGGGGAACTTAATACTTCTCAAATTGATCATTTGTTTATATGTTAACCGTGCAAAGAGAACTGAATTGGAAAGCTTTAAAAGATTTGACAATCGCTCAAAGTATTGCCATATTTTTTCCTACAAGGGAATAAACAATAAGATAATTTCTGCAAATGTTTATCTCGTCTAACACGAAGAAGATATAGGAATAAAAGTTTGTAAGAATGGTTAGTACAAGAGTAGAGAAAGTCATGTGAGTGAGGCACATTAAGGTTTTTATTTATTTATTTATTTTTATTTATTTATTTATTTATTTATTTATTTATTTATTAAGGTAACCATTACTGGATACATTGTAGAGAAAGTAAAAATGTTATTAATCTCTAAGAAACAAAAGTGCCATTATGTGTGGATTGGTTCAGCTGTCATTTGGCATTTGTAGCCCATGCGCTATAGAACAAGGACAAAACAATGACGCGCATAAAACAAATATAAACATTATTCTGTATTTCCTGGGCTACGTAGAACACGTTGCGTCTATCAGAAATGAGATAACTTCTCTTGACCTATATTTGCCTTTCACAAATGATATCCGCTAAAAAGAGACTCCTAGGAGACTATCAAGGTCATTAGAGATAACGGTTAATCAACATGTTAATAAGAAAGATTACTCCGCATGAGCAGTGCAAAGTTACTTGAGGTCTGTCAGCTCCTTGTTGATCTGCACACTCCGGTAGTAGCTAGTAAAAGGAGCCATGATACCTAAACCTAAATATTTCTGTAGTATCTTTTATCTTGGCAATCCACTAGTGAGTACGAAAGTTTAATTACTCAGTTGCCCTCTATGGAAGTAACTGTTTGATGCAGTTACTATGTTTCAACTTATAAAACTGTAAATCCAAATATATTAAACCGTTTCCATAACCTAATAAATGTATATTGAATATATGGATATATCTCCAAAGAATGCAATATCGCAATTGTTTCTATATTTAAAACTCTGATGTGTTGCACTCACATGACTTTCTCTACTCTTGTACTAACCATTCTTACAAACTCTTATTCCTATATCTTCTTCGTGTTAGTTAAAATAAACATTTGTACAACTTATCCTATTGCTTGTTTTCTTGTAGGTGCAAGGGGAATGTTAGAATACAGTAGACTTTGTGCGATAGTCAAATGTTTTAAAGCTTTGAGATTCTGTTGTCTTTGCACGTTTAACATATTAAAATGAATAGCGATGTTCCATTTGGGAGAAGTATTAGTTCTCCAAAACTCTCACAAATAACAAGTAATCTCTCCGAAATGGTTTACTCTACAAAAAATTGTATTTAGACACAAATTGTGTGTTTTAGTAAGATCTACATGTTTTGTAAAATGAGATTTACTTTATCTCTTACGGTTTACCAGTTATGCAAAAGTCATCCATAGTAAATAGGACTTCATGGGCTATAGCCAGAAAATTCAAGATAAACATTTCATTTATCCTAAAAATATTTCAAACATATGGCATTTTAATCCAAATTGTTAGAGCTATTTTCAAGAAAATAAAAATTTTCGAAAAATTTTCCATGTAAGGGATAGCTTAGGGTGGGGTTATTTTCTTCAAAATCTTCGTGTCGCATCCTTGAAAGACATTAAACTTAAACACCAACTTTGGTTTTAAGCGACTTTTCGTTTTTAAGTTATGCTGTCCACACACACACACACACACACACACACACACACACACACACACACACACACACACACACACACACACACACACACACACACACAGACACACACACAAACACAAACACACACACACACAACTTTTTCTAAAAACGCTTTTTTTGGATTCAGGGGTCTCAAAACATATATTTTCGGTGAAATCTCGACATCGAATTTTTGGGTGGAATACAATACTTCCTCTACTTACCAGTAGAGAAAGTAAAAATGCTCCTTTTGGATTCAGGGGGTCTCAAAACATATTTCCGGTGACGTGAGATGAACATTAAATTCTGAAACGGTTATTTTGCAATGAATTTATGTTTATTTACATACTGGACCAGTGATGAAAATTAATTACGGGCAGAATATTATTTTTAGCCATTAATTTCTTTGTCCTTAAAGCGTAATGTGAATTACTGAAAGCTATTCTAAGTTGTTTTCTGTGAGGTAGCATGCATGTCCATTAGTCACTGTGGTGGCTTTTGCAATTATTTTAGAATTTTAAGTATTACATTTAGAATCTTCAAGATACTCTACTCCTTATCTATATGGAGAAAGTATTGGCTTTCATCCAAAATTCAATAGCGTGAATTTGCTGGAGATGCAAGCGTAGCGAACAAAAAAGAAAATAAATGATTGTTTACGATGAAATCTTCTGTAGTGTCTGACTGTGAACAGTGTAATCCAAAACGAAAAGTTGGGCAAATGCCAAATTCGGTACTATTTGTTCCACAGATAGATCTTCAAGCCTTAGTTCATCCCACTAACCGCAGTATGACAGGAACCTTAGGATAAAAATGTTTGGCTGTTGCCTTTTTTACTGCAAAACTTTTTCCCTAGTTTGGAGTGTCTCCTTGACTGCAAAATTGTTCATAAAAATCTAAAACTGAGAAATCGACTTGGTCTTACTTTGTTGGTCCCTTACCTCAGTCGGATCACAGAAGTTATATTTTCTTATCTATTCGACCAATTATTCATAAAAAAACTTTTTGTTTACTACGGGTGGTCATGATAATGTTTGACAAAAAAGTTTCAATACATATTTTTAGCAGTTGTAAAAGAGTGTACAGAATTATCTTATCAGAAGTCTGATAAGACTGTTTTGCATATGTTTGCCATCAAATTACACGTTCTTTTCACGATAACCATTTACACGTGGCTAATGCTACGAAAAACTGATTACGAATGTATTTACGGACCTACACATTTTTGAGGAAGTAGATTTTTTAATGTCTCTCACCATTTCCAAAACATAATATTAAATTAAATTCATAGGCTATTCACAGAAAATTTAAGATGTAAATTTAATTTGTCTTATTAATATTGTTAAAAATACCATACTTCAATGTCAAAATCAATAGAGCCAAATCTTAGAGTTGTCTTAACTCAATCGGAAATGTAGCATTTATCTCAGTTTTCGCTTTTGGATTATGTTGTGGATCGACATATATACACACCACCTACTAGGATCATTTGGGGGCGGTTCAAGGGACCTCAAAATGTGTATTTTCAAAGAGTAATTTATATCCAATTTTTGGTTTAGTGTCATTTACTCTCCCTCTACCGATGTTGTAGATAAAGTGCTCACACGACTTTTACTCATTCTTGTGCAAATTATCCTTAGAAACCCTTATTCTTTTATAGCTTCAGTTAATCGAGATAAAGATTTACAGAATTTTTTTCGTTACATAACTAAATCCTTATAGGTGAAAGGAGATTAGAGGAATGTAGGCTTTAAGCCATAAGCAAATCTTTTACGAGTGGGTCGCTATGCAATGGCTTTGAAATAACGCTCCCTTAGCATGGCCAAGAGGAAAAGAAAGAAAAAAGAACAGATAGCTACTCCCATTTGACAGAAGTATAAGTGAGAATTAAACCAATTGCAAGGAATATTTCGGAAATGGTTAATTCCACAAAAAAAAAAAAAAAAAAAAAAAAAAAAAAAAAAAAAAAAAAAAGGCAAAAGGGAAGGGGAGAGATAATTTCACAAATTGTGTGCTTTAAGAAAATCTAAATACTTGCATTGTAAGATTTTATGTAATTCTTACTGTTTACGAAAGTGTACAAAACTCATTCAGAATGAAAATGACTTCACAAGCTATTCCCCCAAAAAGTCAAGGTATACATTTAATTAAAACCACCATCTTAAACCAGTGATATTTTAATTAAAATCATTAGCCATTTTGACAAAATTAAAATTTTCGAAAATTGTTCCATATAAAGGGTAATTTGGGGTGAGTGATTTTCTTTAAAATACTCATGTTGTATACTTAAAGATTCTGAACTTAAATACCAAGTTTAGTAACTTTTCAATAATAAGTTATGCAGAGTTATATTTCAGTCACACGCACGCTCACACGTGGACCTTCTTCTAAAATGATCTTTTTTTGAGCTCAGGGATTTCAAAACGTATTTCCGAAAAAAAAAAAAAAAAAAAAAAAAACCTCTATACCAAATTGTTGGGTGGAATACAATACTTCCCCTGTTACTATGCGGAGTAACGAAAATAAAACTATATACTCTGTTAACGACCCTGTCAATTGCCAGGGTTATGTTGGCCCCGCAGGTGTGCCAGAATTTTATTCCCCAGTGCACTTAATCATTGATCTGCGCGGTGTTTGAACCCACGACCTTGGAATCAGGAGGCCAGCTCCTAAACAACGGAGTCACTGAGAAGTATTCTACTCCCTGAATCCAAATAAAAGCATTTTTTTTAAAAAAAAATACGTGTGTGTGTGTGTGTGTGTGTGTGTGTGTGTGTGTGTGTGTGAGTGTGCGTGTGCGTGCCTACTGTATGTGAACGGCGTTCACGGTTGAATATCTTCCAACGATGACATACGAAGATTTTAAAAAAGTGCC
This sequence comes from Tenodera sinensis, assembly GCA_030765045.1. NCBI lineage: Eukaryota > Metazoa > Arthropoda > Insecta > Mantodea > Mantidae > Tenodera > Tenodera sinensis. Next base: position 43,364,394 of record CM060970.1, read on the forward strand.
CCTCAACCCCGAAGTACCCTTTACATGGAAAATTTTCGAAAATTTTAATTTTCTCAAAAATGGCTTTTTAAGATTTTATTAAATTACTATATGTTTAAGATATTTACATGAGAAATTAAATATGTGTAGATCTCTAATTTTCTTGGAATAGTCTCGAAGTTATACTGTTAAATTGCATCGCTATTGAACTCCTAATCACAAAATCTTAATTCATGCTTCTACATCAATCTTCCTATCATTTCTTTATACCAGGGATGGGTCGATACTAGTTTTTCTCGATACTCGATACATGATATTTTCCACGATACCCGCTACTTCGATACTAGATACCGTCATTTCTACTTCTAGTTTCAACACAATATAGAATATTTGGAGAACTGTGTCAATATCAGTGTAGTTAATTGCGTGCACATATTTAATGAGACAAATTTAAAACCATCAGTGTAATTATTTTTAAACTCTATATTAGACATTTAAAAGCAAAATGCGTTTTTGAAATATACCTCTTCTGTAAGTTTTTGTTCAAAAATAGTAGCATTCTCACTCTTTCGAAGTCAAGTCAAGTCACATATGAGTCCTGCTGTGCTTAATAGTTTTTCAGAGAAAACTGTTGCAAATGGAACACACAAGTATTTAGTGGCTATTTTTTTATTTATTTATTTTATTTTTATTTATTTTTTTATTTTATTTTATTTGTTTATTTATTTTTTTTTTTTTTTTTTTTTTTTGAGATTTTGAATTTGTTTTCCAGTAATCCAGTGCACTAAAAACAAGAGGTTGACGAATCGTTGCAGTGATTTCTTCTTGGGAACTGTTAACTGGCAGTGAATCTGAAATATGATTATTTTTTTTACATAATCTGAACAAAAAAATAAACATATTTTACCTGATCATTTTTGGATGCAGGAAGAAGTTGTCTGTTCACCTGCGTTGACATTTCTAGTTATCTCTAGACAAGAAGTACTATGTAATTAGTCAGGTGCTTGCTTGACTTGCGCTGAGGTAATTAGATGTTTGGGATTGCACTGTGCACTGAGTAAGTATAAACTGAAGGAAGGGTCCACCTGTCCGTATCTCCGTCTTCGTCTCTACTTTTACGTGGTCATTGCGACCACTTTAATATTTTGTGATTTTAAAGTCAAATAAAAATTGCAGAATCACCACCGAAGTATCGAAAAAGTACCGAGCAAATTTTCAAGTATCGTTCGATGTCGACACCATGCAAGTATCGAGGACTCATCCCTACTTTATACAATAATCATAAACCTTACCCGTTAATAATCCTGGTACCAGGGGACTGTGGAGACAATGGGCAGGGGCCATTAGCTAAATCAGCTTCATTTACACCTCAGTTACATGGATAGCTTTCCTTCTTCCCCAATTGATATGCTGTTTTCGTTTCGATGATGAATAATCGATGGATGTTGCATTGATTCAACTACAGGAAACGCAGTCACTGACAGTGGCCACAAATGACGAGTTCAGCAATATTCTATTAACAATGTGAAGCCTCAACCGCAGCTTTCGACCTTGCCTAGTGCAAATGAAGCGTAATTGACAATAATGGATAATTTAATAGATGAAATTTGATTTAGAAGTGTCGCAAAAGTACAGATCATTGATTTCACAGTTTAGGAATGAACTAGGTCTCATTCCTATTTTACTTTCTCTATGTATACTTGCAGTAAGTAGGCGAAGTATTGTATTCTACCCAAAAATTCTATATTGAGACTTACCAAATTTGGAAATCAAGTTCAACATCTTCCAAGGATGCGGTACGAAAATTTTCAAGAAAATGCTCCCCTCCCGCCCCAGACCCTACATTGAAAATATTTCGGAAAGTTTTATTTTCTCAAAAATGGCTCCAACGATTATGATTAAAGTACCATATGTTTAAGATATTTTCATGCAAATAATGTATATCTTGAATTTCCTGGCAATGTTCTAAAGAAGTCCTCTTCATTCTGGATGGGTTTTGCATAACTGGTAAACAATTTAAGTCAAAATTATTTTTTCTGCAGTGGGTCGTTTCCGAGATATTTCTTGTTATTTATTTTGAATACTCCACGTAGACCTATAGAAGATATTTTTTTGCTTATGGCCTTGATAGGGCGTCTCCCGGGAGAGATGGGTGAGGTGAGAGGATACGAAGGGTGGTAAGGCTTGAGGAGAGACGACCGCAGAGGGCAGATACCCTAACAATTACAGATTGGAACTCCCCGGTGACGGCTCGTGCTCTGGTTCCTCTCCCCCCTTGCGGTCTATAGTGGTCACGGGGCTTCCAAATGGGAAGTCGTTATTCGTTCTTTTATGTCCTGGACATGCAAAGAGAATGGAATGTCAAAGTCATCACCTAGTGTCCAACTGGTAGAAGATTTGATATCGCTTAAGCCCCTCTATTCTTCTATTCCCATTATACCTAGAAGAAAACACATAATAATACAAATGTCTGTCTCGATTAATATGAAATAGAAAAGTGCTCTAAGGAATAGTTTGTTGAAGAGTGAGTAGAGAAAGCTTTGTGAGTGCACACATCAGATGTTTTATCTCTTGGCCTTGCAAAGAGAAAGCAATGCTTTTGTATAAAGGGCTTATTCAGCGTCTCTAAAGGGGGTTTAGCACGGTTTTATAAGGATTTAAATAGTATATTTTGTGATTCTCGAATCTTTTTGTGTCCTTATTCGCCATGGTTAGCAACACTCTAACTAAATACGTCTCAACAAATCCATTATGTTATCTGGAAGTAGTTCCTCGTAGTTACATATGTAGATTCCGTTACGTCATTAAATTTGTTACCTTTTTCATACCACTTAGTTAAGTCAACAGAAATGAAAGAAGTATGTCTTGTACTTAAGTTTGAAAAGGACTATGATAGATTCGATTGTTTTGCATCTTTATTAAATGAAAATATTTCGGCAACGTTCAATACATCGATTATTTGTGAGCTACGTGGCCCTTTAAGGAGTATTTTTTCTTAGCTTCAATTATATTCTTTTATGGTATAAATTGATAGTTCTAAAGGTGATTTAACCTTTTCCGAGATATTCGTTGTTATTTGTTTGAATTTTCCAGCACTTGTACTTTTTTCAAACGGGAAGTCGTTATTCGTTATTTTGTTTCCTAAACATGCAAAAACATTGGAGTGTCAAAGCCACCATATAACGACTACCTCTTTAGAGTTGACTAACGCTAAGTCTATTGTACTCCCATATTTCCATTCTACCTACAAGAAAATTAACAATAACATAATTTCTGCAAATGTTTATCTCGACTAAGCGTTTGTAGGAATAGTTTGTACAAGAGTAGAGAAAGTCATGTGAGTGTAACGTATATGTCCTGTAAAGTACCATAGTTCTCGAAACGGATGGATGACGATATGATCGCGAAGGAAGGGTGTGGAGGAATAAGGACATCATACGTATATGGAACAAAGTGCGTCAAAGGCTTGTGTGTGTGTTTTGTAACGTATGCCCTATATATAGTACGGAGGTTATACTCCTACGCGTAGTGCAAGAAAGAAAGAATAGCCTGGAATTAGCAGGAAAGTGTGGAAGCAGAACAGACTGGCGTACTGTGATTCCCTACATACAGTGAAACTCTGTCCGCGTTCACTTGTTTCCTGAATCAACTATGAAACGCTTAATATTTATGTGAAGGACTAAAATAGAGCTGACTATCCAACTGTTTAAATACAACAATATAAATATAATAATTTCAACCGTTCTCAGGCAAGTGATTCTTTTGAAGATATATTCACAGTTACTTCCATGTCTGGTAGCACAGAATGTGTGAGGTTCGCATTGGGGTGGTCGTGGGTTCGATTTCCGTGGCCGGCATTCCTGCCTCATGAGGTTTTTCGGGTCGCCAGGCGGATTCTGGGAAGGAAAATTATATCTCCGTGTTCCCTGTCCTTTCATTTCACTTCATTCTTCATCCCATTGGTTCGCTCAGGTCGCAAGTGACTGCTAGCCAGTCTTGTTTGACGGAGATTACTGTTAACCAATCTTGTTTGACGGAGATTACTGCCAACCAATGTTGTTTGATGGAGATTACTGCCAACCAATCTTGTTTGACGGAGATTACTGCCAACCAATCTTGTTTGACGGAGATTACTGCCAACCACTGTTGTTTGATGGAGATTACTGCCAACCAATCTTGTTTGACGGAGATTACTGCCAACCAGTCTTGTTTGACGGAGATTACTGCCAACCAATCTTGTTTGACGGAGATTACTGCCAACCAATCTTGTTTGACGGAGATTACTGCCAACCACTGTTGTTTGATGGAGATTACTGCCAACCAATGTTGTTTGACGGAGATTACTGCCAACCAATCTTGTTTGATGGAGATTACTGCCAACCAGTCTTGTTTGACGGAGATTACTGCCAACCAATGTTGTTTGACGGAGATTACTGCCAACCAATGTTGTTTGACGGAGATTACTGCCAACCAATCTTGTTTGATGGAGATTACTGCCAACCAGTCTTGTTTGACGGAGATTACTGCCAACCAATCTTGTTTGACGGAGATTACTGCCAACCAATGTTGTTTGACGGAGATTACTGCCAACCAATCTTGTTTGACGGAGATTACTGCCAACCAATGTTGTTTGACGGAGATTACTGCCAACCAATCTTGTTTGACATTACTGGTAACCACACGTGGGCTAATAGTCCTACCAACAACGCCACATTGGACAGAGTATCTGGATTTACTAAAAAGTTAATTCCACTAACGTTAATTAGCGGTGTAATAAGTGTTTTTTGCATGATGGAACTTTTTGCTCACTTCCCAATCACTTCACTCTTAATTTAACATTTTCTCGCGGCCGATGGATTGAACGATGAGAGCCTATGGTTAATTCAGGGTACTGCTTATTAGAGGTTAGGAACTATAATCAAATTATCTTTTCTTTATGAATAATAATAGCAGCAGTTTAGTATTACGTAATGTTGCAGATGTTTCTATAAAATTGGAATGTTTGTTTGACAGGTTTCATTCTAAAGACAGAATTCCAAATAGTTTGAAATGAAAACTTGTGTGCGACATTTTAATAAAGACATTTATGGGGTAGAATAGTTGAAGGTTTTAAAAGCAGACTCAGGTTATTTTGTAGCTTGTCATCACACGCCACTGCTGCTCAGTCTGTTGAGGTTAACTCCCTCGAATTGTCCCTACCGCGACATCTGAAAAGTTGTGTATACTGAACCCTGAAAAACACGTCAATGAACCTTCGCCACTCTTCAGGAACAACCACAAAAACATTGGGCTGTTTGCGGTGCCTAACCCGTGATGCAACGTGTGGTTTTGTGCATTTGACTGAAGCCTGAATGACTTCTCACCGTATACTACACATGGATCTTGACAACGTATATCACAGATATCTGCTCATATGGAATCATTTCGTTTCTCTTTCAATAATCACCAGGCATAGGAATTTCTAAACACAGATGTGTGTGCGTGCGTGTGTATGTTGAGCCAAACATTGTACTATATGCGAGACAAATGAATAGAGACGAAATGTTACCATATCAAGTGCTCTAAATAAATCTAAACTAGCTTTATTTTGTGTCGTAATTGTGATTTCAAAATTGTGTTGTAAATCCTAACCGCATTTGGGAAATATAGTTCATTGCTTTGAAGTCATAAAACCTTTTGTCTGAACTCTTTAACTTTCGTAGATAAATATACGAAGGTTCATTTGCGATTTAGTAGTTTCGAAATAACCAAGTTGTATTGATGCAGTTTGGACCACTGCTTGTTTACTTTTGAATGCCTATTGATTGAAGGAGTGAGGGTTGAAAGAGGGCGACGAATTGCTTTGCTCCTGACGTCATATCAGCCGGTACAGATTTGCCGACTCCTGATCTAATGAAAACCAAAACCAAAAATCAAATACCAACTATATGGAGTTAACACCATTGTCGATAGTCAAATGTTCCAAAGGTAGAAGACCACTGACCATTGAAGTTAAAGGCAATTTTATATAAATGTAACATTTACAATAATGTCAGTATCTGAAACTTGTGATAAACAATCTCCAGGTAAACATGTTTTTGTAAATCCTCGCCTTGCATGCTTAAATTATTACAAGTAATATAATACATCGACAAAACAGGTCAATTCTCGAACGGAGCAAATGTACTTATCTGGGACGGTCAAATCGTGGAATGATATTTATCTGGACTATTTTATAAATAAAATATGAATTTAATTAATATTAAATTCTATAAAAAACAACCTAAAATATATTTATTTCGATTAGTGTAGTTCGATTTATTTAGCACTGACAATTGAGAACGAAATCCAAGAATTACATTTATTTCGATCTTCTATCGTTGTAACAGAAAGTAAGTTTTTAAACTGAAATACAACTCACTTTATTTTTAACATTATGACATAAACTTTCGTTTGGAAAAATACATGTTCTTAAAAGAACAATTGTATAAAACACAGTTGTGAAACTGAAATGAGGTGTTATTTTGATTGTTAATCGATTGTAATGTGTAATAGTTTTTCAGCGATTTATTGCATACAGTTGGCGACTCTTAACTAAACAAAAGAATGACCAGGTGATAATTCGTATATAATCCAACGTGTCTATGTACTAAATAGTCTTGAATCAAGTATGTATTAGTTATTCGACACTTCAGAATTGGATTCCATAAATTCCTATCGAAAGTGGCTGAACGTTTATAATTAAAATCGTGCTTTTACTTATAATAGCAATAAAGTCATTGTGGGTATGATAAAATCTTGTAATATGCGTTGAATCTCTTGATGGAAACAAAAACAAAACACTGCAGCTATTAAATCAGAGGCGAGGTTACGCAAACGGCGTCGTCGTGTTTGTCTGGAAGAAGCTGCTGCCAGGTTTTTCACTCACTCAGAATGAACGATAAAGTGATAGAACAAGTTTTGGAAGGAAGTGGCCGAGGTGCGGTACACTAGTGATATCACTGGAAAAAGTTGCTCGTGGTGTAAATGCAAGTTGAGATCATCCCGCGACGGCCGGCGACTACGTAAGTCGTGATGCAAACAGCAAGATTAGCCCCTCCACTCCACTCCACTCCCACATCTGCTGCCGCCAGCAGCCTTCCGTGCTTCAGTCCAAGTTTTGACTTGCTGGAGCACGGCGAGACATGGGGGCCTTCCTGCAGGAGTGGAGAAAGGTACGAGCCGCTACTGTATTTAGCGTAGTTACACTGATAGCTTAGACCAATCAGCAACATTGGGGAGCCGCCTTAACAGCACTTTTTCATAATGATTCCTTTATTTATACCGAAACAGGTAAATATTAGTTTCATTTTTAAAAGAAAACAGACAACTTATTATTTTACAGCACAATGAAACTTGAAAGTAAGTGATTTTAGACGAGTAATCGGCGTTTTTCGTTTCGTTAAAGTTGGCAGTATCGATTTTTTCTAATTATTTTTACTTTCTCTACTACTTGCCTATTGTAAACAGGAAGAATTTCAAGGTCGGTATATAACAACACGCTCTTAGACATGTGAGTATGGACTCTTAATTCCTCTAAACCCTTTCTACCTACAATTGTAGTCGTAATGGAACTATTTCTGAAAATGTTTATCTCCATGGACAGAAGTACGAGAAAGAAAAATAAAGTTTTCTAAGAATAATTTGCAGAAGCTATATATAAAAAACTTAATGCCTTCATAAAAGTGTTTAGAACAAGCTTTTTATAAACATTTATAGAAATGGCTTTATTATACATTTGCTTGTAAGTACAATGGGAATAGGGGAAAACAATAAACTTAAGTGATAGTTAAATTTTAAGAGCTGGTCGTTACGTTACGGCTTTAAAATCATGTTCTCTTTGCGTAATTAGGAAGGGTATAAAAAGAATTACTTCTCATTGAGAAAAGTACAGGTATCTTTTCGAAAACTCAAACCAATAACAAGAAATATCTCGAAAATGGTTAGTCCTAGTCCCACAAAAATGCACCTGACATAAATTGTGTGATTTAACGAGATCTACTTACTTTTGCAAAAGTAATTCAGAATAAAGAGGACTTCTGAAAATGTAAGATATACATTTTATTGGTCAGGAAAATGTCTTAAACATATGTATGATATTTTAATTTATATAGTTAGAGCCAGGTTTAGAAATCAAGGGTAGTTTTGAATCAGGAGCTTTCTTGAAAAGTTTCGTGTCACTTCCTTGGAAGACTCATGGTATTTAACCTTCTCTCTCTTTCACTCTTTCACTCTCTCTCACACATACTTTTTCTAAAAATAGGTATCTACTTTATTTTGGATTGAGAGAGTCTCAAAACGTGTATTTACGAACTAATTTATCGAATTTTTGGTGGAATACACAAATCCTTTTTCTACTTCCTGTAAAAATATTTTGTAGAATCTGTATAAAATAAACGATATTGGTAGAGAGCCATGTGAATACAATGCATTAGATTTTTCAGTCAGTATACCTTTAAGGAAGGAAAGTATCCACTATAATTTTCCCAGGCTTCTAAAACCCAAATCTCTGAAAACAAAGCCCTACGTTCATATATGTATTCTGTAATGTAATAGACTTATTCTGCCTACATCTTCAACACAGGTTTTATTTTAGATTTAATCGCAATAGTGTAATTTTTACGTAATCACCTTTGCTGTACTCATGTAGAGATCCTGCGAAAATAACTGTTTTGCATTAATGCAAATTTTGGACTTCCAATATGCACATAACCGTGAATATAGCGTTTGTGGACATCGTTGCTATGGAAACGTGGATCAAAGTTGAGGTTGGCATAGCTTTTACAGTTATGACGCCGTGCAACTGGCAAACCTAATGTTGTTACAGAACTTTTGGACAAAGTTGTACCCCCACAGTCGCCGCTGTTACTCTGTGCGGTTTTCGAATGGACTCCAGTACGAGCTTTCAAAGAGCGTGTTCAAAGCGCCACAAATAGAGATCGTTAATGGCACAGTGATTTGGAGGAACAGGATTTGTGAAGCATGCTCTTCGCTTGCTTGGTTCTAATAACATTTACTAGAAATGTTTGTTCATATGCTTTTTACTGTCACTTATTTTTAGAAGATTAAGTCCTGCATTTCACCTAAAAATTCTATATCGAGTTGCGACCAGATGTATCGTTTTGAGGCCAAATAAGGATTTTAGCACTTCTAAGTGTGTGTTTAAATAGGAGAGAGATACAAGACAGAACAGGATAGCTCAAAAATGAAAATGCGGAGGAGCAGAACCTTGTTATTTAAGTGCAGCATCTTTTAAAGGTGCACACGATTTTTATTAAAATGTTTCCACTCCAAACTACCTTTATATGTAAACTATTTCGTAAAGTTTTCATTTTGTAAAGGAGTTTTCAACAATTTTGATAAAATACTACGCTTAAAATATCCGCATCACAAGTAAAATGTATATTTTGACTTTTGTATGGATAGACTGTGAATATAACAGTAGTTTTGTTGTATCCTGGGTTCCATATATACCATCCCTACTGTTTCATGGGGTAGTTTGCCAACCTTCTCAGCCGGTGCGTAGATAGCAGCGAAAGGGGTTTATGGAGGGTTCTACCTTTGTTGTTCGACCAAGCAGTGGTGTATGTTAGGAGGTGTATGACTAAATTTTTAAGTGAAAATGACATTTTAGACGTTTGAATTATACAACATATGTAAATATTCTATAGCCACCTGTGAATCATTTCGGCCAAACATTTTTCCCGACCCGCCATTTTTAAAAGTCCACTATATGTATAAGTAACCCGTGAGCTTCATTTTAAACACGCTGAGATGCACCACACTGGTGGTTTTTTCCCCTCTGTTTTGCATTTGACATGAAATTTATCCCTACATTTCAGTTCTGCTCTGATTTGTGTGTAAATTTGCATACATCATCTCAAACGTGTCATCTAAAGGTTCAGATATGCATTTGATGATTGACTTGTTCATTGGCTCACAAAAAAATAATTTATGCTGTAAAGAAAAGGAATTTAAACACTTACAACTTCATAAAAACAAAACGAGTAATAACTTCAACTTCAGTGAGATACCTCAAGTTATTTTCAGTTTACTAAAATGCTACTAAACTTCTCTGAAAAATGTAAGGCAGTTTAATTTTTTTCGTTAGTCAACAGTATTTAATTCTATTATCTGAAAAATTGTTTCAGCTAGAATATTGAGCTTTTACACAGTTTTTATTTGTTCATATTAAGTGTGCCGTTTTTCAAGTATTAAGATGTAAAATTGGAAAAGTTAGAAAATTCAGTCCTTGTGTCCCTTAACAGTAGCTGACGTGATGTATGCAAATATTACGGAGGTGTATCGGGAAAGAATTGTGTGTATATGGTAATTGTGGGTAATTTGCCATTTGAAGACATTTCTCGAAGTTATATATTCATATGCAAATAATCTAGAACGGTGTACGTAAAATAGGACATCACTGTTTGCACAAAAAAATAAACAGCTATACACACTTCCTCCTTGCTATACATAGGCTACCTGTGAAGGCCAGTAGAATGCGTCCCAAAGCTGCGGGAATGGCATAAATGGAAGTAAGTGTACAGCTGTGTGTAACTGGGAAATCATAGGAGTATATAAATTTTCCAAAATGCAAATTATTCTACAGAGCGTTTTGAAATTGTTACGATATCTATGTCTGTCGAAAGAAAGAAAAAGAAAAAAAAAACCGGATTTATGATTCTAATCGAGATAGAAAATAGTTTTGCTAAGAAATATACTTTTACCTTCATTGGTTTAGAAAGATAATTTGTTCATTTGTAAGTTTGGGATTTTGTAACAAAGAAAGAAAAGAAATTGTAGGCTTATAACATGGATGTGTTTGATGGTCCAATTTATATCACTAAATACCACAACATGTTAGCATACAGTGACTCCAAAAAGTATTGGTTTGAAACCACTAATGATGAAAAATTAACTGTATTCAATATAACGTAAATATTGTTTCCATTATAATGTAATAAATTAGCTGAAGTTATCAAGAGGAAAGGCAAGCCTACAAATAAAATGCCCAAGAACTCTTGTTTTCTTATAGACAAGCATTCATTTGTCATGCTTGGAAACAAAACATTTTCATTTCAGTTTACTGTTTATTTCGAAATGAACAAAGTTCATGTTTTGTATAGTTTATATTACATATATGTATAACCATTCAAACAGTACAATTGCCTTTGCTCAGTATGTGTTTACCTCTACCTTCAAACCTGAAATAATTTATGACCATACCAATACTTTTTGGAGTCACTGTATATGGGGAAACTATTTGTCTTATTAATATTGTTAAAAATAGCATATTTTAATGTCAAAATATGGATGGTTTGAAAGGTGATAATGGAGCAACTGGTGGAATGAGTGGTGGGGGAGCCGGAGAATCCGGAGAAAACACGCCCAGACGTCGCTTCGTCCAGCACGAAATTCACATGGGGGTACCTGGGATCGAACCCGGGCCGCCTAGGTGGTAGGCGAACGGCCTAACCGCTCGGCCACGGCGCCGCCAAAAGAGAAAGTCATATGAATATAACACAGATTTTTCAATTAAATATTGTACATTTTTACTTACAATATTTAATTTATAAACTGATACACTTGCAGCTAATTTTGCAAAACCACTTCTAGAAATGATTGAGGAAATATAACAAAAGCCTCAAATACGCAACCACCTCTCGCGGTTAAATTGTCATGTTCCTCTGATTTGTTCACTCCGATTAAAACACGAAAATGTTGCTGTAGAATCGGACGTAATTATATATTAAAAAGGCTAAATTGTAGTTTTTGACAATTTTCGACCAATTTCCTCCTTTCTATCTCCTTAAAATGGGTTGGAAACGTTCCGTATTGTTAGCCGTTTCCTAAATATTCTATGTTGGATGTTAGCATGATTGACACATTATGATATCGAGGTTTCCAAATGAGATATGAACACTATTTTGAAGCGTTTAACGTTGCATATTTTCTCAATTATTTAGAGAATCTGATTTTCCTTTGTAGTAGTAGGTATTTAGGCAAAAATCTCCTGATATGCTGGAGCAATACAACGGTAAAGAAAAATTGTATTAAAGAAAAAACACCTGCAATCTATAAGACAGTGCTATGCATACTCCACTTACCTGCCCCCTTTAACACCAGAGGTCACTTCGGCAGCTTTTCCTTTGTAATAAGAGGGGTCAGTGCAACAGTGGTCTTACCCAACTTTTTTAAAAATGGAGAAAAACTGAGTTAAAAGTTAAATATACCTTTTTTAAGGATAAGGAAAAGTTCATTTGAATCACACTAATTGTTCACTGATACTTTCTCAGAATATTAAACAACACTGCACTTATCAGTGCTAAAATATTTTTGATACATAATTCATAGACATAGATTCTGTTAATTAAATTTTCCAATGTTAAGGTTTTTATTATTTCAAAAAACAACTACCTATCACTTGCATTGAGCACAATTCATTTTGGTGTATTTGATTCCATAACGTTAACCCTCTAATGCGCAGTGTTGCCATTTGGCAAGAAAAATGTTTAGACAAAGTTTTAGAATATTGTAACTGTTTTTATTACTTTCTCTACTATGTACACTAGAGGAAGTATTGTATTCCACCCAAAAATTCGATGTCGATATTTCACCGGAAATATGTTTTGATGCCCCTGAATCCAAAAAAGAAAGCATTTCTAGGAAAAGGTCGTGTGTGTGTGTGTGTGTGTGTGTGTGTGTGTGTGTGTGTGTGTGTGTGCGTGTCTGTCTGTCTGTCTGTCTGTCTGTCTGTCTGTCTGGACAGCATAAATCAAAACCGAAAATTCGGTTAAAAATCAAAGTTGCTATTTAAGTTTAATGTAATGCGACATGAAAATTTTTAACAAAATTCCTCCACCCTAAGCTACCCTTTACACACAAAAGTTTTCGAAAATTCTCATTTTCTTGAAAATGGCTCTATTTTGATTAAAATGTCATATGTTTGAGATATTTTTATGGAAAATCAAATGTATATCTTGAATTTTCTGGCTATAGCCCATGTAGCCAGTTATTCTTAATAACTGGTAAACCGTAAGAGATAGACCAAATCTTACTATACAAAAAATGTAGATCTTGCTAAAACTCACAATTTATGTCTAAATAATTTTTTACAGAGTGAACCATTTCGGAAATATGCTTTGTTATTTGTGTGAGTTTTGGAGAACTTATACTTCTGGCAAATGGAGCATCGTTATTCATTTGTATATGTTAACCGTGCAAAGAGAACGGACTTAGACTGTCGCTTAAAGCCTACTGTATTCGGATAGTCTCCTTGCACCTACAAGGAAATAAGCAAATAAGATAATTTCTTCAAATGTTTATGCCAACTAACACGAAGAAGATATAGAAATAAGAGTTTGTAGAAAGGGTTAGTCCAAGGATATAGAAAGTCATGTGAGTGCAACACATCAGATTTTTTTCGTATTACATTGCCATTTAGCAATAAAATATAGCTTTTGGTAGCTATTTATATCATCATAAATGTATCTGTTTATTTTAGTATTATTGTAGTTCTTTTTATATATTTTTCAAAATCAAAATACATGTAATTGTAGTCCAATATAACCCCGTCATCACCCACGAGTGCCATCTCACCGGTTATTTTACGTGGGCTCTTCCCATCCTTTACTACAGCTACATTTGATTGCAGTTACTGGGATTAAACTCAGGCGTTCTCTTTGAACTAATGATCAGTCTATTTCCTCTGCCCTTTAACTATCGTGCCTATGCGAATTACTTCCTTTAAGGTGCCTGTGACAGGGTTACTTAAACCAGATCAGGTCTTAAAAAAGTGACATGTAGCAAAATAACTCGTGTAATTGAAGGTTAATACTTTCGTAAATAACAACGATGTTTTATTAGCATTCGCTACTGGAGACAATACTATGTAGTATCGATTTGACTTTCTACTCGTGAAATGATGATCGTTTGAAGTTCAAAACATTTTATATCCTAAGAAAATGCGTAGTCACTTTTTATATCGCGATGAAATTAAGCGTGTTTTACATGGAGAACCCCTGAAAAATATATGATTGTTAGGCAGACCGTCGCAAGTACAAATTTCACATCATGCGTGCATTTATATCTTGTATATTTCGGGGGTATGATGTAGCCTTTTGTCATCATTTTTGTATGCAGTTTTCGTTCTCTAGTTATAATTTTGTTTTGAAAAGCAGTTTGCTGTGGCGTACTCACAAATCATTCGCCAAAGTCGTTAGGATTTCTTGTCTGGACCTGAAATATACCGCAACAAACCAAAAGGGCGTTCCAGTTCGTAAATTCTTGGAACGCTTTCGTTCCAACCCGTGAAAAATAAGTCAGCCTTTGCGGTCCCCTTTTTCATTCCTGTCTCTTTGGGAGAATAAAAATAAATATTGTACGTAACCCAACTTCAAATCAAAAGTTTTCATTTTTACTTTCTCTACTACGTATATTAAGTAGGGGAAGTATTGTATTCCAACCAAAACTTCAATATCGTGATTTCACCGGAAATGTTTTAAGGCACGCTGAATAAAAAAAAGTAATTTTAGAAAAATAGTTTGTGTGTGTCTGTCTCTCTGTGAACAGCGTAACTCAAAAACAAAAAGTCGTTTAAAAACGACTGCCACACGCTAAACTGCCCTTTATATGGAAATTTTTTCAAAAACTTCGATTTTCTCAAAAATGGTTCTAACGATTTTG
>CM060970.1:45214075-45416575 GCA_030765045.1 Tenodera sinensis
GACCTAAATTTACCATCATTATTGATGAAGGCGCAGCCATTCCTGGCCAAATTCAAAAGCTGCAGCAGCACTTGGGAGAAAATAGAGACCATCATATGTCTCCTCTCAGCCCTTTTAGAATAAATGGCCCACGTAAGGGGAGGCACAACTTTAACTCGCGCACTACTGTGGAATGCAGATGGCATCCACAGGAAGCAACACGAACTTGAAAACTACCTACGGCGTAACAAAATTGACGTCGCATTCATCTGCGAAACAAAATTAAAGCACGAGCACACTTTTAAGCTCCAGGGGTATCAAATCTTTCGGAACGACAGAATTGGCAGACAAGGGGGAGGGACTGCTATTTTGCTTAGAAATACTATTGCTCATACTTCTGTTACGTTGCCTGTAATGGCAGCGTTAGAGTGCACAGCACTTAAAACACGTGTAAATAGTAAAACGGTTATGCTGGTAGCACTTTATCGGCCCCCTAACTCCCCAGACTTTACACAAGACCTCGAGCAGATCCTCGCTTTAGAGGAGCACGTTATAATTGCAGGAGATTTCAATGCCCGGCACCCCTGGTGGTTTTCATGCCGGGCAAACGCGGCGGGAAATCTCCTGGTTGAATTTATAACTGACAATGATGACATTGAGGTACATCTTCCCCCAGAACCCACCTTTTGGCATCGATCAGGGCACTTTGACGCTGAGATTTTGGACATCGTACTAACAAAAAATGCGACACTGTTAAATAATGTTACTGTTTATCACAGCCTGGACTCCGACCATCTTCCTGTGCATTTCGACATACAGGGTGGCATTTCAGCCAGTGCCTCTGGCCCTCAAAGTAGAGCTGAGACCGACTGGAATAAGTTCACCATTGAAATGCACGGGATGGCGCAACCCAGACTGTCATACTATAGCGAGGCAGACATAGATGTCGCCATTGAAAACTTTACTGCCTCGCTACACACAGCCAAGAGAAATGCTACCACATACACCACAAGACCACCCGCTTTTTGCACGTACCCCGAGGTAGAGCAACTCATTGCGCGGAGACGACGCTTGACAAAACTGTGGCGATACACCCGTCAGCCTGAATATAAAATGCTAGCAAAATGGCTACGCAACATCATTCGGCAACAAATTAAAATCAATAAAACTGAACAATGGGAAAACAAAATGCTGAGTACCACCCATTCGGACTCCTCTTTGTGGAAATTACTCAAGGCTTTCAAAGTTTCCACGAGCGTCAACTCCGCAACTGAGGCGCTGCACACTCAAAGCGGCTTGCACTTCTCCGCAGAGGAGAAAGCCGAGGTCTTCGCTGACTGTCTTGAAGATAGATTCACCGAAAACCCAGTGACCAACTGTGAAATAGAACGGGAGGTCCAGACATGGGTACAAACCTGGGTGGCGCAGAAGCAAGAGCAACAACTACCCACCATAACACCGCAGGAAATTTATAAGCTCATTAGGAAATTGCCTAATGGGAAAGCTGCTGGTCCAGACAAAGTGACTAATGAGGAACTTAAGCATCTCCCGAGAAAAGCTCTGGTGCAACTAACAAAGATATTTAACGCCTGTTTGCAGCAAGGCTATTTCCCCTCTACTTGGAAACGAGCTAAGGTTATCATGCTCCCAAAGCAAGGGAAAAGCACCAGACAACCGCAAAACTACCGTCCCATTAGTCTTTTGTCTACTATTGGTAAACTGCTCGAAAAATGTATCCTTTCTCGACTTCAAAAACAAATCTCGGCAACACATGAACTCTCAAATTCACAGTTTGGCTTTAGAAAAGCACATTCCACTGAACTACAGCTCCTCAGACTAACTGATGACGTAACAGAGGAATTTAACAATGGGGCTTCAACGTTGGCGCTATTTCTGGACGTAGAAGCTGCATTTGACCGGTGCTGGCACAATGGCCTTATTTATAAACTGCACCACAATTTCCCGGCTCTTCAAAATTATCTATACTTGCTGCACAATTTTCTAGAAAATCGGCAGTTTTACGTCCAAGTGGGCCGCTCCTCCTCACGGGAGCGAGTGATGCGGGCTGGCGTCCCACAAGGGGCAATAATGTCCCCTTTTCTGTATATATTGTTCACCAATGATTTCCCAGTGGACGCCAGATGCAAGGTCGCCATGTATGCTGACGACACTGCAATATACAACCACCATAGAAATCCACGTTTCGGCCTTGCAGAAATGCAACGTTATGTGAACAACTTCCTCTCATGGCAACATGACTGGAAAATCAAAATTAATCCCGACAAATAACCAGCTGATTCATTTCTCTAAGCGGCGTCACACTTTGGCAACGGACCTAACGGTCGGTGGTCAAATATTGCACTGCCGTCAGCAAGTTAAATACTTGGTGTCACCTTGGACCGCACAATGTGTTGGTCCATCCACATAAAAAATAGCGCCAATAAAGGCAGACAGCGGCTAAAGTTGTGCGCTCCCATCTTCTGTAGTAAACAGTTGCGACTAAAGTCAAAACTTATACTATATAGGTCATTTATTCTCTCGGTGGTCCTGTATGCATGTGTGGCCTGGGCTAATGTCTCCAAAACTGCCCTCAAACAACTCCAAACCCTCCAAAACCTCTCCCTCCGGAAAATCCTCTCTGCTCCCATCCTAACCACTAACCGAACCCTTCACCAGGAAACCCAGATCCTAACCATTCCCGAGGCAATAGCGAAAAAAGCCACTGTCGCGTGGGCGCGCATCAGAAACCATGACAATTACGTGATTGCCAATATTGGCAAAGGTGAGCCGAAGCATCGGAAACACACTAGAATTAAGATGTTTTAGACGTCGTTCGGCTCACCGACTGATGTGCGTCCACGCAAAGAAGGGCCCTAGGCCGCACACACGTTACCTCAGAGGCCTGCATCCCAGGGAACCAGTCAGGAGCTGCAACCTGATCCGCACAGGAAAACTGCGGAAAAAACTGTACATAGTAAAGTGTATATAGTGCAGTGTGTGTAAATATGTATATACGAGTGTGTGTGTGTGTGTGTGTGTGTGTGTGTGTGTGTGTGTGTGTGTGCGTGTGATGGGACATATGTGTGGTATGCCCAGGAGTGAGTGTGTGTATATATCCGTGTATATAAATTTAAAAAAAAAAAAAATCAAAAACTGACAAAAAAAACTGAGAATACGCCCAAAAACTGTTCTTGGTGGGCTAAGGCTGCCCACTGTATGGGTTTTTTAAAAGATAAAGCAAACCCGAATTTACTATTATTGTAAAATTATAATTAATGTTAATTTTGGCCTGTAAGCCGGGCCCCTCTGTACCGGCACCAGGCAAATGCTTTCTTTAATAAAATAAGTTGAAGTTGAAGTTGAAGAGACGTATGCGAAGCGTTGAGGAGTCGTGCCGACGGAGAAGGGACAGTTTTTGTGTTACTAATTGGGAGCCGTGCTGTTGGTGAATCGGCAAAGACTTTCTTGCTGTTGCAACAGTGTACAAAGTTACTGTTTACGGAAATAGAAGTGTTTCTTTATCTCGACTACATCTGCCTTCTTTACTTTACACCCACCAAAGTCACAATATATATTGACGATACACAAATAGCATTTCAGCATTATCTGAAACAACAGAAGTTTAGAAAGGTAAATAATATCTACATATTAGAACATTTAATGTGTACGTAAAGCTCAGAAACCGTGTGATTATTGATTATTCATACCAATCTTGAAGAATGTATGATACCATTGGCTGAGTCTCCACTTAGACAAGCCAGCTCAGATACTAAATTCACCACAGAATGTAATACATTGTATGTTGCAACTCTAAGTTTAAAATATATTACGGTCTCGTAAGAAAATCACAAGGCAATTAACCATCAAAAAGTTATTATAAATAGAGATACTTCTATCAATTCTTTAGAATACCACAAGGAACATCTTCTTTGCTCAACGATGTTGTGCTTCCATTTTCATATGACTGAATGGTTTAAAGTAATAATTTTTAATATTTTGCTGATGACTATTGATAATTCCACACTGACGCCTAGAAAGCTTGACCTCGGCACTGAGATGCCGATGGGCATTACCAGAGAATTACGGGAAGCACTATCGATCCATCGATCAGCCTCTCAGATACCTGAAGCACAGTTAACTAGAATTAGTGGAATGTACTTCCAACGTAATTAATTGCTTGGATACTCCAGAAGCAGCTATCCTTGGAATGAGTCATTGGGAAAATAGTCCAAGTAATACCGTACACAGTATTGTAATTTACTGAAGTTTTGTTACTCTACACTTTATCAAATAATTAGAAAGCATATATTCAGTCGAAAAGTCCGATATCGATATTTCACACGAGATACGGTAAATCTATAAGCAATATAGCTTAAAGACGAAATAGACCATAATTATTTTAAGCAAAGTCATTAGAGCGGTTCTTGAGAAAATCTAAATTTTCGAAACCTGTTCCATATAAAGTGTAGTTAAGGGTGGAGGCATTTTCTTCAAAGTGTTCGTTGCGTGTCCTTAAAAGATATTAAACTTAAACACCGTCTTTGGTTTGTGACTGACATTTCGTTGAGTTATATTGTTCACAGACACACAGACACATTTCCAGTGAAATCTCGAAATCAAAATTTTTGGGTCGAATAGAATATGTACTTCTCCTACTTACTATAATAGTAGAGAGTATTTTAGTCAGGCACATTTTAAGGAAAGCAAAAGTTTTCCAAAAAAATTTCCGCAAAATGAGGGTTTTCTTGAAAAATACGGTTTTTTATCCTAAATTTCCCTTCCTCCTGACGGCACCGTGGCCGAGCCATTTGACCGTTCGCCTACTACCTAGACGGCCCGGGTACGATCCCAGGGAGTCGCATGTGGACGAAGTGGCGTCTGGGTGGGTTTTCTCCGGGTTCTGCGGTTTCCCCCGCCCCTCATATTACAAGTTGCACCATAATCAGCTTTCCGTTCATCGATTTCACCTACATGTCATGTCATTCTCTTCCTCACTGTCATACCTTGTCCTTAGCTAGCCAACCGCTTCCAGGTGTTCACTCTGTCCAGTCCATGTGTTGTTCTGCTCCCCCACAGACGTCTGACCCTAGGCACAGGCTTGTAAGTCCTAGGGGATGTAAGTCCTAGTTAAGGGAGGAAATATTTAGAAAAAGACCTAGAATTTTCTTTTGAGGTCCTGTTCATCCTTATTCACTTCTATGTAACTGGGAAAATATACTTAAATTTTTCCTTCAAGATTTTATTCCAGTAATGATTTTTTCTTGAAGTTATGTTATTAAAATTGTGGAAATTGTGAAAATTTAATAGCAGAATAATACGTGCGCTGCAGTACAATAATATTAATCCACATTTATCTGTGAATATGTCGGTCTGGGTGGCTCAGTTGGTTAGACGCTGGCCTACGGATCCCAAGGTCGCGGTTTCACACCTGGCCCAGGCCGATGGTTTTTAAACGACAGCTCCTGCGGACAAAAATCCGGCACACCGGCGACGGTGATGTGATCCTGGCAATTGACAGCGTCGTTAAACAACTCTATTCTAGTTGCCTTGGTTAAACAAGAAAAAAAATCTTTGAATACAGTACATTAGTACAAATGTAATACATTTTGATGGTGAATAATATATAATTTGAAAACTAGTGTAAAACAATATTCTAGTTACATGAATAAATTCAACAAGGTAACCATACTCTGTGATTCAATATCTACTTTACAAGCAAGACCCAATCAATACTCAAATGATAATGCAATAAATGAAATAGCTGCTACACAATCTAGTAAAACAAGTAATCCTAAAATAGATTCCAGCACATTAAGGATTAGCTGGAAAATAGCAGTCTGATATGCTAGCAAAAATACATCACAAATCCGGTGATTCCACTAAGTTCCGCCTGGCGGCACTAGGCTACTCCATTCCAGCACTGCAGAGACAGCTCAGTAAGGCTTGTAAATAGGCAGTGCACTGTGTGAGAGCGGTGGGGGTGGATAATTGGATATGACAAGTGAAAAGGGCAAGAAACTGTTGGTGATCTACGGTTATAAATGCTGCTGTCTCGTTAATGGCGTTGATAGATACAAGTGTGCGAGGACATCATGTAAAAAACTTATCCCCCCACCCCCAAAAAATGCGGGTCAAATAAAATTATGTAAAATAACAAACGCAAAAGCTTGTTAACTTTACCATTAGCGACCGAGTGCGTAGCTGAGTGGTTAGACCATTCGCTTCTCACCAAAACGGCTCCGGTTCGATCCCAGGCAACCGCATGTGGGATTTGTGGTGGACGAAGCGGCGCGGGGGAGGGTTTCCTCCGGGTTCTCCGGTTTCCTCCGCCATCTCATTCTACCGGTGCTCTATCTTCATTCCAGGCATCATCAGTGTCACCGCCTGCGGTGCCGTATGTAGTAAAGGTGAGCGTTAAATACTTCAAAAAGAAAATCAGCCGTTACCTTGTACGGATATCTTTAAAAATCTGCTACAAGATTCTCCCACCTATATAATTTTACATATGCTTGACAATTGCAACTTTGCGTGCTCTGTATTAACATAACGAAAATAACACTAAGTTAAAAGTTTTAACCATACCCCCTGCATACAGACACCCCTAAGATTGTATACAATGGGAAGGAAATGTTATAGCAGCTGTGGGAATCAACACCTACGCTAAGGAAATGTAAGACAGCAATTAATGGGAATCAATTCGTCCTCTGTCAAATAAATACGGTGACAGCTAT
This sequence comes from Tenodera sinensis, assembly GCA_030765045.1. Classification (NCBI taxonomy): domain Eukaryota; kingdom Metazoa; phylum Arthropoda; class Insecta; order Mantodea; family Mantidae; genus Tenodera; species Tenodera sinensis. The sequence continues at coordinate 45,220,786 of CM060970.1, forward strand.
TGGAGTTCAACTCTTCCGTTTTGGAATCAATAATAAAATAATTCTAACAAGAAGAGTTTGAAACTGTAAATGCAGATAATAAGTTGAGTGGTATCGTAGAAAGACCAGCAATATATCCTGTATTATCCACTTAAAAATATTATGGCAACATCCCTCAGTGCACTCTTTGTAAAGTATCAGATTCCACCATGGACAAAGAGCATTTACTACTACACTGAGCAGTTCCCAAAACAGGAGATTTCCACACATAATAACAAGTTATTGGGTTGCTAGACGGAAAATGGAAGAAGTCCAAGATCCAGAGCATTAGCTAACAACATGCTTACTTGGAGGTTCCTTATATAAAGGACCAAATTAAAAATCAATAGAAATTTCACTGGATATTCCTGCAGAATAGCAAACTCCATGATACTGGAACTAACTCCAGCACTCCCTTTTCAGGAAAGATTAAGTCGTATTGGCCGGCCATACATGCTGTACACATATACATCTCTTCACAAAGGAAGGATCAATCCCCTGGGTGGTCTCACTGGAACACTACATTAACAGTTCAGCACATCATCTGCCTCCCTGAGCACTAATCTCACCACTGGACAAATGAACTTCACTCAGCTGTGAAAACACCCAAGCATACCCAAGTACCAAGATGTTAGGAGATAGTGCTTCTTGACTAAGTTTCACTTATAATAATTATTAATTATTTCACAAATCCATTATGAATGATATATCGTCTACGCTTTTGTTACTGATATTGTTATAGTTACAATAATTATGTTGTTGTTGATGTTAACTTGTTTGTTATTTGATACAATCAATGTTATTTTATTGAACATGTATATTAGCTAAAATGTCCGATTTATCTCTACAACATTTAGACTTAGGTTGCACCTGCCCAATAGCTTTGTGTTTCTTTATTACTTAATACTAGTTAACAAAGATAATGAAAACTCTTTGAATAATGTGGCTAATGCTACAAACGAGTTACTTTAGTTGCTAGAGCACCTGCCTGCTGTTCATGGGGTTCAGTATTCGATTCTCGGCTGGAAATAGAATTATTTGCCATCCTTCTTATAGTCTGAAAGTATGGATGGGAGTGTTAATGTCTGTGTGTGTGAATTTAATGTAAGAAATACTCCAAAGTAATAAAAACCCAAAGATCAAAACCACCACTAAGCGAGTGAACACCATTGCTTTTGAGCAATTGTTCCAAAAGCCGACATATAAATGAAACATTTAAAAAGAAATAAAATTGTTACTTTAAAACCATTGATTGTTTCGAAGAGATCTACTTTTTATGTAGCCCCTTTTATCCATCTTTTATTATTTAGTGTCTTCCAAATGACAGAGACTTGCAGGGTGTTCCAGAAAATTCAAGTTTACATTTTATTTTAATGTACCTACATATATTAAGCATACGGTAAATCGTAAGGGACATTTTTTAGAAAAATTAAAATTTCGAGAAAACTTCCGGGCAAAATAGTAGATATTTTCTTGAAAATCTACATGCAGTGTGTTCCAAAGATAAGGAACCAAAATGCTGAGTTTGATATTCATCGGACATTTTGATTTTTGGAGTTATGTTCTTCACATGCGCGCAGACCATTTTTTCAATACTTATCCTACGAGTACTTAGTATACGGAGAGTAGAGAAATTAAAAATAAGGGAAGATATTTCAAACATGTATACGATGTAAGGTTTTCCGTTTCAGTGAACAAATGGCCAGGAGGCATAAAAGCGACGCAAATATGTGGTTACGCAGTGACGAACGCACCACAAAACGTTATATATTCCTAAATGAGCAATCAGTCCATTTTGACCGCTTTCGTTGTTGAAAATAATGAACGATGTGCAATACAATACATCAATAGAACAAATTGATTCTGTGCTTTCAGTACAAAAGTTCCAATCATATTTAAAATGCGTATTGCGTGGGAGGACAGCTTAACAGCCCAATTTGGCCTGTCAATCAATTCCTTCCTGACTTACTTCTGTATATAAACAGAATCACACACAGGTAAAAATAACTCTAAACTAAGTCCCTCGCTTGGTAAGCAGCAGTGCTACCACCGCAGTAAAGTGACACATTCTTCTTCTTCGTGTTAACTAAGATAAATATTAGCAGTAATTGTTTTATTACTAATTTTCTTGTAACTACAAAGCCAAGCTGCTGGTCGCTATGTAGTCTCTGAAATTCCATTCTCTTTGCATGGCCAAGAGATAAAATTACGAATAGCGACTTCTCGCTTGAGAAAAGTGCAAAGTTTAGAAGAAAAATACAGCAATGGAAGTCACGGTGGTGTCAGAAGTGGGATTCGTCGAATTGCAATTTTTGTTAGTGTGTGTGTGTGTGTGTGTGTGTGTGTGTCTGTGTGTGTGTGTGCGTCTGTGTGTGTGTGTGTGTGTGTGTGTCTGTGTGTGTGTGTGTATCTCTGTGTGTATATACTTATATGCATAGGGGGAGGGGGTTCAGAAACTGTTAAAAGTGTATTTCTCGTAAAATCTCAGTGAGGAATTTTTGGGTGTAATACTACTTCTATGTACTGTAAGTACTCAAAGCATGTATTTCCATTGATGAAGTGAGGAATGGAGGGATGGGTGGCGAGGGCGGAGGGAGGGACGGATGGATGCGTATTGTTTAAGGGCCCGCCTCATTTGGGCCCAGTATTTCCATTGAAATCTCGACATAGAAATTTTGTGTGGCATGCAATGCTTTCTTTACTAACTCTAATTACATGGTAGAGAAAACATTATTAATGTATTGAATCTAAATAATATAACATAATGTGTTACATAAATTGTGACGAGTCTAGCTGGATTATTGGTATCTCCTCCTGCTTTTATGGTTAGTTTTCACGTTCCCAACAATTTGAGGCTGTTTAATAGCAATGAGCACTGAACTGAGAATGAGTGCCGCAAAAAGGGAACACATTTAAGCTATTTACTATAATCCCTTGTTAACCACAGAGCTAAACAAACATGGAGAGCAAATCGGATTGGCAATTAGCAAGCAGATGACTACGGGGTATTGCCACACATCAAAGTATATTTAATATGCCTTGCCTCTGCTAACGGCATTGGTGCAAATTAATATCAGGTTCATGTTACTAAATGAGATGGAATAATAAGCGTAAAGAAATCATTAAACACACGCTTCATATTTACCGTATATTATTATGCTTTTATAAATACCTACCCTTTTAGTTAAAATATCCTAAAACTATAAGCTTTTATGTAACTGTGTTATGAAGCGGTTTTTCTTATACAAGAATGCATTAATTAAATGCTTTCAACAGTACACATATTTCACGGGTATTTCATAGGAATACTCTATAAACCGATTACTCAGACGTTTCCTTGAACCAGCGCATTGAGGATTGCTAGATATGCATTGAGACAGCAAAATATGACTAGTAATAGAAATGTTTTGCTTTACCGAGTTTCACAAAGTATTCTCCCTGGCCCTGATGATTCCCTTTCTGGAATCATCCACGGCACTCAGTATCGGGCCCTTCGTGTGTAGAAGCTGCCCCTTCAGGACCAGATAATCGGTGACCTCGAAGTCGGTTCTTCACCCTAGGGAACAACTTCATCACTTGGTGCCAGATCGAGACTATGGGGTCGATGAGTCAATAGTTTTGCCTCAGTTCCTTGCAGAAACTCCATTGTTACATTAGCGGTGCAAGACACTCGGCGAACTAATCCCCAGTATTCTTGTAAATCAGTCTTGGATTTTCCTTAGTCATTGTTTCCACATCGGTGAAGCTTTTGTCAGTCACTACTGTTGCTGGTCTGCCTCTCTTCTCTTCATCTTTAAGAGATTGCCGCCCACTCTTAAATTCTGAAACCTAACGGAACACAGCCTCCGTCAAACATTCATGTGAGTGAATTTTATTTAAGCCACACTTAAAATCGAATAAAATCATTGCATGAAAATACACTCTTTGAATCTACATTGCACTTGAGAAAACATTCACACTTTCCAGAGCAAAGGTGAATGATGCAATAGTGGTATGAAAAAAAATCGAGTGTTTTAAATATCTGGGTTCATTAATAACAGAAGAAAATGAGATTAAGATAGAAATAAAGGCAAGGATTGATCAAGGAGATGAATGTTAAAGCACTGGGGCATTTCTTGAGGAAAAAATATTTGTCACAAAGGTGAAAAGAACGATTAGGTATATAAAATAATTGTAAAACCTGTTGTAATGTACGGAGCAGAGTCATGGACATTAATGGGCAAGTCAAAACAGCAACTAATGACTTGGGAAAGTAAAATACTCTAAAGAATTAATGGTCCAGTATTTTAAAAAAATAACATATGGACAAGCCGAACAAGTTTGTAAATTATGAATAAATATAATGCTCCTGACATTGTGGTATCAATAAAATAAGGGAGATTGAGATGGCTAGGACACGTGCAAAGAATGAGCCAGCAGTGAAGAAGATTTTAGAGGAAAAGAGAGAAGGTAGTAGAAGTTGAGGAACACCAAGACTTAGATGGAGTTATGATGCAGAAAGCGATTTAAGACAGCTGGGAGTAAAACGGTAGAGAAATAAGGCTATGGACCGAGAAATCTGTGCATCTATCATAAAGGAAGGGTAAACTCAAAGGATGATTGATGATGATGGTGATGATGATGATGACGACGATGATGATGCTGCTGCTGCTGATGATGATGTTAGTGGTGGTGGTGGTGGTGAAGTGGCGGCGGCGGTGGCGGTGGAGTTGGTGACCTACAAAGGCGGACATTTTAAGTAATTATCCGTTCTTTGTGTTCACTATATTAAAGTTAAAGGTATGAAAATGTTTTGGACAGCGTCATTTTTTGTTGTGCTATCCACGTTTATAGCTGTAACATAACCTATTATACGACTAGGCACTTGTGTACAGAGACGTTTTAAGAGGGACCTTCTAGCCATTGTGTATTTATATTTCCTCTTATGCAACATTCATTGCAGTAATTGTATTTTGTTCCTCGCTCTCAACTGCTGCAACATTATTTCAGTCGAGTGGCACGAAAAGAGAGTAGAAAAACTTGCGACCCTTTTTGAGCAGTAATAAAGTATAACAAGGCTAATATTCAGGGTTTCAGCAGATAATGGAATTACGTTCTCAATTTACAAAACGAGATGAGAGGAACTTAAACCAAACAAATATTTCCGCTTTGAAAGTTATTGCGTTGCATTCTTCTACCACTTTAATAAGCATACCACTAAATAAATACAGAAGCTATGTTTTTAATTTCATGGCTTTAGTGTCACTTGAGTGAATAATGAATATGAAAGGAATGAAGGTAATTTTATTACATATTTCGCTAAAAGTATCACAATTGTCTTGCATTTCCTGAATTATTCAAAAGTATCGATGTTAGGTTCTTTTATTGAACACAAAGGACTCCAGAACCAATTACTACTCGCACACTTTATCTTGAGTTCTGAGATGGAATTGTTGTCGAAGACGGTAGTAGACCGTTTGATGTTCTTTACACAATTGTCTGTCTGTCTGTCCGTCACGGTAGGGGTTCCGGCACATTAGCTTTATTTTGTGTATATTTTTTCTAGGAATGTAAGTTTTAATAAAAAATTTCATAAAAAGTTAAATTAAGATAGAAATAAATGTTACTGATACTATAAAGTCGGTAACAGTTGAAGATATGAAGCTTGAAGCAGCTTCTTCCTGAGCCTTCTAAACTAATAACAGGCAAAACAGAGACATCAAGAAGCTGACCACTTGTTTATTCAACAGCTAAAGATTTAAAAGATCCCACAATTTGTTGCCTTTTTTTGCAATAAATTATGGGTTTTTTAAATTTAACTTACACAAAAATCGTTGAGTCTATTGAAATACGCTAAAGGAAAGAGTTGTCGTTTATTCAATTTTCTATGAATATAGCCATAAATCAGGAACCTTCAATCTATAATAATTCAGCCAGGCGATTCAACATTTTGATATTAGACTTTCTTGTTATTCATAACACGAGGAATTCACTGTTAAAGTCTGGCGGATCATTCCACTTCCATTCTGTATATAACGGAATCTTAAAGCTTTAAGAGGTTTGGATATCGCTCAAAGCCTACTGTAGTTCATATTCTCATTGCACCTACAAGGAAATAAGCAATAAGATAATTTGTACAAATGTTTATCTCAACTAACACGAAAAAGATATAGGAGTAAGAGTTTGTAATAATAGTTCAAGAGTAGAGAAAGTCATGTGAGTGCACCACATCAGATTTTTCTTCCATGGCTTGGGTCATTGTCTAGGCCTCACTACCTACATTAGTACTGGTTTGTTGAGTGTTTTTTATAATCGTATTTGTTTTACGAAGTTATACTAATCCCAGATATTTTCTTTAAGGAGAAATACGCTTTATTTGCTGCTATTATTCGGACTTTTATTTCTTTATTTTCATCGGTCTAATTATTTGTGTTCCTAAATATTTGAAGCTATTGGTGTTCATTGTTAGTTATGTTCCTTCTTCTGTTGTTACTTTTATTTTTACCGTGAGGTAATCTCAGTTGGTCGCTTACGTTAGAGTACGTAGTGTTACGTTTTATTTCAGCTTTTCGCCCCTTGTGTGTTAGCTTATTTCATGCAGAAGCATTTTTCACTTGACGCTAATTAACAAGTAATTCTCTCAGATGTGCATTTCCCCGAGCGACAATGCCAGAGTTGTTATGGCAGGTCATGCAGAAATAGCAGAGGGCTAAGAGAATAACAGATAACACGGGGTATGACGCTGCCATTACCCGCTTTATTAAATGTTCACACGAACACACCTAAAAATCACATTTTTATTGTGGTGTCAGTTGAAGTGAAAGTGAAATATCACCGGGATGCTGAGGGACAAAGGGGCCAGGCGACAGGACACATATAGCACATCATCATTACACCACAACGAAACAATCGATTGTTGCCCGCGCGGGGTATACAGGTCATTAAATTTCGCTAATTTGTTTTAATGTGAAACGGGGGAAATGTTGTGTGGCTTTCGGCCTCAGGCCTTGGCTGAAGCACGAACAGGTACAGAACAAACACAGTGAGTGTCACAATTCACCACAGAACACACTGGCAAATGTTTATTTTTAAGATGCTGTAGCTGAAAATTATCACGACATGATAATCGCTAATCATACGATTAGAAAGCTGTAATTGCTGAACGTAAAGTTTTGAATTTTAATGCTACGGTAATCCAAGAAGCAGTAAGTTAGTTTTTAACTCATTTAGGGCCTGTATTACAATCTCCGGTTACTAGCCACGGTTTGTTACCTTTCAGTTATCGCTAACTCATGGTTAGGCTCGGTGCCTCGTATTACGAACTCAATGTAACTGTAGGTTTGTTACCCTGAAGATTATGATGCCCTGAGAGCAGTTGGTAACATTGTTCACTAGGCTTTTGCTGTGTTTGCAACGCTATCTCGTGGGTAAAGCAATCATTTAGGTTAACCACATCACAGATGTGTGTGATGGTTTGGAGATTTGTACACATTGCATAACCTAAAAATAGCTTCTGTTTTATTCACTATTCATTCAGAGCCTTGAAGTGCTTTGAAGAAGCGCAAAATCGTTGCGTTCACAATGAATAAAATGCAACGTTTACTATTTAAAATGTAATCGTTGTGTCCACATTGAATAACATGCAACGTTAGTTAAAGATAATGATCTTGTTCCGCGTGTTTTTGAACTTGTGTACCACATATTGTATAGTTTTCCATGTATTTTCTGTTTGCAAAATGTGTAATTTGCCATGCTCCGTTTATTACATTTGCATTCGTTAAAACGTGGTGCCGATGTAATGAAAATTGCATAAAACATTGTATTGTTTGTATCAATCCACTACACTTATGGGGCTCTAGAATTTTATCTCCATAACCTAATTGCCATCAAGATATACCTACAATTTATGTTCGTCTAATTTATTTCATCTTAAGAATGTCAGATATATACAAATATGCTGGCATAATGTTATATACGTGCTGAAAACTGCCATTCTGTCGTAAATTCTATTCGATGCCTTATTTCCCCTAAAATTCCGAATGTCGTAGCTTTTGATAACTTGTATCTTTGTTGGAACTCTTCCACGTTCACTCCTCGAAATTATCTTTGCGCATTCTGAATCTCTTCACTGTTGTATTAAATAAATACTGAGCCACCATTTCATCTTCAGAGTCGCTGTGGACATACAATTGTGATAGGAGGTACGCCATTTTTGTGTGTGAAACACGAGTAAACTCCAAGTTAACGCACTAACCCCTACTTGAGGTTGCGGTTAGTGTACCTCCAGAAATAACTCTCAGTTAGCCCTTAACCGAAGGTCGTAATACTGACATCTGGGTGTAAGTTCAAGTTAACTGTTAACCTTAACCTTAACCGGAGATCGTAATACAGGCCCTTGAGAGATAAAAAAGAGAGTAAAGACCTTTCATTTGAGAAAACTTGTACTGCAAAACTCCCGCGAATAACAAGGAATATCTCCGAAATTATGCTTCACTCGAAGAAGGTGTAAAGACAAAGAGCTACCAAAAGAGGAGGTGATAAACAGATTTTGATAACACTTGATCATGGCCGTAACCATGATTGGTGGATAGTTAAGATTCCTTCAAGGTGACTCATCATTGTTTCTCATTTGAGGCATGATTGACATAGTCCATGTAATTACTTCGTTATTTAAGCAATTGAGCAATTGGCTGGCTTTCGGGAGGTCATGAGTTCGATTCCCGCGGCCGACCTTCCGGATGCATAGTATTTTTTGGGTATTTTTCCGAGTCACCAGGGAAGAATAATTATATCTCCTGAATGTCGTATCTCTCTATTTCATTTCAGCTTCGTTTCAATTCGTCCTTCTGAGTTGTAAGTGTTGGCAATGGGCGATATTGGCGCTGCTGTATGGGGGCTTTGCGAACGTAGCTGCTGTTACGGTAGATGTGTGGCGCTGATGTCACCGGTGGCTGCATGGCGAACCTAGTATCGAGATGAAGAATCTCCGGTGTCAGTTTGGAGGCCTCGTTCTGGCTCGGGCTACTCGCTCGGGTTTCAACAGGCCCGGAAAGTGCTCTCACTTCATCCCTTCCCCAGGGGTTAACATACAATAGCCTCAGCAGTTGGCTCCGAGTGGAATCTCCTGCGTAAATAGTCTACGGCTACCTTTAGCAATTTTTGTAAAATACTTTATATTTACGTACCTATATGCAACCATGACATCACGTTTTTTTTCCTTTTAAGTCATAAACCATCCTCTCAGAAACTATTCAACTTTACTGGTCCAAATGACCTAGTTGTTGACGGGTCCTTAAACTTCACTCACTTACTCCTTACTCACTTATTCACTCAATATTCAAATTTTTCCAGGGTGTAAGAGCATGCCTTTATCAATTATTCTTATATCCAAAATATAAGTATTTTATTAATTTAACTACCCTTTATTTATATCTAATCGGCAATATTTAAAAATAACTATCGTTTTCAATTTACTCTAACGGTCTTCATTACCATTAGCATTAAAAATATTAGCTTTGTTTTAGTTAGTTTTATTAATAGTTCTATTATTATTATTATTATTATTATTATTATTATTATTATTATTATTATTATTATTATTATTATTATTATTATTATTATTATTATTATTATTATTATTATTATTATTATTATTATTATTATTATTATTATTATTATTATTATTATTATTATTATTATTATTATTATTATTATTATTATTATATTATAATTAATATTTTGCTACGATTATGTGGTGTATTATACTATTTTCATCATTATTATCATCAAACGGCACTGATATACTGACTTCATTCATAAAATAGATGTTCAAAATGCTGAACTGAAATGGCATACCGCGCTCCAAAGAACACTTTCAAGAAAGTCAGGGGTTTCTACACGTATTTGTCGAACCCTCGTGCATTAATCAATTCTACGGACAAAATCATTGCCATAGACTTGTTGCTTAAGGGCATTTTGTAGAGATGCCACACCCATTTCTACAAAATAATTAATAATGAATAATGATAATAATAATAATAGTAGTAATAACAATATTTAATAACAATAAAATACAACAATGACGTTAATAAAAACAAGTGTTACTCAAATATTACGTGCCCTCATTTTTGCATGTGTTTTGTTCATGCACTTTACAATCTGTAATATTAGATTGTAGAAGAAATGAGTTTATTTCGTGGAAAGTAAAGGCCCTCTAACTAAAGCGCAAAACGTTATAGGAACCTTTTCGGTTGTTTATAGTCGATTATCACGGACTACACACATTAGTTCAACCTGGGAGCTGCCTCTCATCTCTCGTCTTCGCTAATACGCAAACGTTCTGAAGGAGCAGAAATTTTCTATTTGATGTTGTTCACTATTTAAAAGTAAATGCCTGCAAATTTTGGCCACTCGAATGCAATTGATTTGTGAGAAAAATGAATGCGTAGAAGGGAGCCGTGAAGCGTGTTTTCTTCCTGAATGTTAATAATAATATTAATAATACTAATAGTTATAAGAATAAAAATTCCTGGTCTTAATTTACGTAGGATAAATATGTTAATCTTGAACAAATGTACTGCCATAATTGGTCATTAAAAAGAGCGTGAAACATAACTTTTCTGTTTTGATAACAGTTCATTCGTATTTCTCACAGTGTCTTCTCAATTTTTGAAACAATAGTTGTGTACTGAAAATGCTCACAATGTCTTTCAGCTGGCCCCGCCGGTACCCATCCATACTGATGTGTATCTCCGCTGGAGAGAGGGACTGTTGATATGCCAAGGACTCTAGTTTGAGGGTATTGTGACTCAATCAGTGGCATCTGACATTAATAAAAAAGTCAAAGAAAAAATGTTCAAGGCAGACACCAGGTGCAAAATGGAATTCCTTGGGAAAAATGAGGGAACCGTTGTTCTGTGTATTTTTGAAAGAAGCATTCTTTTCACATTCAAGCACAGAAAGCTCTTACTTCTGGACTTTTATGGTGCTCATAGCGATATAGAACACATTCAGCGACTCTTGAAAGATCATAACCGTGAAGAGCTGACGGTAAACATCATACCAGCCAACACGCCGTACGTTTGCAGCCTCTCAATCGATATTTCTTCTGGATGTACAAATATATTATACTTGAACTGTGTTGCATTTGATCACCCGGATGTTGGGTAGCAGCAGTGGGTGCATGATCAACAGTGCTCCACCAGTGTTCCCCTCAAACCCAAAAACGCATTTTAGAAAAAAAAAATCTGTGTGTGTGTGTGTGTGTGTGTCTGTGTGTGTGTCTGTGTGTCTGTGGACAGTATAACTTAAAAACCAAAAGTCGGTTAAATACCACAGTTGGTATCGAAATTTGATGTCTTTCAAGGATGCGACACGAAGATTTTGAAGAAAATAGCCTCATACTAAACTACCCTTTACATAGAAATTTTTTTCAAAAATTATGATTTTCTTGAAGATGCCTCTAACGATTTTGTTTAAAATGTCATATGTTTGAGATATCTTTATGACAAATGAAATTTATATCTTGAATTTTCTGGCTACACTCCCTGTAGTAGTGTTTACTCTGGACGACTTCTGCATAACTGGTAAACCGTTAGCGATAGACCATATCTTAGCGTACAAAAAATGTAGATCTTGCTAAAATACAGAATTTATGCCTGAATACATTTTTTGTGGAGTGAACCGTTTCGAATATATGCCTTATTATTTGTGTGAGTTTTGGAGAAGTTATACTTCTGTTAACCGTGCAAAGAGAACGAAATTTGAAAACTTTAATTTGACTACATTTGACTATCGTTCAAGGCCTACCAGATTTTCATATTCTCCTTCCACCTACAAGGAAATAAGCAAATAAGATAATTTCTGCAAATGTTTGTCTCAACTAACACGAAGATATAAGGATAAGAGTTTGTAGGAATGGTTAGTACAAGAGTAAAGAGGGTCATGTGAGTGCAACACAGACTTTTCTTTATAGTTGCGACAACAGCTCCGTTGACCATTAGTATATTTCCTTGATTTAAAGTGAAAACGAGTATAGTATACAATTCTGAGAGAGTAACTTCCCTTAGTCTAGCTTTCCAGCCCAGAAATGGACCTAGACTAACCACAGATGAAAAAAAGCAGACATTTGATCGAATTTTGTGTCCAATCAAGTTAAATATGAGTCAGATTATTTTCGTGCTTGTCTCTAAGGTATTTAAAAGCAAAGCATAGCGCCGTGGTACCACAGACCACAGATTAAACTGTGAATTGTTATGTTGCTGTTGGAAATTTTAGTTATGTGCTACGCGGCAGATTTAATTTATCGTATGTCCAACAGCTTATCCATCACGTGATTCGTTCTTTGCTCCATAGTCCCGCCTGAACGGTTCCACCACATTAACTAAATCGAATTTGTTCGTTTTGCTGTTTAAAACCGTATATTTTGTAGCGACTGTGGTGGAATTTGGAAATCAACACACGGTAATTGAGATCCTCTGTCAGCAGATTGCTATCTGGAAAGATGAATGTTTGTATTTTGTTTCGCCATTTGTTTTCGGCGCTTGTCCGGATGTGGCCTGCTCTACCCTCAGTCAAAGTCCTAATTTGTTTTATGAGATTAATTTTGTTTCCGGTGCACATAGTTTTGCAATACGCATAGTGCTAATGTTGAAAGAGTATTTTCACTAATAAGAGCACAGTAGACAGGTGAAAGAAACAGAGGTATTGTTTTAGTGAAGTACAATTTTAAAAACTTCAATTGTCTGGAACTTCTTGATTATAATCTCAAAAAAGCTTGATGTTTTGTGCAACATTGCTTTTTCAGAGAAGTATAACTACTATTCATGATCACATTTCAGGATTTTGTGAAGTGTTTTGTTTTAAAAATAATATTTTTACAACATAAGAAAGCTGCAGATACTTGAATTCCGTTTATTTAGGTTAGTATAAGAAGACATTACAAAGAAAGAGGCAATAAAGTCTCTCAAACCATGACAAATATATGTTGCTCATATGTCATGCTACCCATTAAATGGTTAACTGAATTATATTTACATTATTTTCATTCGAATACGTTTTATAACGCATCCTTTTGGTCATAATTTACAGTGTTTCGACAGTTCGTCTTTGATTCCCATTTCAATGTTTAAGCTGTGTTTTAGCTTCCAAAACTTTGACATCTGTATAGCTCGTCGGCCAAGACGTGGATACTTCGACCTTCATGAAGACGCCTGTATAGTTGGGAAATTGTACTTAAATCCGTTGGGGGAATTTTGAAACTATTGGTAGTATGTGTATGTTTATGTGTGCAGGGGTGCACTTCGTTATCAGTTATGCTATAATAACAAAACGGTTTGTTATAAACCTTGACGTATAAAATAGCTTGGGCACCGCTTAGAAATTAGCATATATGGTATTTAAATTACTTCCTTCTTGTCTTGTTCATCCGAGGATTGCAGCACGCAGCCGGTGGCTTGCTATGTGTCATATTCCGGGAGAGAAGGACGATATGAGAGTACCCTACAGGCAGCCATAATACATCACAGCAGAACTACTACGGTGGGTCCCTAACAGATACGAGCATTTTTTCGGTCCGACTGATTTCCAGGGTACCACAGAGAGCGCACAACCGAGGCAGGTCCAACTGATTAATCAGTCCCCCTATTGGCAAAGTCAGCTGATCACAGTGCCTCCTCACAGCCAAACACAGTATTTCCAAAGCGCAAACTCCACCGCAGCGCATCCTACCGGCGACACTGTTGACACTTACAACCATGAAACATCGGATAGAGAGAGAGGTGAAAGGAGTGAAATGGAAGGGAGAGATTTTGGGGATGTAAGGTAAATATTTTCCCCAGTATTCGTCTCAGTTACCCGGGAAAAAACCAAAACAAATCCAAAGTCAGGAACGTCGGCTCGGAAATCACTGGATGTAGCTTTTTACGGATCACAGAATCGTGGATTCACTAAAGTAGTTTCAAGTTACAGTTTTCAATGCTTCTCTTGATATTTTCATTCAACAGCTAATCAAACGTCTTACCAGTCTGCAAAATATTAACGATTACTTTTCTTTCTTAAAACCCATTCATCCATTCAGGTTGGAAAATGAGAATATCCAGGAAAAGCTGCTTAGAAGATACGAATTAGATTTAACCATGAATCTTTCAAACGAACTCATTAGACTCAAAACGCTCATGTGGAAACACATTGACAAACAGGAAACCATGTTGTCAGTCAAAGATCTCGCAAGATTGTTTGTTGGAATTACTTTTCTTGCAGGCAGTCTTCCAGATATATGCACTGCTCTTCAATTATAGTCGACTCTGACAGTTACTTATGCTACGGCAGAACGAACATATTCTAAATTGAAGCTAATTAAAACGTTTCTGAGAAGCACAATATCCGAGACCAGATCAAGTGCTTTAACAGTTCTGAGTATTGGAAATGAAACGTGTAGCTCCCTCGACTTGAATAATGTTGTTGAAAGCTTTCTGATTGCCAAGCGCAGGGAAACTGGGTCATTGTTTGTTGTAGCTGGTCTTCATAAAACTGAAGGCGTTGTTTATTCTAAAAAGAGTTGATCATTAGGTGAGTTTATTTAATTTTCATGCCATTCCATGTGAGTACATATATAATATTTCAATCTCTCCATTTTTAAGCTTGGTGCAGTTTAAATATTAATTATAAGTGCTGCGGAATTAAGCATTTACTGAACCTCTCTAATTAAATTTGTAAAGTTATTTTATTGAACACTTTTTAGTAACGCAATTACTAATTGGCATGTCTGAAAACATATAACTCACAATTTTTCGGAAAATTACTGTAAAATGGCTACTAGCTTATGCGAATGCGCTGACCAAGGAGTATTTGGAAAAAAGTTTCTATACGTAACCATGGCAATATCGCTCGGTTCTGTCTTCCTTAACAATACCCCCTCCTACTTCATCAGAACCACCCAGCTACGGCGCAAACTGCAGTGACGTAATCTCCTAGCGTAATCATGGTCCAATGAAGTTAAACCACAATCGCCTAATATATCCATGTTCTAAACAAACAAAAAAGACTTGCCCGTTGAATTCATACATAAGATAGTTTTATCATGATGGTATACAATGTTGCCCATGTATCAGACTACCATTATTAGGTAACTTTGAGTCACGCCGCAGCTTGTCTTTTGCGTTAGCCACGAGAACCATAACAATGGCGTCACACGCAGCGTATATTGTTGTTTAGGTCATGCCAAGAAAATAAGATTCAATTTATATTTCAAAACTCTTAACATGATGTAATACAAAACAATGATTAATTATGCGAACATCATTGAAATATCGAAACAAGATTAACAATAACTGTCATTTCCACAAATTTAGAATAGATCAAATAACAAAAGAAAAATAATATATTAACAAAATAAAGTTGTCATTAATTGTTTGATTTAAATATTCCTTGAAATATATTTGCTTCAGCTTTATTAGAAAGTAGGGCCCCCAAGATGTATTTGCATGGGGCCCCCAAAAAACCTTAGCTACGCCATTGTCTCTACTATACTAGTAGGCAAGAACAATAATAGTATAAAATGGAAATAAAACAATTACGAATCAAAATAATAACTACTTTAAAGACAACAATTCTTCAATCGATGTTGTTTGTGAATATTAAACAGTAAAAAATTAGTATATACAGGGTATTACAACCACGTCTACAGTAGACGAACTACTTACCAATCATGTGCTCGTTCCAAGTAAGCTATTTAGAAATTTCGTATTGCATGTAGGTGTTAAATACTTGGATAGATGTTAGGTTATGTGGATTGCATAAAACTGGAAAATAAGGGGCAGCTGACTCACCTGGTATAGATTATTCTAAACTCCTACACTAAGTAATACAGTGAAAGTAACGAGCTATATAAATTTAACAAACCGTGTTCAAAATGTTCAGTGAAACGCACCAGAAAAATATTTAAATCCACATACATAGTTTTGTGTTAGGTTGCATGTAAGTCTTATACAAACATAATATGGAAATTATGAGATTAATTATTTGGTTTACCGATGCAATATAAACTATGCCGTTAGTTAATTTAATGCTTGATTAATAGATTATTTAATTGTGTGCCTCTTCTGTGTAACATTCAGTCAGGTACTTCAAATATGCAGTATTGCTTCACATGTATGAATTTATCAGTCACTACTTGTTTCAATTTACACATTTTTATCTCCGCTGGTAATTCAAAATATTTGTTGATTTTAGTTACATGTGTTTTTGTTTGCTCTTGTGGAATGAGTGCCTCTGTAGCTTGTGTAAATTGTGTTCAATCATTACACCAGAGAGTTGTTGAATTGCAGTTGTGAGCCGTGCTCTATAGGAAACTTCTTTTACAGCTGTGTATAGCGGGATGCCCTACATCCAGGAAACATGTTTTCTTTCCTTTAGTATTCGTTTCGTAGCCCCCAAAGAGCGCAGCACCTGCTAGATGCAACTAATCAATCAGCCCCCCCTTCGGCCGCGCCGTAGCTGAGTGGTTAGGCCATAGACTTCTTACCAAAGCGGTCCGGGTTTGATCCCAGGTAACCGCATGTGGGATTAGTGATAGACGAACCGGCGCTGGGCTGGGTTTCCTCCGGGTTCTCCGGTTTCTTCCGCTATGCATTCCAGCAATTGTTCCAATGTCACCCTTCCAATCATCCATATCGCCTGCATTTCATATCATATCTTCCTCTTCCTCACTATCATACCTGGTGCTTGTATGACCATCTGCTTCAGGTTCCTCTGCTCCCCGACAGGCGTCTGATCCTAGGCTGGCTTGTAAGTCCTAGGGGTGTAAGTCCTACATAAGCGGAGGGTCATCAGGGAAACAACAAGAAGAAGAGATACCATTCTCTTTGTACGCTTAACATATAAAAAACGAAGCATGTTCCATTTCACGAAAGTTTTAAGATTTTCGAAACTGTCACAACAAGGAATATCTCCGAAATGCTTCACTCTACAAAAATGCATTCATACATAAAGTGTGTGTTTTAGCGAGATCTACTGTTTACGAATTAGTGAACAGTCATCCGGAGTGAACAGGACTACACAGGCCATATCCGGAAAATTCAAAATATAAATTTCATTCGTCATAAAAATATCTTAAACATATGTCATATTTATCAAAATCGTTAGAGCCATTTTCAAGAAAATCAAATTTCTTTTAAAATGTTCCAGGTAAAGGATAGTTTAGGGTGGGGCTATGTTCTTCAAAATCCTCGTGTCGCATTCTTGAAAGACATTAAACTTAAATACGAACTTTGGTTTTTAAATAATTTTTTGTTTTCGAATTATGCTGTCCACAGACTGACAGACATTAAGACACACACACGGAACTTTTTCTAAAAATGCGTTGTTTTTTTTTGGTTTTTTTTTTTTTTTTGGGAGGGATTCAGGGGGGGTTTCAAAACATATATTTCCGGTGAAATCTCGACATCGAATTTTCGGGTGGAATACGATACTTCCTCTACTTACCAGCAGAGAAAGTAAAAATACCTAAGTAGAATATTTGGCGGTTAATGCTAACTACCTGTTTAGTACGCCTTTCTTTGTTTCTCTATTTTGTTTTAGATCACTTCGAAGCGATAATTTTAACGGTACAAAAATAGCTCATTAAATATCAATAATGAAGTAGTTATGGATAATTAATTTGGAAAGAATTAAACTAAATCTTGTAATATTTCTCCCAGGCAAACAAAATTAATATCTTTGGAAAGCCCTGAAAAAAAGTCATAAAAATATAGTGATTTTGTAAATACATAAAAATAAGGAACACAAACCTGCACTGAGATTCTTGCAAGATTTCGTAAGAAAATGTTAAAAAAAAGGCAGTTATTGAAACCGTTGAACTTTTAAACGCATGGGCGAGGAAGTCACGTGATTCCATCGTGTTCCGAAAGTTGGATTTTTGATTCCCAAGCAGCATTTGAACGGATTTAGTGGTATTAAGACAGCTGTGGGGCTACTCGCCCGAAGAATGAATATTGGGATATATGCACACATATACACGTGACGCGCATGAGTCCACAGAGGGATCAGTATCGGGCACGAGTACCTCTGCCTCTGTAACATCAGATGGCATTAGGTTGTCATCGAGAAGTCTACTTTCATACTCTATGGATAGATGGCACAGCATTCGTTATTACTGTCTATTTTACTTTTACTGTTGTTTCAGAGTTAAGGTGGAGCTTTGGGTTAAAGTATTAACTATCCAGCTACGAAAATAAAACCCATTCAGTTGGTCGACCCATGGATTTGAAATCGGACCTCCTGAATGCAGGTCGCTGACGTGACCACCTCAACCATCGCGCTCGGTACATTTTTGTTTGTTATAGTATTTTCGACATTTTTCATGTAATCACTCAACTCACCTTGCATCCTCTCCGACATCGGCAGGGACTGACTTCATATAGCTCTATATATGACCTCTAATCCTTTATACAGTACCAGCTCTCTACACTGTTCTCATCACTTCTCCATCGAGTCCTACATATAAACTGTTACGGCCTATCCCCTCCCATCGGACCACAAACTGGAACGAGTTCACCATGTCTTAATCCCTGTACCACTTCCCAGGACGGAGGCCCTAGTTGCTGCAAATAAAAGCGCATCGCCAAAGCCAACATTGCATAGATTTAACAGTGCGCCTCTGCCACAGAGGGCAAGGGCCCTCATACAGAACAACAACACACACAGAAGACCTTGCCTATTTTCCAAAGCCGCGAAGGACAATGCTATATATCGCCGTCTACAGGAGGAACTCAAGGTCGAACTCCGATAGTACTCAAACAACAAGTGGGAGTCCCACCTAAAACCGAAGAATGGTACTCTACCAACGCGGCCTACCTGGCTAAAGTTCGTAGTCCACATTTCCAACGTAATACTTCGGACTTCGCACTTTTCTCAAGCCTGGAAGTATGCGAAAGTTTCTACCATTTGTAAGCCGGGAAAGAATCCGTCATCTCCAGAGAGCTATAGGCCCATCAGCCTACTTCCCCTTATGAGCAAGCTCTTTGAAAATGTGGTACAGGCATGAATAAGGGGTACCCTAGGCAGGCACAACGTAATCACACTTGGGCAGTTCGACTTCCCAGCATCTCAACTTCTACGGCTGGTATACACCGCATTCAACAAGCGTCATTGCGGCTCAGCCCTACTGCTCGATGTAACAAGGGCATTCGACAACGTGTGGCATGAGGGACTTCTCTCACGCCTCCTCACCAATCAAGTTCCACCCTACTTCATCCACCTCATGCAGTCCTATCTAGACTTCTAGAGGACAGAATATTTTCCGCTGCCTACGAGGATGCAACTTACTCCTCCCATCGCATACGTGACGGGGTAACCCAAGGTATTGTACTGGGACCCACACTCATAGCATGCCTATGGGTATATGTAAATACTTTTTAAGTTATAAATTACATTATTTTTGCATAGACTGACAATGTCCTACATTTTGTCCTATATTACTTACCCTAGGGGACCTATATTTTTTATAAAATGTACGTTTTTTACCATTGTGTCCTACATGTCCATAAAATAATCTGGTAACCCTAGTATATGTGCAATCTTTTTAATAGGAGTTTGAGGGGTTATTTATTCAAGAATTGTGCCTGATACGTATTATGCGTTTATTGAAACTGCAATGGGTATTATTGTGACACTGGCTGGCAGCCACCTCAAAGACGCTCAAGGTCAAGCTGCCTCACACCACTAATATATATATATTTCTCGACGACAATGGAGCAGCCAGAGCAAAGACGACTATAACTGCGGCCGAACAGCTGCTTGCCGGGTTGTTGATGAGAAGTGCCGAGAAAATGTGAATTTCAAGAAAACTCCGTGCTAGGTCATTCTCGCCTACACAAGCGAGGTAAGACAGCGAGAGAAAACAATTTTTCTAATGGAGTTGCTATGTGTTGAACGAGATATCTGTTAATTTTAAGTATGTGTTTGTGTGTGTGTGTGTGTGTGTGTGTGTGTGCGCGCGCGCGCGCGCGCGCGTGTGTTGTGTACAGTCAGCGTTGAAGTATTGGACAGCTTATAGTTAGTGAATCGTCGAGCACTATTAGCGTTTTGTGTCAGGGTTACGATATCACAGTATGGGTGTAACACGCAAGGTGACGACGAACTGTGGATCGGGTTGACGATAAAGTAGAACTGTGATTTTGTGATTCAGTTTTAGAAGATAAAGTACCAAGAAATGGTATTGAACTATGTCAATTTGTTATATTGGTGTCAGGAGGGGGATTTGTCGCATTGTCACTTTGTCACATTATATTCAAAATACGAATACGTACTATATCATTTTGTGCTTTAGCAGCCGCCGCTTATGTAATATTTATTCATAATATATAATTTTCCAATAGACCAACAATACACTCGCAGATTTAACTCAAAACTGTTTACAGTGATTGAAAATATATTAACGTAATTGACTGCTTTGATACACTAAATTTCTGAGAGCTTCGACGTAGATAGCTTTTACGGTGCCTTGTGCGAAGTTTCGAGGTGAGAAAATCTAATTGAGCTAGCGTCTCTGTTTCACGCAAGTAGGTAACTATGGGAAAGATCCTTACCTCATTATCGGGCAATGGAGCGCTAATCCAATCGTGTTTACCAATCAATTTCTCCCCGCAAAGGGCTGGTGTGATGAAATTGCTGATTCATGAAGTAATTTGAAAGCGCGTATCCTCGTTGAGACTGTGCGTTTCGTGACTCCCTGATTGTTAGTGTAATGCTGTTAATGGCAGTTGTTTCGGCCGGCAGTGCTTTCTAAATAAACAGGCCTTTACATGGAAAATTTTTCGAAAATTTTGATTTTCTTGAAAATGGCTCTAAAGATTTTGATTAAAATGCCATATGTTTGAAATATTTTTATAGCAAATGAAATGTATATCTTGAATTTTCTGGCTATAGCCCCTGTAGTCGTATTTACTCTGGACGAATTTTGCATAACTGGTAAACCGTTAGAGATGGACCAAATCATACTTTACAAAAAACGTAGATCTTGGTAAAATACACAATTTATGTCTGAATAAATTTTCTTGTAGGGTGAACCATTTCGGAGATATTCCTTGTTATGTATGTGCGTTTCGGAAAACTTAGAACTTTAGGGAAATGCAACAACGTTGTTCATTTTTTTATATTTCAATCGTGCAAAGAGAACGGAATTTCAAACGTCAAAAAGATTTGACTGTCGCACAAAGCCTGGTGCATTCTAATATCTCCCTTGCATCTACAAGGAAATAAGCAATAAGATAATTTGTACGAATGTTTATCTTAACTAACATGGAGATATAGGAATAATTGTTTGTTAGAATGGTTAGTACAAGATTAGAGAAAGTCATGTGAGTGCAACGCATCAGATTTTTTCTATTCTTGTGCAAGTCATGTAAATCGACATTAAAAGCTGCATAAGTTATCTTATTGCTTATTTTCTTGTAGGTGTAAGGGGAACATAATACACTTTAACCAAAGGTCAAAGCATTAAGAACAGGTCACCATGTGATTTCTTGAAACTCCATTCACTTTGGACGGCTAAGAGATAAAAATACGAATAACGACTACCTGTTTAAGAAAAGTGTAAGTTTTGGAAAATTCAAATAAAAAACAAATATTGGATACTGCTCATGCCACAAAAAGGTGGAAATTGTGTCTTTTTGGAGCCTTACGTTTTCTGAAGTAAAATTTTGACTATCTCTTGCGGTTTGCCAAGTTTGCAAAAGTCACCCAGAATGAAGAGGAATTCACACATTTCTGGAAAATTGAAGGTCTTCATTTCATTAGTCAGAAAGCATTTTAACATAAGATAATGATTTTAATTAAAATACCATAGGTTTAAGACATTTTATGGTAAATGAAATGTATAATTTGAATTTTCTGGCTATAGCCTATATACTCATCTTTTCTCTTGATGACTTTTTCATAACTGGTAAACCGTAAGAGGTAGACCAAATCCTACTGTACAAAAAATATAGATTCGTTGAAACACAAGTTAGGTTAAAATGATCTTTTTGTACACTGAACCATTTCGGAGATATTGCTGTTATTTGTCAGGTATACCGTTCTCAAATGGCGCGTCGTTATTCATATTTTTATCTCTTGGTTATGCAAAGAGAACGGAATTTCAAAGTGAACATATAGCGTCCAATCCTAAAAGGTTTGACTATCACTTAAAGCCTGTTGTATTTCCCTTGCACTAAAGAAAATTAGTAATATGATAATTTCTACAAATCCCTATCTCGATTAACATGAGGTAGATTGAGGAATAGGTGTTTGTAAGAATAGTTTGTACAAGAGTAGAAAAAGTCATGTGAGTGCGATACATCAGATCTGTTTTGTATTAGTTGAACCTAGAATATGTATTTAGGTGAAATCTTTGTATTAAATTTTCGGACAGAATGCAAAGCTCTACCTACTTACTATGGGTAGGTTATAGGGATAGTAGAAAATGTTGGTGTTAGACCAAAAATAAATGTTATGATGGAGATTTTCCACCTGTTGATTCCTTGGAAATTTTAAGTACGTCTTCACCTTTCAGAAAGTAGCATCTGCTAAGAGAGTAAAAAGCACGATACCTGTACAAATTAACTAGGTGTGTCCTTTGTTAACACGTGAAGTGAAGGGATTTGAGAGCAGCTTTGTGTGAAACATGGCCAGCTTTCCCCGCTCCCTTGGTAGGTGGATTAGCGTAGGTGGTCTCTTGGAGGCGATTAGGCCGCTCGCACGCCGTTATTACGTCACGTTGTATGGGAGGGGTACGGTAATGTCGTTACGATCGCAGCGCGCCCTCGAATATGCACTTCACTTTGGCCACCCACCTCCTCTCGTTGCCGCATGCACAAACATCAACCAAGTACGTCATGAACTGCAGAACTCAAAATAAAAATGAACACCATCAACAGCCCACAAGCACGTCTCAGTGCGGTAGTTTTATCAGCCAAAGCACAAATTGCCCTAAACAAAAACTATGAATGGAGCTCGCCACTACCTCTCTATTGTTCCACTGCGCACTGTGGTTAGCGTTTATATGATGCAGAAAAATTTATGCTAGCCCACAGCCACCCGCTTCGTTGGGAGTAAATTTTAACCAAGAAATCAATATTAAACATTTAACATAAACATTATTTTACTTGGCCCTTCCCTTCCTTTACTACATACACATCTGACTGCAGCTGCTGGGATTCAAACTCGCGACGTTCGGCTTTGAATGGATGGCCAGGCCCTTGCGTATCGCTCTAATGATCACAGCTATTCGAATCGCTTCAGCGAGGGATATCCATAAGGGACACGAAAACTGGTTTAGGAATTACAGGAACAACTGCATAGTTATATAGAAAACTAATTTGCCAATGACAAAGGGTCTATGGAATCCGCTTCGAATGCTCCTAATCCCATTCAGTAGTTTTTGAGCAATTGCGCCTCACAGAATAGGCATTTTTATTATTTATGCATAGATATACCACTCTAGCAAAGAGTTAGTACTATACAGACCATTTCATGCATATCAAAATCACAAATACACACACACAGACACACCACACACACACACAACGCTTAGTATGTTGTGCGGGATGGCAAATAGGAAGCCCTGTCCGGAAATGCACGGTTTGGGCGCTGGAAAGCGTCAAAGCGCCATCTGTGTACTGAATGAATGACCTGAGCATAATAACATTCCTGCGCATGCGCTAGATTCCTCCACAGAATCCTTAGTGCGCGTTCTACTGCGTTACTTGTGTAGTTTCCAGTACAGTAACGTTTTTAACATCAGTGCAATGAGGACCATGTACACAGCTGCTGAAATGGCCGACTTGAGCTCCAGCACACTGATGTCAACGTGCGGAATCTCCTCAACGTTGCTTAAACAAATCGATGGATTGGTAGCGGTGACCAATTCCATGACCAGCACGATCTGACACCATTCGACTATGTTCTGTGGAGTTATACAAATGAAGAGTCTGATGTAAGGACTCCTGTAACGTCAGTGGAGGACCTTACAGCTCGATTTTGAAAATCTTCAAACACAACCACAAGTCAGCGGATATAGGCTGTGCAATGACGTAGGAAGTACACAGTACGAAGCCCGTTTTTAATGTAGACAGCTCGATGTTGGGTTTATTGACAAAATATAAACGCACACCCATTTCGCACTTCGATGCGCTACAGCGTCCAAACCGTGCATTTCCGGACAGAGGTTTCTATTTGAAATTAGTTTGCAGCCCCACATAACATACTAAGCTGTGTCGATGTATTTTTTTTTTTTTTCTGGGGTGGGGGGGTTGCTATATTCTGAATACCAACTAATGTGGACCACTCAGGTAGTAGATAATTTTTTCCCCTAGGTAACAGGTTACATATTAAAAGCAACTCGCCTACTATTATACAGCTACGCGTACAGATTTAGAGCAGAAGAACAAGAATCTGACCAATTAGTGAACCAACCTATTAACCGACCTATATTGTCCATGTAAAAATTATCTTAATACATGACCCATTATCTCAGAAGCTACTTACAATATCAAGTTGAAATGTTTACAGTATATAGACGGTATATTTCTAAATTAATCGACACACTTTCATTGCCAAAACACAAATTGTAATCTTTTTTTAAAGTAACCTGGATTATATTTTGTTATTTTTAATAGAAAAACAATTTTAATCAACTTAAAGTAAGTGTGGGTCCTATATTGTTGGAAACAAGTGGTAACAATTTCATGTCTGCAGCATTTATAGTTCCCGAGATAATGGGGCATTTACCGCAAAATATGTAGTTTTGAAAAAATGCCTATTTAAAACGAAAACCACTATATAATAGGATTCCACTTAACTCGCCACCACGATTATTGCAAGATTAGTAATCTTCAAGAATAAAATATAATAGTTTAAAATCTATAATTATATTAGTGCCTGTCTCATTTCTATATTGCTTCACTGATTTGAAACTTCTTCTTATAACTACTAAAAGGTGTAGATAAACTCACATTAATTACAGCGGCGATGTACTAATGCTAATTAGCAGTTTAAACACAAATGCTAACATTCATGAGTATAATACAAGCAATAAATATAAATTGCACACTAAAGGTCACAAAAGACCCTTATATGAAAAAAAGTTTATATTGTGACGCTGAGACGGAGTATGCATGTCGAAAAACAAATTATTTTGTTGTTTAATGACGCTATCACATCAGCGTCGCCGGTGTGCCGGAATTTCGTCCCGCAGGAGTTCTTTTACATGCCAGTAAATCTACTGACATGGAGCTGTCGTTTTTAAGCACACTTAAACTAACTAACCCAGACCGACTATGCATGTCGAGCTTCCGTGCGGGAAGCATTCCGTAGGTATATTTAGTGGAACACGATGGATCGCGGCTGACGTCACGATGCTAGGAGGCGGAGTAATTTTGAATGCTGGTTGAAAAGAAAGGAAAAGATTTTTGAAGTTTATGTGCCTGAATTCATGTATGTAAGGCCATACCAGACTCAATTACTGAAAATAAAATGTAAAAAATAGCTGAAGAATACTTTTGCTACATATCATAATGACATTAGATTATTTAATAGCCTCTCCACAGTTTTAAAATAAGTAAAATGCCGAACAGTTTTTAAAAAAAGAAGTGAATAGTTAGATAACCCGGTGGTTTTTATTTAGTAGAAGAATATCTTGAAAAGTTTTTTTGTATAATACACTTCACAGTATCTTATTAATGAACTTTTCTTATTAAAAATTTAGTAAATTATTTAAGATATGGTGTATTGATTACCCTTTTCGATATCAACGGATTGTCATGTAAGAGGAACGGGATTTCAAAGCCACCATATAGCGACCACTCTTGAAATGTTTTACTATTGCTTAAAGCCTAATGTATTCCCCCTTTCACCTTAAAGAAAATTAGCAGTAAGATGATTTGGACAAATGTTTGTCTCGATTAAGATGAAGTAGGCAGGAGAATAGTTTGTGTAGGAGCAGAGAAAGTCATGTGGGAGCAACACATCATATTTTTCAATACCAATTCGTGTTTGATTTTCGTGACGCCTGGAAGCAGCGAGTCTATATGCAATTTCCCAGTGGCAAATTGGAAGATGATGAGCATGTGTAATCTCATTACTACAATTTTATGGCGTAGGCGACCACGATGTGTTAAAACTGTAACCACTTTTTAATTGGAGTAATCAATATCAAATATCTCGTTTATAAATGTTATAGCCCAGCGATTTACGTTTGAAAATAAGGTCAGATTGGGTTTACCTTATTCTACTATACGCGGACTTCGCCACACTCGGATGCACATTGTGTTGCAGTGATCGCCGCATAGACTTTTAGTACAGTCCAATTTGGACCAACTCTGTTCGCAAAATATCTGTAGAGCTATACTCACCCTTATATACACTACCTATTATTGTAAATGCTTATTTCTCTGAGTACTACATTTTCAGAAATTATTTTATTGGTAGTTTTCTTGTAGGTGCAACAGAAATATGGGAATACAGTAGGCTTTAAGTGATATTTATGCCAACAAAGTTAATGCTGGTGTTTTAAACACACAAGCCATGTGTGGGCAATGTTTAGGAGGTGGAATCAGGACCGAAAAATTCAATGCCATAGCCGGGATTTGAACCACGGATCTTCCGTTTATCGAGCGGCTGCTCTAATCATTCAGCTACCATGGCCAACTTGCCGTATGGCAGTATGATTCCACCTGTGACAGTGAAATGTTTTTGGAACTGGTTGCTATGCAATGCGTTTGAAATTTCGTTGTCTTTTCAAAGCAAAGAGATAAGAAAGGAATAACATATTCCTATTTGAGTATTGGCACATTCAAACAAATAATAAAGAATATTTGGGAACACAGTCTTTATTTGGTAAGCTTTTGTCTACCTCTGTTTGCCATTTATGCAAAAATCATTCAGAAGGAAGAAATTTTCTGAGTAAATTCCCAGAAAGTTCAAATTATGACTTAGAAACTGCCATGAAATCGCCTGTTTGTGTCCTTCACTGGATACCGACTGGTTGTGAGTCTACATGCCACAGGCGTGATTCACCCTCCAACTGAAAGAGGAGCTGGGGAATAGCAGCTAATTACGTAATCGTCTCCAATGAGACAAGGTTATACATCGCTGTTATAGCCTGTACGATACTTCTGAAATAGTAAACAGCGGAAAACTCCGCGTGGTTTTTACAGTTCACTTGTGAAGTAATTATGGAGATTTAAACAGTATAGCAAGCTGTAAACTTCGAGCAGACAATAGTAATTAATGAATTTTACCCAAAGGAATTCTGCAAACAAAGAACAGATTAGCCTTTGCCAATTTTGTTGCTAATTAAAACAACAAACTCTCAGGTGGATGGGATGCACTGACGTATGTTTTTAAGGTACGTCACTTGTTTGATAGCTAAGTGGGGAATGTGCGCTGTGGTTTATGTGAAGGGAAGCTGACAGATATGTCTCTGTTAAATTATGTTCCCTTCTCCTGCGACCGCATGAATTCAATTTCCCTTGTTCCTGGACATACCAGAGTCTGTTGGCTTAATTATTCCTATGAACCTATCCACTCTTGACAGGTAATAAGGCTCAGAGGATGACCTCTTGTTTTAGAACCTGTGTCATCTATATATGTGCTTGTCAATTCTACTGTTTGAGTATTTCAAGGCAAACAAAGCCTTGAATGGTCTAGGATACAATATTGCCTGTTTTGCCTGCTTTATTAGATAGATGTATGACCTATCTATATTGGTGACGAGTTAGTAAAATTCTTACACAAAACCTGGTAAAGAGCACACGTGCATTTTAAGATAAAGGTTAAGCACGACAAAAATAAGAAAACAAAGAATAAGAGTGGGACAAAACGATAAAATCAGCTCAATTACCTATCTATCGCTTTATTACTTTCTCCACTACGTATAGTAAGTAAATTAATTATTGTATTCCACTAAAAAATTCGAGGTCCCCCTTTCCGAATCCAAAATTCAGCATTTTTAGAAAAACGCCCGCGCACTTTTAGAAAAACGTGTGTGTCAGTGCGTCTGTGTTTGTAGACAGGATAACTTAAAAACGAAAAGTCGGTTAAAAACCAAAGTTGGTATTTAAGTTTAATGTCTTTCGAGGATACGACACGGAGGTTTTGAACGAAATTGCTCAACCCTAAACTATCCTTTACATGGAGGATTTCTCGAAAGTATTTATTTTCTCGAAAATGGCTGTAACAATTTTGATTAAAATGACGTATGTTTAAGATATTTTTGTGGCAATCGAAATGTATATTTTTAATTGTCTGGCTATAGCCCATGTAGTGCGGATGACTTTCGCATAACTGGTAAACCGTAAGAGAAAGACGAAATCTTACTGTACAAAAAATTTAGGTCTTGCCAAGACAAGCAATTTATGGTCAGATAAATTTGTTTGTAGAGTGAACCCTTTCGGAGATATTCCTTGTTGTTTGTATGACTTTCGGAAAACTTAAAACTCTCGTGCAATGGAACATCGTTGTTCATTTTTTTATATGTTGAGCTTGCAAAGAGAATAGGATCTCAAAGACTTAAAATATTTGACTATCACTCAAAGTCTACTGTACTCTAATATGCCCTTTGCACCTACAAGGAAACAAGCAATAAGATAATTTGTACAAATGTTTATCTCAACTAACACGAAGAAGATATAGGAATAAGAGTTTGTAAGAATTGTTAGTACAACAGTAGAGAAAGTCATCTGAGTGCAGCACATCAGATTTTTCTTGTTTTATGTCAGCAATTTTAAACTGTTATAAACCCAATTACAAATTTAGAATAAGCTAGTTTATATCGTAATACCGGCCACCCGTCAACGACGCTCAACGTTAACCTATCTTACGCCTCGACATTGCTAGGTAACGTTATGCCAATAAACAAGGACAGCATACCGGTGGAACAAAGAACGATTCTAAGCTGTTCGAGAAAGGGTGTATTTTCCGGAGAACTTGCCTGAACTATAAAAAGCCGAGAGAGCACGGACAGAGGAGCTAGTTAGTTCTTAAGGGTGTTTTGCGTATGTCAATTTTGAGAGAGTTTGAGCCTGTGTATTGTCACAGACAGTTCTATACTTTTATCATTGCATTGCATTTATCATTGCATATGTTGTACGAAGTAGTTTTTACTGAGTGTATCGTCGAAAGAAGTTGTTAGACGGAGAGAAAACAATAGCAGAACTGTGAGCATATTTGTGTCAATGTTACTATAGGATAGAACTGATGTTTGTAGCAAGGTCGGGAGCAATTATTCGTTAATTGTAAAATAGAAGATTGTCTTTTTGTGATTCAGTTTTAGAAGATAAATAAAGTGACATGAAAAGTAACTGCATTTCTCCTTTGTCACAACATTCAACTGGAAATCGCTAGTTCTAAAAGAACAATTGCTATATCTGGGCATGTGATATTCCAGAAAAGATGATGTAGCAATGCCCTCAGGGCATTATATTCTCGCTAGTGAATTGTAATTATCATGTTCACTCTTAGTGCAAACCTATAACCATGGGCAAAAACCATTGCAGGTTAGCAGCCAATGTAATAGTGATATTGACTATGACTTCCCGGAAAGGAATAACAATTAATTTAATGCAATGTAAGAGCGTTTAAATCATCGCGTTTAAGTAATCGGTAACAGCTTTTAGCTTCTCTATTACACTGCTGTGATAGCTGGAGGTTTGCTTTAATTTAATCAAAATTTTGATATCGATGTTTTACCGGAAGTGCATTTTTGAGGTCCAGTGAAAGTAAAAAAGCATTTTGCAAGGTTGGTACTTTTGGTAGAGAGAGAGAGAGTGATAAGAGAAAGAAAGGAAGGGAGGGAATATGGGAATACAGTAGATCTTGAGCGACAGTCAAATCTTTTAAAGCTTTCAAATTCCGTTCCCTTTGTGCGGTTAACATATATAAAATGAATAATGATGTTCCATTTGACAGAAGTATAAC
Source organism: Tenodera sinensis (assembly GCA_030765045.1). NCBI lineage: Eukaryota > Metazoa > Arthropoda > Insecta > Mantodea > Mantidae > Tenodera > Tenodera sinensis. The sequence continues at coordinate 45,250,735 of CM060970.1, forward strand.
TTCTCCAAAACTCACACAAATAACAAAAAAAAAAAAAAATTATTTGGACATAGATGGTGTATTTTAACTTTTTCGTACATCAAGATTTGGTTTATCTCTTACGATTTACCAGTTATCCAGAATAAATAAGATTAGGTGGGATAAAGCCAGAAAATTCAAGATATACATTTCATTTGCAACAAAAATATCTTAAACATATGACATTTTGATCAAGATCGTTAGAGCGATTTTCAAGAAAGTCAAAATTTTCGAAGAATATTCTACGTAAAGGGTAGTTTAAGGTGGGGCTATTTTCTTCAAAATCTTCGTGTTGCATCCTTGAAAGACATTAAGCTTAAATACCAACTTTGGTTTTTAACCGACTTTTCGTTTCTGAGTTATACTGTCCAATCATATACAGACAGAGAGATACATATGGCTCTTCTTTTTTGAATTCAGGGGGCCTCAAAGAATATATTTCCGGAGTGGTTTCGAAATAAATTTTTGAGTGGAATACAATATATACCTAACTTTATTATACGATTAGTACTAAAGTAAAGCGTACTTGGATTGGAGTTTTATAGTTTTGTCATAGTGGTGTCAGTACTGGAATACGTCGAGCTGTCAATTGTTATAAGGCAATGATTCTGATATGAAATACTAGGTTTACATAAATAATTCAAACTGAGTGCATTAGTGCAAAATGTAATTATAGGAAATATCAAAATGTACAGCTATTTCCGACCTTTGCAATGCACCTAAATATACAAAGCGCACTTGTGTTTCAGCATAAGCTATCTGGTACTCGACCAGCCACTGTGATAATGTTGAGGGCACACAACACATAGCCACTAATGAGTAGCAATTGGTATGTTTGCTTCACAGGGAGACAGTGTAAGAGTGTTGTAAGAACATTGTTCGATGAGCGTGAGGCAAATCTGTTTTCACAGCCCTGTTGGAATGCGGGGATTACTGGTGTCCCATTCCAACACATTCCCCAACCTTCCTATTGTGGTCGCAAGCATGTAGATCCTCATGCATGAGCTAGTTCATACTATGTCCGCTGCGGCGCTAGTCAAACACGCTGATGCAAACATTCGGATTCAGCGCTGCCTGCCAATGTAAACCTTACAGCTTATCTCAAACACTATGACAGCAGAATGCACAGATGGTATTTGTCTAGTTTTATTAAAGAAACTTGTGTAAACTTTAACGAATAACGGAATGAAATTCATCAGAATGTATCCTTTGAGGCGGAAAATTTCCTTGTTGAAAATATTTTTAGAATCAAAGTAGATTACTCAGTCAATTCTGAAAAGTGAACTCATAAATGGGTTTATTCTAGCCAAATTCTTATATTTATGTCACAAAAATTAGCAGACAAATTTTAGACGGCGCTGTAACTGGTGATTCGCACCCGGAAATGTCTCAAGGTATAGCTTTGTCAGAACCAATTAATCATCCCTCGAGAATTGTATAAACTTAATTTGGAAACAAGATGGTGCTCCAACACATACTTTATCAATAGCTAAGTGGATCGCAAACTCATGTACAACTGGTTGCCTCCCAAAGACATGTTAACTAATACAATTTCACTTTTCAGTGTGGTAAATTAAAAAAAAAATGAATGTTTACAAATTTGTATCTGAAAGCAATAATAGAAGCCAAATGTAAAGTGTTTTATAGTGAAAAGGATCTGCATAAAATTTGGTTAACAATTTAAAACAACGGTAATATCAATAAATAAGACCAAAAACAAATTGCATTTGAAGGTATACAACCATTCAGTCTAAAATAACTTTACAAAATAGCATAATTGAACAAGTCTGAAAATTTAGTTCCATCGGATGCGAAATTACATACACAACAGAAATAGTTATTGAAAAAAGTAAACAAGTTCAACCACATAGAAGGTACAATACAAGAATCTTAAATAACAAAGCAATAAACGATTCCACAATAAAGCTATGTATATAAAACAATAGCTGACTAGTTTTAACATACGCCTCAGAAAATGGAGAATGAAGGCACAACATAAAATAAATATACAAAGAGCAGAAACGAAATTTCTTAGAGCAATAGCCAGATAGACAAGACTAGACAAAAAACTAAACGATCAAATACGACAACAATTAAAAGTAGAAGGATTAAACAAAACAATAACAAATTACGGAACCAATTGGCAAAAGCACTTAAATAGACGGAAAGAAAATACAATTCCCAAAATAGCAAGTGAGCATCAATCTCAGGAACAAAGGAACATAGGATGACCCAGGAAAAGTTGGAACAGGACTTTTGAGTCGTAACAGGCTAAATGGTTTAAGTTGTATTTAAAAAGACCATTGAAATTGTATTTTTAGCAACTCTTGTAAACAATTTAAATCACAATGGAATCAATTGCATAAATATGCTTTCGTTGGCATAGTAGAGTCAGTTTTTCATTCCTTGGTGGTCAAACAAATTTTGGTACACCTATGTGGATTGAGTGGTCACATTATAGCAAATCATTAGATATTAAATGGTATATCTGACAATAACAAAACTAATGCGTTAAATTCACATACCTTATCCTACTCATTCTTCAGGAAACTGTTCTTACAAAAGCTCATTTTTCTACGTACTTTCCGTCAATTGAAATAGTGATTATTAGACTTATTTGATTATTAGATTTTATTACATATTCCCCTGTAGATACAATAAAAACAGGGGAATACAATACGATTAACTCACAGTCCTGGACGCTATGTAATAGCTTTGAAATACGTTGTTTTTGCTTGACCAGGAAATATGTTTTGAGGACCCACCAATCCCCCCAAATAAAAGCATTTTAGAAAAGAGGTCCGTTTGTGTATCTGTATCTATCGGCCTGTGGACAGTATAACTTAAAAACGAAAAGTCGGTTGAACACCAAAGTTGGTTTTTAAGTTTAATATCTTTCAAGGATGCGACAATATTTTGAAGAAAATTGCTTCAGCCTAAACTACACTTTATATGGAAAATTTTTCAAAATTGTTTATTTGCTTAAAAATTACTAACGATTTTGATTAAAATGCCACATGTTTATGACAAATGAAATGTCTATATTGAATTTTCTGGCTATAGCTCGTGTAGTCATATTTACTCTGGATGACTTTTGCATAACTGGTAAACCGTAAGAGACACCAAATCTTACTATACAAAATATGCAGATCTTGCTAAAATACACAATTTATTCCTGAATAAATTTTTTTGTAGAGTAAACCATTTCGGAGATATGCCTTGTTATTTATGTGAGTTTTGAAGAACTTACACTTCTGTCAAATGGAACATCGCTATCATTTTTATATCTTAACCGTGCAAAGAGAACGGAATTTGGAAGCTTTAAAAGATTTGACTATCACTCAAAACCTACTGTGTTCTCATATTCTCGTTGTACTTGCAAGAAGATAAGATAATTTCTGCAAATGTGCAACTCATCAGATTTTTATAATTATAAAATAGAAACACTGTAAGCACGCATGCTGCCTTAGGTGACATTGACTAAATTATTAACGAAAGGTAAAACATAAGAGACATCTTTGATGTTAATGATACCTTAAATAAAATACATATTTATTTGGTTTTAGTTCATTATTTGTTTATTATTTGAGTATCTCAAACCATGTGCTTTGGTTAAATTAAGATACACCAGTTATGTACGTTATTTTCATTAGAGGCAAAAGAAATAAAAGTACACTGAAATTAAATTGAAAGAAATATATTTGTAAGGCTGTAACGGTCACAAAACGATGTACGTCGCTGCAGAGGGTGCTCTAATACATGGAACTGGCGAATATGCTTTATGGTACGTGGCTACAGGCTACAAGACGAAAAATGATGGTACTTTGCTCAGTATTTCATTTAAGTGGCAATGAATGTTCGCAAAGAGAGGCAAATTAATAGTGCCCATGTAAAGTGGTTCTTTTGGGGCATGGGCGTAAATTTGTAAAGAGATTGCTATAAACCTTACTACCGCCATCTTTCCTTCCTCACTGGATGTTTGTTTAGAGCAGGGTCGATTTTTTATGCTTGCGACTCAAAAAAGGTATCTCCTCGTCCTCCTTTATCCCATGTGAATTATCACGGCTTGGCTTCCTCTCCCTTTAAATTATCCTGGCATCAATTATCACGCAGAAGGAGGGAAGGGGGGTTGTCAGAGCCGCCTCCCCTAATTTGCCACGAAGGGACAGAAAAACGCTACCCTCTGATGAACGGGCTCGCTACTTCTCTGCCAATTTGGCAGCGTACTGTCCTTCCCCAATGCCACCAACTTATACATAGATTTACTTCCGTTATACACACATCTAAAACATGTGACTGTCTGGGACATTCACCTCCAATGTTTGCCCCATAAATGTACGTTGTGCATTACAGTAAAATTTTCTTATACCTACTGTAGAAATGTATTTTTATGTTCAAGAAATAAAATATAACCTCTAAAGTCACATATATCTGATCAGACAAATATAAAAACTGCGCTATTCCTCAATGGATGAAATTTCACGCCAACTGTCAAACCCATTTTGTATAGAAATCCATGCGTTTGGTTGTAATCTTCCCACCGCTTTAAATACTACATGTTTACTTTCTGTACTAGTTATTCTAAGTAGTTGAAGTGTTTTATTCCATCCAAAATTCGATGTGTGATATCTTTAAAGGATGCAACACGAAGATTTTGAAGAACATTCCTCCACCCTAAACTGAGCTTACATACATGTTTTCGAAAATTTGATATACTCTAAAATAGCTCTGACGATTTTGATTAAAATGCCATATGTTTAAAATACCTTTATTACGAATGAAATGTATATTTTGAATTTCCCAGCTAGGGCCCACGTGGTCCTGTTTACTCTTGGTAACATTTTTATAACTGGTAAACCGTAAGAGATAGACCAAATCTTACAATACATAAAGTGTCGATTCGTTAAAACATACATTTTATGTTCAAGCAATTTTTTTGGAGTACACCATTTCGGATATAAGATCTGAAGCTTTCCTAGCGACGAACAAATTCAAAACGTTCTCGGGCTTCGAGCCAGATGTAGTGATGAAGAGGCATCGACGTTTCGGGTGTGTGCATCTCTCCCTTCATCAGGACGATGAATGACTAATACGATTCTTTTGTTGTTTTTTTTATTTTTTTTTTAATTTTTTTATAAATTAATTTAAATTAATAATTTAAAAAATTTTTTACTTAAAAAAATGTTTTTTGTTTTATTGCCGGGGAGGGAATAGGGTTATGGGATGGAGTTTTCTCGGGGGGATAAAGGAAGAAGTGTGACGTAGGTGGGGAGGTACCGCCTAAGCACCCTCGCAGTGCGTTGGTGTACAGCCGGTAAGATTACCGGCATCGCATAAGGATTGCCGGGTGACAGTCATGAACAAGTCCTGACTGTCACACACGGGATGTAGACGTGGGATATGGTTAGGAGTAAGGAGTGTTATTTACGGCGGAGGCTGTGTAGAGGGTTCCGAGGAACTGCGATGTCTGCGGTGGCACTTGATTTTCAAGTGTGTAGAAAATCAGTAGCGTCGAACCCGGATGCACTGCAGAGCCTTCTTCTGCACCTGACGTCGCAGGGACGTCCTGGATGGCTGTTGAAACCATATCTATTGAAGCGGTCGAATTCTTCCTGGGTCGGTATCCTGCGTTCAGTTGTCTGTGGAGTTGGCGTTGCTAGTTGAGGCGAAGAGGCCCAGGTCTGTCTGTTGGGTTCTGATGTAAGTATGGCGGTCTGCGTGTAGGCTTCGTGTGTCGTGGTTGCAGTTTGGTTTGCCATTAGTTGTTGAAGTGTGTGTTGTATAGAGTCCATGGAGGTTGTGGTGTAGTCGTCCAGATTCCATGTCGTGGTGCAGAGTCTTTCCAGGATTTTTACTGCTGCGTTGAAGTCGACGTAATTTTGAAGAAGTCGTCGGTGAATTAAATTGATTGCTTTAGTGTGTGTCCTTCGATGAGAGTTGGTTTTCTTGTTGCTTCTCCGGATGTCTGTGCGAAGTGACGTCAAACGGCCAGTTGTGGAGTTGTGTTGCTCGCGTCCTGCATCTATGGCGCCTTGCAGTTGAGTTTGGACAGTAGCAGTAGAGGTGGCTATGGTGGACACGGCAGCGGTGATTTGAAGTAAGGTCTCGTCGATTTTGTCAAGTCTTTGGTGAAGATGATGGACGTCGTGGTGGATGTCCTCTGTTTCGTTCCTGGGCAGTGATGCTCCGATTCTTTTGTAAGGACCAGTATATATACTGTCCGCTAGTTCCGACCTCACAGAAAACACCTAGTCTATTCTGGAGGTTCAAGGCTTCGACGGAATCTCTGTATCCTGAGCCGGGCGATCTCCAACTTTAAGGCCGATTTCCAGGAAGGACTGAACTGCAGTCCAGTAGCCGCGTTCAGTGTGCTCTTCTTGGAGGAGATGACCAGAGCCTCCTTAACCATCCGTTCCCAGAAACCGCTACATTTTGCCACAATGGTCGTTTCCTTGATGTTGGCTTTATGGTCTTTTTCACAGCAGTGTTACGCCAGCCCCGACTTATCAGACTGCATTAAGGTATGTACCGTTCGTGATCCTTGACTCTGGTAATAACAGTCCTTCCGATTTTTCCTATGTACGGGGTCTCACATTCACAGGGGATGCGACATACCCCTGATACATTAAGGTCCAGTTTGTCCCTCACCAGGTGTTTGGTCATCAAAGGCGGTTGGTGGATGGTCCTGATATTGTGTGTGGCGAAAATTCTACTGATTCTGCCGAATAGATTCAGGGTGTATGGGATGCAGGTAGTGCCGGTTGGCTTGTCTAATGTTTGTTGCGTTTGTGGTTTTCAGTTCTTGGCCCTGGTGATTCAAGATTCAATATAATACACAGAGTAGCCGTTTGGACGGAAAGTGTGCCTTAGGTGCTGTAGTTCTTGTTTGAGTTGGCAGGGATCGGAGATAGAGCTCTGTGGGCCAGAGTGTAGAGTACCGTTGTTGTTTTTAGAGACCAGAATGTCCAAAAATGGTAAAGCTACGTCCTTCTCCACCTCCATGGTGAACTGAATTTGGGGTCGGAGGCTACTGTGGTGTGTGAGGAAGCTAGGCAAAGTGTCTAGTCCATGCGGCCATATAACGAACGTGTCGTCAACCTATCGGTAGAAATGAGATGGTTTGTGTGTAGCTGTGGCAAGTATTTGGTGTCCCATGTAGAAATTTGCTATTGCTGGTGACAATAGGGAACCCATTGCCACGCCGTCTACTTGTTCCTAGAATCTTCCACCAAACAGGAAGAGAGTGGACGTCAGAGTGTGCCGGAAGAGCTCGGTGATGTCGGCCGGAAAGTGTTCCATCAGAAGCTGGATGACTTCTTGCAGCGGTACCCTCGCAAAAAGAGATGACGTCGAAGCTGCTCTAGTGACCTACTTAATTATTTGGTAACCACTATTATTCTCCTGTCGGATGAACTTTATACATTCTAACCTCATGTAGCATATTCCTTTGATATTAATATTTAAAGTGATTGTATATTCTTGTTTTTCCTATAAACCTTTATCGCTAATTATGAATATAATTACTTCAAATCATCAATTCCGTTTGATATTATTTATTTACTTAGTCCATAATTTTGGTATCAAGGGTAAATCACTAAAATTGCGATAGTATTTACTATAATCAGAACTTGAGAAATTTAAACGTAAATTTGCTTTGTTGCAATTATAAGAAACAGTTTATTATAGAGATGCCAGAGAATATCAGCAATTGTATTTCGTCATGAGCGGCCGCCATCGTTAGGTGCTGGAAAGATGCGGGGTTGTGTTGGTAAATTTGTAAGCTAAGCTGGTTAAAGAATCGTGGCATAGAGTTAGGAAATCCTGAGAATAAAAAGTCCGGGGAAAAGGAAATCCGGGGATGACTTGTTTGCTGCCCACTGTCTCTCGCCTCACAGCCTGAGAGAACTCCAGTTGGCAAGTCTCGCCTACGGTCTTTTTCCCCCATTCTCTACTGTAGAGCCATGTATAGCTCATAGCTTAATTCTAAATCAGTATTTAATTGATCTTTCTACCATTTTGCCTTTAGTTCCCAGTATTGCTAAATTCCACTTGCGCTACGTAATTTGGTGAAGTTCTTAGCAGCTCCAGGAATATGTGAGTAAAACACTTAAGATTCTTCTCTTCCCAAATCCATTTTTAAATATCCAAATACCCTGATTTAAAACATATTGGCAGCTAGTTGCATCCTGTGCTCTGAGATTTCCTCTTTCGGGTTAGCTCATCTATTTCAGCATTAGATGCTTCACCAAAGCGAGAGTGAGCCTTCTGTGACATTTAAACCTAGCGTTTAAATTTGAAATTGTTATGCACATGATTAGTTGATTTTAACCAAGTCACCTATGAATGCAATAGTCAACGTAAGTTCATCTTGTTGACTGTTACTTTCATTACATTATGAAGCAAGATTGACTTCATTTTGACTTTTTCTCCTAGATGGCTCCAACGTAACTTGTGAGGTCCCACTGTCTATTTCCGTCGACTCCTACCTTGACTATTTTCTAGTTTTCCATGCTCGACAAGCTCTCAATCGCCACTAATTTGTTTCATCGTCTCTTTCAATCTGTTTGCTTCTCATATTTCAGGACCACGCCACCACAAGATCGAACTTCGCATCAGTGCAGCGTAGTGCAGTCTTATGAATAAGACAGTGACATATCGAAAAACGAAAGCTATCGTGATAGTGTTATGCTCAGCCAACGTGAATTTTTGCGATACCATGCTTGTGCCGACTTATTGCTTTCTCTACTACGCAAGTACAGGCAGTACTGTATTCCACCCAAAAATTCTATGAGATTTCAATATGTTTTGAGGCTCCTGAATAAAAAAAAGCATTTTTAGAAAAACGTCCGTGTGTGTGTGTGTTAGTGTGTGTGTGTGTGTTAGTGTGTGTGTGTTAGTGTGTGTGTGAACAGTATAACTGAAAAACGAGAACTCGGTTAAAAATCAAAGTCAAAATCAAAGCTAAATATGCTTCAAGGATGCCATACAAGATTCTAAGGAAAATTCCTCCACCCTAAACTAGCCTTTACATAAAAAGTGTTTCTAAAATTCTGATTTTTCTCGAAATTGACTGGCATTTTTTATTAACATGCCATATGTTTAAGACATTTTATGGCAAATGAAATGTATATTTTGAATTTTCTCGCCATAGCCAACGTAGTCCTGCTTACTATGGATAACGTTTGCGTAACTAGTAAACGATAAGATATAGAACAAATCAACAAACTAGTAAACAGTAAGATATAGAACAAATCTTACTATACAGAAAATATAGATTTTGTTAGAAACATAATTTATGCCCATTTTTTAAGGGTGAACCGTTTTTGTACCATTCCTTGTTATTTATGTTCTTTTTACAATACTAATACTTTCCACGAATCGGAGATCGTTATTCATTTTTTATATGTTAGCCGTACAAAGAGAACGGAATCTCAAAGCTTTAAAAGTTTTGACTATCGCACAAAGTCTATATTCCTATATTCCTCTTGCATATACCTATAAAAAAATAAGCAATAAGATAATTTCTGCAAATGTTTATCTCGACTAAGATGAAGATAAAGAAATAAGAGTTTTTAAGAATAGTTGGTACAAGAGTAGAGAAGGTCATGTGAGTGCAACACATCGGATATTTTTAAATAATTGATCCCAAAATTGTTGGAAATTACTTGTTAAGTCATGGGCTTGTTGGATGTTCATTTGTTTGCAATAACCACAACAATATACCTGTACAAATTCAGGTAAAGGTTAAATGTGTGACGGGGCATACACGGGAAAGTTCTCCACGGTCCCGATTTCTTAACAAGCTATCTGCTGAATGTACAGAGGCCATCTGGAAATGACATTCAACAATTTTACACTATATCTTTTCTCGGTATCTGCATTGAGTTATCCTATGTCACATGACTTTTTAACTACCTCAGCGTCGTCTACCTAATAGGGAAAATCGTGAGAAAAATCGAAGTCAGGGTGCCTCAATTGGAATTGAACCCACAACCTCCCGTATAATACTCTCACAAGATACCGTAGATCTCAAGTTACCAAAGAGCATCAGTGACAAAGTAGATTAGGAACACAAAACTGAAAATAATAATAAAAATGTAATCACATCTTGCGTTTGGGGTATCAACGAAATAGACAAGGCCTTAAGTTTCTTAAAATCTCCAAAGTTTATTATTGCAGTGTTATCAGTAGCAATAAATGTGTATGAATAGAAACTGGAGACAAATTCTATGCTTTTTACAATGTATTGTGCTCATAAACTTGTGCTCTGGTTTACAATTACTTCACTAACTTCGCTCTGATATGTCGGTTGCGGAATACGTGTAAGGTACCATCGACTCAAGACAGCTTGCCGGAGCGTCAGGTTACCGCATTATCTTGCATAGACTGAGGAATTTCTGAATGCACGTTCCTGGGATGTTCTCCTCTTGTATCACCATAATTCTAAGTACTCAGAAACGGATCATATGGCAAGAGGACTAGAGGATTTAGACTAGGAACCTATTGTCTGTTCCAAAGGCGCCTTACGTTGGATATCTGTAGATCAGAAGCGCTGAGAAGTTGGATGTGGAGGGAATCTAAATTTCTAAGGACAGAGAAATATCCGCCGTAAGAATTTAAGATAGTGCATGGGTAAAATTTGGTTAAAGAGGTAAATTTATTATTCTTTTCTTGATTTTTGTGATCTATTCTTTCTCTCACCACCCACATAGGTGGAGAAACTATTGATTGCATTCCACCCCAAAAAATCGATGAATCAATTTTGAGACATCCTGAATCCAGAAAGAAGCATTTTTGAAAGAGATCCGTGCAGCATAAGTCTCAACAAAATGCTTGGTTAATACCAAACTTTGGTATTTAAGTTTGGTATCTTCTAAGTGTGCAATATGAAGATTTATAATCCCCCATCCCAACTATATTTCATATTTAATATTTTTTGAAAATTTTAATTTTCTAAAAATTGGCTCTAATGATTTTGCTTAATGATGATAATAATAACAATAATAGGAAACAAACAAATGCCTTAAGTTTGCATGCATTTTGTTATGGTAATTTGCAATCTGTAATCCATAATATTAGACAATAGCAGCATATATAAGAGCAAGTTTATTCCTTAGAAAATAAGAACCTCGTAAGTAAAGTGGAAATTATTGCAAGACCTTTTCGGTTGTTTGTACTGTTATGTGTATTATCGCGGACTACACACGCTAGTTCAGACCTGGTATCTGCCTCACATCGCTAGAACGAAGTTCGCTCACACAACTGGATTCCAGTTTATTGTAATTGCCGCGTTGCGTTCTGCAACTGTTTTAACGCACGAACGAATATCTACTGATGTCAAAGGCGGATGAGTTGGGCCACCTGCAATGCAGTAGCGTTTATTGACACAGTTTAGGTGTACTAATTGTTTAAGAAACGAGCGCTGCTCAAGGAGGTGCTGCCATAAATCTGAAAGCAAAGGAGACCACCTCAAAACGTGTCAGTAACATACGGACACTTGCTCCCAGCTGTATTATTGCAGTCTTTCTGTGCACTTCATATCGTACCTCGTGGTATTACATCTTCCACTCCATCCCTCAACTCATAAGACGCTATTTTCATTTAGGAGTGGCAGCATGCGTCACGTGGACGAGTAACAAATCACCGCAAACACTCTTTTGTTTGACCGTCGCGTGTCATTTTTCCGCCTTGCATTGTCCATCTAATGGGTCCCACATGACACGTCATCAGGTCCTCAGAGATTGATGAGATACTTTTCCACCGGCTCTTGACCGCTAGGAGATGACGTCATGTCACCCCCTGTAACCATGGTAACCGCTACGGTCCGCTCCACCTTAACTGTATATACTGGAGCAATTTAGAACGGCGAGGGAGCTGGTCAGTCGTACCACTCTAACAACGTCTTTGTGGTGCTCTATTAGCCTATTCACAAGGTAGCTTCGTGTTATGCATATGCTAGCTCCAGGCTGCCTAAAGTTACAAGTTTATCGCGATACAGCATATCATAGCTATGCATACGACATGCGCTCAAAGGGAAATTACATTGCTGGAAAGTGTTATGCTTAGCACAATAAGCATTTATGTAAAGCATCCTCCAATATGCAGCAATTTGGTAGATATCGACAAATCAGAGGGATAACTTTATGAAAGCGCTGACCCAGTTTCTGTAACTCCGATTAGTTTAGGGATCTCTAAGCAGTCACTTTTGGTTGGTTCTGCACAGTTAAATCAAGCTTATACCAGGTGAGTCAGCTGTCCCTTATTCTCGAGTTTTATGCAATTCGCATTTTATAGTTCAACGTGAAAACATCGATCCCATTACTAGGTTCTACCCGCGTATTTAACATGAATTTTAAACACTCGATGAAATTAGTGCTAATATAGATGTTATCACATCGCCTTTTAATATATTCGTAGTTAGACTCGAGCTTCGAAATCTCTCCCGTGAAGTGCTTGGTGTAGGATAAGGATGGAACTTATTAGTGTTCAATATTCGCACTACGGAAGATTGGCTGATGTTCACCTCCTGAGCAACTGACTGTGTATTAGTATGCGGGTTGCTCTGGGTGGCGTTCAAAACTGCTTTTGCATTAACACCCGATGTTGCTGGTGCGTGTCTATGAGGAGGCATTCTTGCAAGTGACGCTGTTACACGCAGACGCCTTTCAAAATTCCGGAAGCTGTTTGCTGTTGGTTGTCGTCTGTTCGGATATCTCTCCCGATGTAGATGCTGAGCCGCTGGTGTATTTGTTCTTGCTTCTCCGTAGATCAAAAACATATCTACGAACTCGTCTGCCGAATACATAATGAAAGACTGGCATAAAATATCGCGCGACAGCATACGTATGTGTGGAGAACGCAGGGGTCGGTATTCGCAACACAATACATCATGCCAGTCCAATGGCGCAGAAGTCATTATTTCTGTTCAGTTACAAAATGCAGACAACCAAAAACGATTTAAATTATAATGTCCTAAACCCTCAGAGACTTTATAATTAAATTATTGTGAATTCGGTTTCCAAGTTTTGATGAACATAAAAAAAATATTTACAATGCTGAGATTCGAACTTATGTCATTGGGGCTTAGCGGAGAGTAAACGTCACAATCCTATTCAGCTATTTCAAGAATTGACTAAAAGTACGTACCGCGTACAATAGTAGGACTTGCTCGCCGGGCGCTATGCGATTGCCACCTCGCGAGTTTTCGGGCTTGATTTAGCCTTTTAAGACAGCTTTAATCATTTGCTGGGCGTTTTAATATTATTAATTAAATGGCAAAAGCTGTTATGCATATTAATTGAGATGCATGAGGCACAGTTCACGCAAAAATGTAAATAAACTGTTGTTTAATAATATGCCCGTTTTGACTGTACGGGTCCATGATGGATGAGACGTGTCTTTAAATTTTTCGTAATTTTTCGCAGCCAACCCCTAGTTACAAGAATCTACCATTTTCTTTTTAGCTGACGTTGTTAGTGTAGCCATATGATAGGTCCAATTTTTCAGAGGCGTTTACTGAATTACGTTGCTATGTATACTCTAATAAAAAGTTTGTAAAATCGGCCGGAAACAGTAATTCACTCTCAGTAAACGAGTCATATGTTTTTGAGGTGTACTTTAGCGAGGAGTACGTTCTGTCCCTTAAATCACTGTTTCTTTCAATTTTGCGCATTCCTCTCTTTAAGAGCGTCAAGCAATACATTTTAGTAAGCGCAAAATTGGACTAAGGTGTACATGCCATTAGATGGGTGGCCTACCTTCCAAAAAAAAAAAAAAAAAAAAAAAAATAAGGCGCGGCTGACTCACCTGGTATATAGTGCTTGAAAAACTTTGTATTTTATTCTTTTACTAACAGAAATACCCGGCGATGACAGTTGTAACCATTTATCCCTACTACAACAACTTGTAGACATAGGTTACACTTGCGCAATACCTATGTGCCTCTTTGGAAACATTTGAAAAAATATCACTTAATACACTTAACAATGAATTACACTCTCAGGATACTATAAAGAACGAACAATAAACTAACTAAATCAAAACACGGACAGATGCACTGTTAAACAATCACAAATACTACAGTAAGAAAAACGAGGAGTGAAAGCCATGTGATTTCGACATCAAACATAGATAAACTTGTATGAATTGTTTGTAGAGGAAATGTAATTGTGTTTCGTAAAAAAAAATGTCTGATGTGTTGCACTCATATGAATTTCTCTGTTCTTCTACTAACCATTCTTGCAAAGTCCTATTCCTTTATCTTCTTCGTGTTACTTGAGATAAACATTTTCAGAAATGTTTTATTTTCTTGTAGGTGCAAGGGGAATATTAGAATACAGTAGGCTTTGAGCGATAGTCAAATCTTTTAAAGCTTTGAGATTCTGTTCCCTTTGGGTGGTTAAGGTTTAAAAAAATGAATCACGATGTTCCAATTGACTTAAGTTTTTAAGAGGTGGAATCAGGAACTGAAAAATTCAATGCCATGCCGGGATTTGAACCAAGGATCTTCCGCTTATCGAGCGGCTGCTTTAACCACTAAGCTACAATGGCCAACTTGCCAGTACAACATTAAATTCCCCAGCTGATTCATACTTTTTTCCCGGTTAGACCACAAGGGAATCTCACATCAGAGATAAATACCCCAAGGGCGACTTACAATTGCAAGTACTTTATGTCCCGGGTTTAAATAACCTATAGATGGTAATTATACTTAAATCCTTGACATAAAGTACTTAGAATTGTAAGTCGCCCCTTATTTTCCAGAGAAATAAATATTGAGCTATACATCTTAGTTGATATTGTGCCCCAGTAGAATAGCTTAAAATGACACATTACCTATTATCTAAGCAGGATAACAGACAAGCGTAAACTAAAGTTTTGATGTGTAATGTCACATGAACTTCTCTTCTCATTCTCGTACACACTATTATTTAAAAACGTTTATTCTTCTGCCAACTTACATTAATTAAGATGCATAAATAATAGTTTAATTTATATTTCAAATATTGAACCAGTTTTTTTTTTATTTTTATTATTTATTTTTCAAGATTCAAGGTTTTCTTTTAAAAAAAATTAGAAATTGTCCTATTACATATTTCCTTGCAGCAAGGGAACTCAAATGATTTTCTTCACTCTTGTTCTCCACAACTATTCCTACAAACTCTCCTTCCTCTATCTTCTGCATGTCAGTCGGGACAAACATTTGCAAAAAATATTGCTAGTATTCTTATAGATTAACTGGCCGGGAGGGCTCGGGACTTTGGCCACGTCCCTCCCTCCAGTACTGCATCTTACCAATGACGCCTGTAGTGGGCAGAGGTGGGGGACGCAGCGACTGGGCGGCAAGCCTCGACCCTTCATTGGCTGTTGTGCTAGGGCTTTTAGCTTAAAATGAAGTTGAAAATTCAGACCCGTGTAACTTAAACCATTTAATTCACTTTTATGATTGTCAATAGTTCTACAATGACACGCTGTGAACAACTGCTAGTAAGAATGATTTAAAGCCGCTCTCCTTTTGTGATTTTTACTCAGAAATTCTATCTGTAGCATTACGTAAGTGTTCGTAGAAAAGATTTGATGTATAATGCATGGATTTTATGGGAACACGGGATTGCTGTTAGGTGAAAAATGTTAAGCTCTTACTTACAATATCCTGCAGAAAACGTGAAAGTGGAGATGGTGAAGTACGCGTCATAATACTGTTTACAGAGCAGTCCAGCAGACAAATCTTCTTAGGACGGAAAGCGAATGTACTCCCACGTAAGAAGCTTTCAGGTTTCCATTTTTTGATCACCTTATCGTTCAGGCAAAAGGAAGGAGCTTAGAGCTTGAATATTGCCTCTACTACGGAGCTGACATTTCCCTAAGGACTGCTCTGGCATAAAAGTTATATCCACCATTAAACGCACGAGATTCGTTTTATTATTATTATATAGGCATAGAGAACGAAGGAAGTCTGTAATTTACACCACTAGAAAATCAAGTCATAGCATAATACTAACTAAAACAGGGGCAAAATCGGCTCAAATGAGCCACTCCCCTCACTCCTCTGGCTAGCCCTTCCCTTCACTGTTGCTCTGGTTATGATACGGCTCATTCAGTGGCGACTATAGCTGTTTCATGACGAGTGGTAGATTTGCGCATTTCAATTTTCAAATATGCAGCGTTGCAATATCAATTTTAAGTAGTTTAACCCCTTTTCTCAGAGTAAGTATTTGCTCTAGAAGTATGAAATTTGGTACAATGCTGTTTTAAACGTACCGACTTTTTATGTCACGTAGATATTATTTCCATGTTTTAAAAAAAGTTAACGAATATATACTTTTTTATTTATATTCACCCTTGGAGGGGTATATTTATTCAAAAGACACTTATGGCACATTTTTAGGGGTTAAAAGACTAGATTATGATAAAATAGGCGTTAAACTCGCAAAGTCTACAAAAAACACAAAACTGATATTTCTTACCCAAACCAGCTTACAGCCAGTGTGTGGGCGAGACGCACGAGTTGGATAAAAATGTGAGCACTTTAGTTCTACATTATACAGATGTACAGAGAAACTATTGGTAAAAAAAGCGTTTGGCAAATTCACGCTTCGCATGTGATTGGGTGGGAAAATTTCATTTCGTAAGACTGTGCGAACTGAATTCAACCTGAAGAAATTTAGTTAACGTTTTATATACAAAGCGTATGGTATACATAATGAATTATTTCATTAAATAATTTAAATATAACAACTAATACAAGTTTATTACTTTCTCTGCTGCAAGTAGAAGGAAGTATTGTGTTCCACCGAAAAATTCGATGTCGAGAGTTCACCGGAATTATGTTTTGAAACTCCCTGAATTTTTTTTTAAAAAAAAAAAAAAAAAAAAAAAAAAAAACCATTTTAGAAAAACTGTGTGCCAGTCTGTCAGTCTATGGACAGCATAACTTAAAAACGAAAAGTCGGTTAAAAACCAAAGTTGGTACTTAAGTTTAAAGTCTTTCAAGGACGAATATTTTGAAGAAAATAGCCACAACCTAAACTACCCTATACATAGAAAATTTTTCGAAAGTTTTGATTTCCTTGAAAATGTCTCTAACGATTTTGATTAAAATGTCTTACGTTTAAGATATTTGTATGACAAATTAAATGTATATTTTGAATTTTCTGGCTATAGCCTAGATAGTCCTGTTTACTCTGGATGACTTTTGAATAACTCGTAAACCGTAAGAGATAAACCAAATCTTACTGTACAAAAAATGTAGACCACGCTAAAAGACACAATTTATGTACAAATATTTTTTTTGTAGAGTGGATTATTTCGGAGATATTCCATGTTGCTTGTGTTAGTTTCGGAAAACTTAAAACTTTCGTGAAATGGAACATAGTTGTTCATTTTTATATGTTAAGTGTGCAAGGAGAAGAGAATCTCAAAGCTTTAAAAGATTTAACTATCGCTTAAGACCTACTGTATTCTAATATTTCCCTTGCACCTATAAGGAAATAATAAGATAATTTGTACAAATGTGTATGTCAACTAACACGAAGAAGATATAGGAATAAGAGTTTGTAAGAATGGTTAGTACAAGGGTAGAGAAAGTCATGTGAGTACAACACATCAGATTTTTTAGTTCAATATTGAATGAAAGTTAAAAGTGCATATTTGTAGAATTGATAACGCTGACCATGTCAGGCATCCTCCAACTCCTGGTACATAGGAACAAGCGACCTTAGGTGCACTTAGTGCGAAGTATGGTTCATGCTAAACAGAAAGGTTTAGTTATTGCAAAACAATAGTGGAACGAAGAAGAAAATTCAGTCGTCATGAAGTTTGTACAAAGCTTATATCTTCAGTTCAAATAGGTATTTTTCTTCTTGAGGGATTATCCTCCTGTTAGAATGACTGACATCCCATGGACTCACGAACCAATAAGGAGCAAGCAAACATTTGATTATAGCATATCCAAGATGGGTGATGAGCGCAATGTCTGGTACGGTACTAAAGAAGAAGGAAATAAAATGTAGTTAAAGGAACAATTAGAAATTTATCCAACCCGGCATTCTAAATAGGTTTACAAAAACAAACTATGTATAGTTATTATAACTTTTCATCTGTTTCCTAAACAGAATCAGCTTCTGACATGAAGACAGCTTTGGTAAACCTAAGTGAAATGAGCAGAAGTATTACGAAGGATTAAAAAATACTCCATCAGAATAATGGGAAAATTCTGCATCAAGCTGGTAAGCGAAAAAAGAAAGCAAAGTTGTGTTTCTTGGTGCAGCTCTAGAAAATTGTGTTGGGATACCGTGCCTCATCAATCAAAATCCATACACGTGCCAACACTGTGTTCTTTGGAGTAACAAAGTCGGCTTCTAACTTGGAGTTTTAGAGGTACGAGGGTAGTTCAAAAAGTAAGTGACACGTGTTACCCAACGCTGAAACCATCGCGCAACAAGAATGACGCTTTGTTTGGGTATAGCTGATGTTCCGGAATTCCTCCAGACAGAGTTATAGTGATAACAGGTGCACCAAAGTGTGCGAGCGAAATGACGCATCAACTGGAAACATACTCCTAATTTGAGTTACACAAAGGCGATATATACTTGTGGACAAAACTCGAAATTGCATAGAAAAACTTGCATAGAAATGTCGCGTCTAATCAAACTTGAAGTGGGGCCAATAATTTGACCAAGGCTGCAGAGATGTTGGTGATACTGATTGGGAACATCAACTATAGAAAATGTCCAGGTAATTGCTCGATGAACTCATATGAACATTCTATCGTCACAATGGTCAAAGATGAAGATCGCACAATGGTCCTTCGTGACCAAGGAGCGAATTTCTATCGCTGAGAAACTAAACAAGTGGTAAAACGTTCAGAGAGACAGACAGAGAGACTATGTTGAGAAATAGTGTGATGTATCTGTGCTACTTTAGGAGACACTGAGAGTGAAATTTTGGTCAAAATTATCAAAAAGTCGAAAATTGTTTTTTTACCCTAAAATGTTCCTGGAACTCCTGTGCATCTGGATCAGCTAACATTTTTCTTATCCTCCCTCCATCTGGTCATTACGGCCCTTTCAAATAGCGCTCTTCCCTTAACTTACACAGCATGTTCCTATATAAAAGCATGTTTTTCTCAAAACTACATCTCTGCACATTCCAAAAGAAGGTCGCGCCTGAGTTTTGCTTCAAATTCAATGAAAATTTCCAAAAGTAGTCATAAACAGCAGCTAAACAATTCTATAATTCGATATTGATGTTATCATTAACATGAATGCCCCCCCCCAAAAAAAAGACATTTTTTGTATGAAAAAATCAATAATTTTTAAGATTAAATGTTCTTGTTATTAAAAAAAAAATATGTACAGCATAATCAGCACACGTATTTGAAATATCTGTTCATACAATTGTTACCCATATTTTAGAGTACCAGTTCTGGCAATATAAACTAATTTTGAAAAGTCAATAGGCGCGAGTCACATTTTGAAAAGTACCTATTAAATTCATAGAATAATTTATATATCATAAACAAATTATCCAATTTTAATTAAATTTGGTGCACATCCTATTCTCATATAAATACAAATACAGGGAAAATTTCAGAAAAATCGATCAAGAAATGTGGAACTTTCAAATTTCACTCCCAGTGTCCCTTAAGGTGGAGTGCAGCACTCCATGAAGGTTACTTGACCTGCAATAATCATATATCTTACTTTTATAAGTACCCTAGTATGTTTTATATGATGATTTCCACACATCAAATTGGGAAATACGGGCTCACTGGTTTTGCTCGCAGCTCTTCTGAAGGTCCATGGTTCGATCGTGGTGGTGACCACAAGTGGGCCTTATTCAAGGCTTCATTTCTGGCTAGCCCATTTGAAGTATCTTCAAAACTCAACGTGCTTCGGAGTCCCTTGTTAAGCTGTAGTTCCTCTCATCCCTCTGCCATGCTCATCATCAATCTACCACCGGAGGTAACAGACGCTGACTCAGGTGCCTCCACCTCAGAAATGGGTCCAGTTATCACCTCATGGACGAGTAAGGAAGTAAGAATACTATACCTTCAGGGATCAAAGTCCAAAATTATATTCCTCCGCGAAGTTGTGCAGTGGTTTATGTTCAGTTCACTTTTGTATTTATTAGACCAATAAGATGTCAGGTTAGTATCTCTCCGACTTTCGTGTAGTACACATCGGGGAACAGTACGTGATTAAGTATTATCAACAGTGATTATTTGCAGTCTCTTGCTTATTTCAAGCAGGAAACCGACGTCAATTTGCATGACGTCACTGGCGCAGATCCGTGGATAACGAAAAAGACCTCAGTTACGCAGTAATGGTAGTCTCAAACGTGGCTAACATCATGCTGAAACTATATCTTTTGTATGAATTCAACAAGCAATTGTTTGGTTGTTTACAATATGGATATATTAGGCGATTGTGGTTTTACTTCATTTGACCATGACTGGACTAGGAGCCCGTAGCCTGTCTTTCACTCTAAAAAATACATAAGTATTTATTTCTACATCATCACGACTTCATATATATATATATATATACACCCTCCAAGCTGTTTTTAAACTTTATCTTCTATTTCCTTCTTAAACATTTAATAGCTAATGTATGGAGTGCACAGGACCCAGCAAATTATGTTACAAGAAATAGTGGCTGGAGAATATATAATCGTTGCCAAAGGGGCGTTTGTTTTTATACTCTACGGTAACATGGATCGAAACCTTGGCAGCTCATTTATCTGGTATATGTTTACAATGGCTTCAGGGCCTATTTGGAGGAAACTCTAATAATAAAACTACCACTCGTTTAGTTAACCCAGTCTTTAAACGAAAATGTCTAAACCTAAATAATAAGAATAAATAATTCAAATTCTTGGCTTAATATTAATAATGATTATAATTATTTCTTTTGTCGTAACACAATTTATGTACTTACGCGTGCACACCATACGCTACTGCTTCCAGGTTTGCCCGAGAAGATTGTATTTAAATAAAGCCCATGCACTGATCTCAATACTTGCATATGTAGTTTATTCTTCTTCTTCTTCTTCTTCTTCTTCTTCTTCTTCTTCTTCTTCTTCTTCTTCTTCTTCTTCTTCTTCTTCTTCTTCTTCTTCTTCTTCTTCTTCTTCTTCTTCTTCTTCTTATTATTATTATTATTATTATTATTATTATTATTATTATTATTATTATTATTATTATTATTATTATTATTATTATTATTATTATTATTATTATTATTATTATTATTATTATTATTATTATTATTATTATTATTATTATTATTATTATTATTATTATTTTTATTATTATTATTATTATTATCATCATCATCATTATTATCATCATCATCATTATTATCATTATTAATTTTATCATTATTATTGCAGCCCAAGAGGGGTTGGATTTAATGATGTTTGCAATATAAACGCAGTTAACTAGCTCATTAAAATAGACTGAACGATAACAGCGGGATTAATTCGTTAAGCAAAAATGTTAGTCCAATTAGCACTAACAAATATTCTTAATGCATCCACATGACTGGTTTGGGAAATGTTTTGGCATTCAGTGTGTGTTAATTTAAACCCAAAATCACATGCTCGGTGATCTAAAAGTGAAGCGCTCATATTTTATAGGGGAAGATCAAGCTCAACAAAAATATATTTTATAAACGCAGTTCATAGATTTACAAAAACGTATACCCATATTTGATTTTCAAAAAGTCTAAGAGACCCGATTCCACGGAGGTTCTTAAAACCCTGCTGTAAGTAATTTTGTATAAATTTTGTATAATATTTGCACAAAAATATTACCAACCGCTTTAAACTTGTATTTGATTAAACTAAATTCAGAGATGTTTATTTTGTGAAACGCATGTGTCTGGCATATCTCTTCCATCTCTTATAAATTTTATAAATGTATTCACAATGAAGACCTATTTAAAGGAAATTGAAGATATGCATTTAATTGGTCATGAAAATGCCTTGAGGATATGGTAGTTTAATCAAATTTGTAAAGAGCCATTTTTGATGGAATTAAAATTTAATTTTAAGCTTTAATAATTTTGATAGAATTAAAGATTTGTTTGACGATATTCATATACTACCCTTCGAAGATGTTGAACTTATGTACCAATTTTGGTTGTAATTCTCTGCAATTGCAATGAATTTGTCATCACTTTCAATATTTCTCCTACTATGGAGAACCAAGTTTAATATTTAATACACTGTTCATATCAAACCTGCGCATGCACATACACAGACACACACACATACACAAACCTTTCTCTAAACAAATTTTATTGGGAGTCCTCTAAACACGTATTTCTAGCGAAATCTCGGAACGCAGTTCCTTTCTACCTACATGATATAAAAATAAACGCATGTGCTTATACCAATTATTGACGGGAAGAAAATTGTACATAGAAATAGGTCATCTGTGCTGAGGGAAATCGTTAGTAAACGCAACCATGTGTGAATATAAGCCCTATGGGTTCTGGGAAACATGTTATGTTGGTTAACTAGAGTTGTAAAGTCACGTAGGATGAAATTCCTAGAATTAGAAGGGTGTCAGCCTGGAAATGTTTGAAACGCAATAGGGGTGATTTGTCATTGGGCCACGCATGAATAAACGTTTCATCTAGGAGGTGTTTATGCTGCGATACTGTGAACTCAGATCAGATTACGCGCTTGCTCGTGAATTTCCACGAAATCAGACGTACTTAGCTGCTGGTTGCCATGCCGTTCGAATGTAATTTCATGAGGATCCGGAACCTGAATTTGCTACAACGCATCGGGTACCTGCATACTTATGGTCTAAGCAAAATTTGGTATGTGGCACAGATTCTGCCGATTGCAAAACGTGACGCACAGAAATTGGAACAACTCCTTGGTTACTTTTTGTGGACTGGAAAAGCATATAAGGTGAGCCGGCCTCAACTACGTTTGCCTCCGTCCAAAGGTGGTTGCGGCTTAGTGGACATTGCCAAGAAATGCATGGCCTTATTGGGGAAAACCGCCACACAATCATTGCGCGGATCTGGCTCATCCATTGACCAAAATTTCTGGAAGGAACAGCTGCATAACCCTCAGGTGGCACTCAACGGATTTAAACCCACTGTCCTTCACCTAAAACGAATTCTGGACAACAACGATGACATTACGGCCTTCGAATGCACCCGGAACCACTACCGTATGCTCACGACAGTTCATCTGGTTCCCAGAGTGGCAGAGAAATATACCAGGGAGTGGAAAGTGATCTGGCAGAATTTATTTTGCAAACATGTGCCCAGTGATTGGCAGGAAACCACCTATGAAGTATTAAATGAGACTATACCGACAGCGGATAAACTCTGGCGACATGGAAGGGCACAGTCAAACCAATGTCCATCTTGTGCCGCCGTCGACACACTGGACCACCGGATTGCTTCCTGTAAGCAGGTTGAAGTCATCTGGGTAGAGCTCAGGACTTACATCGCCAAATGGTGCCCACCGCAAGCTCCACCATTCCTTGAGAAGCTCCAGCGTTTGGAATTTCATTTTCAGAATACTGCACTCCAACGCTGTGTAGTTTGGCTGGTAATGGGAACAATGTACTGGATCCTTAAACAGAATAATGGCCCAGTGGTGCAGAGGAAGGATTGGGTCAGTTTTCTGAGACAGGCACGCTGGCAACTGATAACTTCTGGTCTTAGCAAATCAATGCAGCCGTACATAACACGCCTTGCACTTTAAATACGACAATGCAACTATAATCAAAATAATATATATATAAAAAAAAAATTAAAAAAAAATAAATAAAAAAAAAGCTAACTTTGAGTATCTGTTATGAAAATAAATGACCATGTGTCACCTCATGGGCGTATAGGTGCAGAGGAAAAGCAAGGATCTTCTTTAAATAAGTACATTTTTTTTGCACAAATATTTTTTTTAATTAAAAAAAAAATAAAAAAAAAAGTTGTAGATGTATACCAAAGAGTTTGAGCCAAATTATTGATACATTCCAAATTTGATTAAAAAAAATATTAAAAAAAAAAATAAAATAAAAAAGAAAATAAAAAATAAAAAAAAGGCTATCAAGTAGTCAGTCCACACCAGAGAGTGGTTTACCATTAAAAAAATGCGAGCTTTGCACGTAGCCGTGGAGCCATCTCGTTCGTTTTAAGCTTTTCAAAAAAAAAAAAAAAAAGAAAAAAAGAAAATGCATGTTACACGCTTTAGTAAAAACAATTTAGCGGCTAACACTTATGGAGTAATTGGATAAAGCTTCTGAAATTTACCATACCTTAAGCTTGGTGCTCATATTGGAAAGATAAATTTAAGTATTTTAAAATCAATAGTCGACAATTTCAGCGATCGTTCTATTTAAAAAGTTTTAACAGATACTAAAATTAATTCAGCAGCTTGCCTTGGTGTTATATTTACAAATAGCACCCACGCATACCCTAAGATCCAAGGTTTTTAAACCTAATGCTGTAGTAGCCAGAGGGATCATCCTCATCATCACACCATCATAGACTCTTCATGGTTCGGCCTCATAGTTCTTCCCATCTTTTTATTCGTCCTCTGTTATTCTATAACCGCAAAATGTGTACAGGATTCTTCATTTAAAACCTAACTGGCGCACGGAAATTCGCGGGTGCGCGATTGGGAGTGCCACAACCGGCTTTGCTCCTACATAAACTCCGCGCGTAACGCTTGTATAACACTCTTACCCTATAAAAGATCCTGGAAATGTCCATTCTCGGCCAAGCAAGTAGTATATCGGGAGAACACATTCTGATTCACACAGTTAAGTTGGGTTACTGTAATGTATCCGATTTTATTTCTATATTTTTCAGACTGAACTATATCTGAGATATTTATAGTTATCTCGTAATATTTAATTTTTTTCAAATATAAGGTCGTTATTCGCTTTTTTATCCCTTCGCCGTGCTAAGAGAACGGAATTTGAAAGCTTTAAAATATTTGATTATCGCTCAAAGCCTACTGTATTCCTATGTTCCGCTTGCACCTACAAGGAAATAAGCAATAATATAATTTCTACAAATGCTTATCTCGACTAACACGAAGAAGAAAGAGGGAAAAGAATTTGTAAGCAGAGTTAGAGCAAGTGGGGAGAGTCATGTGAGTGAGACACTTCAGATTTTTTGGAAACACCCTTTATTTTAGGTTAATGGGTGAGGACTCTGAGCTCGAGGTTGTCCTTCCTCGGGAGATGGTACCTGGTAAATGGGCCTTTATCCGAGGATGTGGCTTAAGACTCGGCGAAACCGAGCATATGCTTTGTATGCGGGAAGCTGTGCGTTCGATTCCCGCCGGCTGCACACTCTGACTTGCGGTTTTCAGTGGTTTCGCCATTGTCATTTAGGTAATGCTGTAATGCTTATTCTCATACCATAGCTTTCCTATCCACCATTCACCATTCGCATCACTCCCTTCTCATTTAATTCAATAAGACCAAACGACGGTATTCTGTGGGTTTCGGTGGACGATATCTGTGCGCTACATAAGGGCTTCTTCTGTATGGCATCGTATCGGGTTAGCTCGCCCAGGACCCCAGGAGGAGACGCCGAGAGCGAGGGGCGGCATTAGATGCGTTCGTGCTCTAACAATAGGGATCGCTTGATGCTTGTCATCCAGATCTGGGCGCCTTGGGGTCTCTCTCCTCATTGTTCCCTCTTAGGGATGTCGCTAGTGAGACAAAGGGCCTACTGGCCTATGTACATAGCTATGCTTCGATAATGCTGGGCACCTCTGTTGTGGGCCCCTCACTTTACTATTACATTTGTTAATCGGCGGAAGAAACAAGAATAAAGACCTTAATTGCAGAAATTTTGGCAGGCCAACCTTCTTCTTACCATTGATACACGAAGAAACAGGTTCATCGGCTTAAAGAACCATAAAAATGGAGGACGTTTAAATAAACTCGAATTCCCCAAACGAATATCCACAGTATAAAACAATGGCATTTATCGTATTCCAACATAGAAAGTAAAAACTTGTAATTTTCTCGTAAATTAGTTGGAAAGGCACAACCAGAGAAATGGCTGTAGAACAGCAGATTAACTACCTGCTCTGCCCCCTGGATAGGGTAATTGGTGGTGTATTAGTAGAAAGGGGGAAGTATAACCGTACACTTATTCACAAAGGTTATTCACTCCTGTTAACAGCTCAAGATAAGCTTCCTTTCTGACAAAAACACTCAAAATTAAACTGCCTATAAATAGCGACCGGTTGAAACTAAACTTACCTTTTTCATACCTGCTTCCTCGATCAATCTGTTTATATTTGACAAAGTTTTAAGCTTGTAATAAACCATAACTATTCGAACGTTACTCTAGTAACAACCAAGCGAGACCAAGCTATGGTGGTCGCGGGAAGTGTTGCGTCACCACTGCAAAATTAGAATTTAAAATGTGTAATCGACAGAAACAGGACTAGGAGTACACAGGAAGTTTGACCCAAGCCA
This sequence comes from Tenodera sinensis, assembly GCA_030765045.1. NCBI lineage: Eukaryota > Metazoa > Arthropoda > Insecta > Mantodea > Mantidae > Tenodera > Tenodera sinensis. Next base: position 45,277,226 of record CM060970.1, read on the forward strand.
TAAGGAATACTTACCTAGCAGATACTATCTTAGCAGTTGGAGGGTTATTGTCTTTTATACTCGAAAATTATTTTATCTTTCGTAAAGATATACCCCAACATAGCTTGTAGGTGTTGAACCACGTTTTGTGCAAACATCCGAATGACTAGGAGAGGGCGGAATTGCCACAGGCTGTATGAAATTAGTTTTACTTACTTGTTTCTTGTATCTGACAGTAACTTCCCGGTTGTGTTACGTTAGGAGCTCTGCCTTCAGCTATTGTGAGCAGAGTTATTGCATTTGAAATTCTCCATTTATTTTGTTCGTGGTATCCCTGTGATTTCCTTCCCTTGATATGGAAAAAAAATAAAAAAATAAAACAGTACCTTCTAATTCAAGGATTAAAGATTCGAGAAATTATAAATTACTTCAGCAACTTTGACGTGACATTTGAAAGAGAAACATTTTGTTAAATGTTCAAGAATAACTACTCACCAAGTCATCAGTTACATGAGTGGTATACAAATTAGATGTGTAGGCCCTTCAATAACCTTTAAGGGTATATTTAGGTAAAATTATTCAAAACTTGGAATTTTTATTTTCTCTACTCTTAAGTGGAGGAAGTATTGTCTTCCACCCACAAATTCGATGTCGAGATTTCACCGGGAATATATGTTTTGAGACCCCTAAATACAAATATATATATTTAGAAAAAGGTCCGTGTGTTTTTGTGTGTATGTGTGTGTGTGTGTGTGTGTGTGTGTGTGTGTGTGTGTGTGTGTGTCTGTGTGTCTCTCAGTCTGTGGACAGCATAACTCAAAAACGAAAAGTCGGTTAAAAACCAAAGTTGGTATCTAATGTATTTCAAGGATGCGACACGAAGATTTTGAAGAAAATAACCCCACCCTGAACTACCCTTTACATGGAAAATTTTTCGAAAAGTTTGATTTTCCTGAAAATGGCTTTAACGATTTTGATTAAAATGGCATATGTTTAAGATATTTGTATGACAAATGAAATGTATATTTTGAGCTTTCTTGCTATAACGCATGTAGTCCGGATTACTCTGGATGACTTGAATAACTCGTAAACCGCAAGAGATTGACAAAATCTTAGTATACAAAAAATGTCGATCTTGCTAAAACACACAATTTATGTCTTGCTAATGGTTTTTGTAGAGTGAACCATTTCGGAGATATTCCTTGTTATTTGCGTCAATTTCGGAAAACTTAAAACTTTGGTGAAATGTAAAATCACTGTTCATTTTTTATATCTTAAGCGTGCAAAGAGAACGGGATCTCAAACTTTAAAAGATTTGACTATCGCTCAAAGCCTACTGTATTCTAATATTCCCCTTGCACCTACAAGGAAATAAGCAATAAGACAGTTTGCACAAATGTTTATTTCAACTAACACGAAGAAGATATAGGAATAAGAGTTTGTAAGCATGCTTAGCACAAGAGTAGAGAACGTCATGTAAGATGATGATGATGATTATTATTATTATTATTATTATTATTATTATTATTATTATTATTATTATTATTATTATTATTATTATTATTATTATTATTATTATTATTATTATTATTATTATTATTATTATTATTATTATTATTATTATTATTATTATTATTATTATTATTATTATTAATATGGAGTGAAATTTGTCATTTCCTGGATCCTAAAGCAGGGAATGCTAATGCAGGTTGTGGTCTATCACTGTTTCCGTGAATTACAAAGGTGAAAGGCGGCACACCTACACAAAAGTAGTTGGTGTGAATCTATAGTGGCCCTAACAATGGGTGTACCACGCACAAGTAATTTGAGTGGTTGAAATGTTGACGAGGCAATGCGGGGTTGGAACAGGGGCCCCACACTATGATTACAGCATTGTTACTTGCCGAAACACGAGCAAACCATTTCACTAGCGGTTTGCTAATGCGTTGATGCGGTCTACCAACTTTGTTTTCGTTCGGCATCTGTTCTCCATATACCTACACAAATAGAAAAAGCCATTTTCGTTTCGTTTCACATTAAAGGCTAAGGTTTGGGACAACCCTTTAATGCAATATAGTTAAAGGTATTTATACCTGACCAGACATTTTCTCTAACAATTTCATATTACTTTCGTCCTACGTATAGTAAGTAGAAGTATTGTATTCGACACAAAAATTCATGTTAACATTTTAGCGTAAATATATGTTTTAAGGCCTCCGGAATCCAAAAAGAGCAGTTTCAGAAAAAATGTCTGTGTGATCTAACATGAAGATTTTGAAGAAAATTAGTCCGCCCTGTACTACCTTTTACATGGAAAATGTCTCGAACATTTTTATTAAATCAAAAGTAGCACTAAGGATTTTGATTAAAATGTTTAATATATTTTTTATGGCAAATGAAATGTATATTCTAAATTTTATGGTTATAGCTCGTGTAGCCCTGTTTACTTTTGATGACTTTTGCATAACTGGAGATAGACCAAATCTTCTTCTGCTTGTTTCCTGATTACTCTCCCCTTATGTAGGACTTACACCTCCTAGGACTTGCAAGCCAGTGCCTAGGGTCAGTCGTCTGTGGGGGAGCAGAGGAACCGGACAGAGTGAAGACCTGTAAGCGGGTGGTTAGGCAAGCACCAGATATAAAGGCGAGGAAGAGGATGAAATGAAGAGAAATTGATGAATAGAAATGTGATGGAGTCGGTAGAATGAGTGACGGGGGAACGCCCACCCAGACGCCGTGTTTTAACGAGATGCGGGTCCGTGGGATCGAACCCAGGGTGGGAGGCGAACGGTCTAAACACTTGGCCACGGTGCCGCCTTAGACCAAATCTTATTGCACAAAAAGTTAGATCTCGACCAGTCTTAGGAGCTTAGACTATCGCCCAAAGTATTCCCATATTCTCGTTACACCTACAAGAAAATATGTAATAGGACACTTTTTGCGAATGTTTATCTCGACTAACACGAAGACAGAGGAATAAGAGATTGTAAAGATAGTGAATACAAGAGTAGAGAAGGTCATGTGAATGCAACATATCACACATTTTTTATTTCGTATTGACGTTAAAAAATGTGCTAAAGACCATACATTTTAAATCATACTTTCGGAAACATGCATGAGTTAATTATTACCAGTTTCCTTTCCTAAAAGTGGTTAACACCTGTTCATTGCATATATTGGAAAAACTGGGAAAGGTTATTTGGAAAGAAAGTGTTTTGGGCCCAAGGTTACGGTAGTAACAGAGGCATTTACCATTTGTGAGGACTGAAGATAACCTAAAAAAGGATACCCTGGTGAAGAAGGTCATCCTGGAGCATTCGAACTGCAGACCTCCGGTATACTATCCGTATCTTAACGACCTCGGCCACTAAGGACGATAATTCAAACTCAGCACAACTGGAACTACTCATGTTTCCACCAAAGTTATCATAAGCTTAAAAACTTGACTATGTTAAGTTGTTAGTTTTGAAAATAAGAGATAAGTAGCATTAATATGTGCATTAGTGAAATACCTGGTGTCCAAAATATGCAGGATACCTCTGACGATTTTATAAAAAGACCTGAAAACCAGAGAATGAGTTAATTTAAATAGATAACTAATTTTACTTAGTTGCTGAGCTTCCATATTCATGCGTCTCTCTCATCTGTTGATATCCTATATCTACTCTCTGAAGAAGAATGCCCATTTTAGAAATAGATCTGAATACACAATGAGGTTTAAATGATCCCATAATTGGAAATATAATACATTAATGTTGATACCAGACCACGAAGTTGGTCCCTCTTGGCCTATCCATTTGTTTTGGAATCGCCTATTAAAATTGTTCAGCAGCAAGAACAATAGCATGAACCACATGTGTTTAATTAAGTTCAGTGGAACTTCTTCCATTTAAATGACGTGTTAAGAAGTCGCAGACAATGCTACCGGCAATTTTCGAGGTAAAATGAAAGGACCAATTGATGTGTCACCAATTATTCCAGCCGAAAATGAATGCTTAACAGTTGTTCAGGTCTTTTTTTAACAAAACTTCTTTGAGATTTTCACTAGCCCATACATAGCTATTGAACACTTTATTCCATCTATGAAGATCATAGCAGAGAGAAAAATTGACTCCGAAAATAAGTTCGCTGTAATGAGCTACAAAATGGAACATCATATTCTGTAACACCTTAAGCTCTTTGAAGTGATATGGATAAAGATTTTGTCCTTGTAACATTTTCCAGTCATATGGCTCACATTAACAATTATAGATATATTTCTGGTGTAACTCCTGTTATATTCGTCAATGTGATTGAGGGCTCATACGATATAATTAGTTGTTCTGGGTATTCCATTATCATAAACATGTATTTTAACAACCCTTATGTATCTTTGGAACATGTTTTTGTTGAGTAAAAGGCCTTTAAGGAATCGTTCAAGATACAAGTGCTTTGCTTCACTTGAATTTTAAGTAGCTGGTCCATACATACGGAGAGTATAATCTTGCGCTTCCTAATTTGAATAACAATTTGACCACTAATTGTATTGTAAGTTACACTCAATTATAATACATTTCTACAATTATGGATAAAAGTTCAAGCATTTGACTTCTTTATGTGTAATTATTATTTATCTTGCTATATCGACTCTCACTAAGGGTTGCATCCGTTTAGTATGTTAGATTAAAAATTCAGAGGTCCCGGGTTCGATTCCCGACTATGGGATTATTCTCCACCCTCCCTAGAATCTCAAAATGAGTATAAATATGTGTGTTAATGTTATGATTATAAATAAAACCTAACATAAAGAAACGTAAACAGTAAAACGAGTGAATAACATTGCCGATGAACAATTGTTCCAAATGAAACCGGCGTTATGACCACAGATGTTAAAGGCGGCATATAAATTAGGTGGCTTTGATTGAAGAACAAAGTAATAACAAATAAACCGCAGTATGAATGGAGAAGAAAATAACACATGCATTATCAGCGCAAGAAAATAAGTGTTACTCAGAAACTAAGTAAACTAAGGAAATTTTATCATATCTTTAAGTGAACTTTTCTGCTTGTTTTCAGATCATCTATCGACTCTTCAGACATTTGTCACACATCTTAGCATCCCCGGGATATTTGCGATTAAGGTAGGTTTTAAAAGCTCTATTCCATAGTTATTCTGTAGTTAGTTACCCGATCTATTAAGCAACTTTATATGGGTGTAGGCACGACATTTAATACATATTTAGTAATTCATTCTTAAATGAAAACAATTCAAAAAAGAAAACAACAACACTAAGCTAGTGCAGTATTCATTAGTAGTTCCTTCAGTAAGCATGAAGTTTCCAGTAGATTTTCAATTCTTTAACATTGACAATAACAGGTTAAAGGAAAGGAAGAAACCAAATTGTTAAGTTTAAATATATTGTTGAGCACAGAACTCTAGATGATATCACTAACAAACTACAAGTGCCAAAATGTTCATGTCATTGTATTTTACATCGTTGTGTTCTTTGCACTACTGTTTTTCCTTGTTTACAACTTTAGCTCATGTAATTGAAGCTTAAATCGCTTAAACGGTATGTTATACAAAAGTGGGCAACTGTGTCTTATAAACCTTCGTAGCTTGCGATACCTAAGGGACCGCTTTTGATGCACTTCTCTCCTTAAAATAATTTGCGAAGTTTTAAGCTAAACATATGTTTGCATGCCAGTACAGTTGGTGTTTCGTAGGATTTTTGCGTTACAAATGCCCACCTGGCGTCCTAAGTTTGAATTTCATTTGGAGTGAGTTACCTACATAAGCAATTTTCCTGGCTTTTGCTTATCTGTAAGAGTAAGCATTCTGTAACACTCCGAACTCATCACTTCAATAATTGGCTACATATAACTGAGATGCAAGTAAAAGTCCTTAAGCTAAGTAGTGTCGTGTTGGCATAGAACAGCTATGCAGCGCTAAGCGCCGTGCGATGGAGTTGGTTGGAACCACGAAGCTGTAGTTAGGTAATTATTATATGGCTGTAGTCACGTCCTGAACGATTTTGTTAATTTGTGTAAAAAAGAGTTTACGATCAATTGTGTTTGTATATTTTGCGTTATTTGACGTCAATTCTAATGTAATTAGAGGAGATGAATAAAGAAAAAGGGATAAAAGTGATCGAAATGAGCAAGTTTGTTATAGTATTATAAAAGTTTTAATATATTTTATTGAGTGACAGATTGTTAGATCAACTTCTTTTCAATTGTAGATTAATGTATTTCAATGACCAAATTTATAACCCTAATTTCATGAATAATTTAAATTAGGAGGACGAGGATTGTTAATTAATAAAAGTTAATTTACTTTAATACCAGCAGATGTGAGTTGTGATATCACAAGACTATAAACTGTGTTAACGACGAAATGAAAACTGTATCTTGTGCAAAAATTTAGAGGTCAATAAAGTGACAGAAAAGTTCCTGGACTGATTCCATTATTTTGTCACAACATAAAGATGTACAGACTGAGCTTTGAGGGCTATTACTAAAGCTTTTATGATTATCTTGAAAAAAAAATTTAAATTCGAGAACCTTTGAGCTTCGGTTTACTATCTTAAATTGCTTTTCTGTGAAACCTCTGTACTAAATGCAACTATGTTGGTGTTATTAATTTGCGTTATGCACATAATGGTAAACATATATGTGTGTCGCGTCCATATATACGTTATATGTATGTACATGAACTGTTTTTTACCACAAATGTGTACATTGAAGTTGGAAAATTTGATCAACATTGAAAATGGCCAAAGTCGTAATTCGGAATATTTACTGGGTCGATTCTCTGCATCTGAACCTTTCCAGTGATTTCTTTTACAGCTTATATAACTTTCTATCTTCTTGTATAACCTAATTTGATTCGAAATATTCAATGTCAGGCCGGAATTCGAAGCATGCCTCTTCGACTCTGAGTGTCATTCTATGTTTAAATATCATTTACAACAGATACTGTTCATTTTTACAATCAAATTTACATAATTATGTTTAATATTTTTAAAGATATTGGTAGCAGACAGATGTGTACTGGATGCGTTTTTCTCCCAGAGCAGTTTTTAAAGGTATGAGGACTTTTAACGTTCATTCTTATTATGCTTGCACCATTGTGGTGGTTTGTTGTAATTCCAATAACCTAACTAATTTGACTCTTGCCCTATTGACGTTGTGGTAAGTTGAAACAGTTGCAAAACGCATGTTAAACATGGCCGCCGTTCTGCACTAGCGGCTACTTAAATTAACTTAAATTAACGTTGGCTAGGTTATTTAGGGACAAAATGCGGTAATACGAGGCTTTAATACGTGACGCCTACATTGAGAGCAACAATATCTCCATTTCAGTTATTTACACTTTGAATGACTTAATTTCTCATGGATAAAGGAAATCTTGTGTCTGCACACACATTTTTTCATTGGCCTGGCAAGAAACACTATAACATACTTACTTCCCTCCTTCCTCCCTTCCTCCTTTCTGCTTCCTTCTTCCTCCCTTCCTGCTTCCGTCCTCTCTCCCACTCTTCTTTCCTTCCTTTCTTCCTTTCTTCCCTCCCTCCTCCCTTCTTTGCTTTCTTAATCCCTTTCTTCCTACCCCCCTCCTTCCCTTTTTCGTTCCTCCCTTTCTCACTCCATCCCTTCCTATCTCCCTTCCTCCTTGCTCCCCTGCTCCTTCCCCCATTCCTCCTTCCGTCGCTCCTCCGTTCTTCCTGCCTCCTTCTTCCCCCTCCTCCTTCCTCTCTTTCTCCTTCCTCCTTCCTCCCCTCCTCCTTCCTCCCTTCCTCCATATCTTCCTTTGTTCTTTTCTTCCTCCTTTTCACCCTTATTCCCATCCTCCCTTCCTTCTTTCCTCCTAAGCTCAGAGCATTTCCCACAAACAAAAGCACCAGTGCGTTATTAGTATTAGCGCCACAGCTCAAATATAAAACGACTTGCCGAGAAAATGACTATCTAAAGTTTTTACGAGTATCATGCATTTTCCTTCCGACTGTAGTGTCATCTTATTTTCATTCATCAGAGCCGATCTGATCCACACCTCTTGCCTTTGTTACTTTTCAGAATTGTCCTCACATAGCTTTATAACAGGTATGGGCGAGCGCGTGTACCCATCTATCGCAGTAGTAGCGTAATGCTGTTCTTTGTTTTGGAAAGGTACAAATGCATTTATTTATTAAAACGCAAAGCATGCCCTAAAATCAGAGACAAATCACGTGCTTTATTCATTGGTTTTCCTGCAATATAGCTTTGAAACTCAAAATACCTCACACTTCTTAGCGAATTGAAGAAATCAATATGAAATCAAATATAACCAGCAGTAAAAACAAACAAATAATGCTCAATATTTAAACTTTGGCAGTAAACAAAATATAATATTACTTAAATTCCCGTTAGTTTAAGAGGTAGAACTGGAACTTAAAAATTCAATGCCACAACTGGGATTTGAATTTTTAAGTTCCAGTTCTACCTCTTAAACTTTGCCCACACACGGCTTGTGTGTTTAAAAACACCAACAGTAAGTTTGTTGGCATAAATAAAATAATAATTCCCGTTAGTTTATTAACTGGAGCCAGGTTTACTATCCTATACTGTTTGTATAACTTTGCAGAAGAGGTGAACAATCGCTGTCTACAATGCAAAAAAGAATTGTATATGAATTTCTATACGCCAGAAATATTTTGAAAACCTGTTATTAATTATTGCAATCAATGTCTTTCACTGTTAGAGCCTTTTAAATTCAACACGTGGCATTTAAACACATGATCAAATCCCTGCGTTTATTTCTTTTGTCTTTGATTTCTGGGCACGTTTGTGTATAGAAGTGTTGTATACGATATAGTTCGTAACAAATCTTATTCATTGTTTTAGACGAAAGTTAGAGAGAGTGAAATTAAAATTGGCATATGGTTTTCCCACAGTTTTAAATTTCTTAAAAGGTTACCTAATTTGTTTAGCCCCTGAGGATACATACTTCCAAAAATTATATTTAAAGATTTAGACAGTATGTCTGAAAGAAATGGAAGAGTGTAAAATGTGCATATGCAAGTTGTATAATGTGGTAGCAATTTTATAAAATTTAAGTCTGCTTTACAGCAAAATTAGAAGGTAAAAGTAAATTGGCCCCATAAATTAAAAAAGATCATAAAACTAGTCTTGACTTTTAGAGAACCGGAAACAGTACAAACGAAAATAGTGTTTCAGGAAAAAATATTAGAACTAACATTTTCAATTTTCATTTAACCACAACTAGCAACAGATATCAAGTATACATAAGGAAGATAATCGTGTTGGTCAATATTTTCCGCGACGAAAATTATTAAAAAGGAAATGCTATATTGGATAAATTGAGTCTTAACTATAATAAACTATTACTGGAATCCAAGAACATCGTATAGATTGTAAAATATACGCAATAATTGTTTGAAATATAATAGTTTATGACGAAAATTATTACGGAATAACTTCAGCAATAATGGAGAGGTTTTATACCTTACTTAATTGAAATAAAACCAAATATTGTAACTATCAGTGATTATAAAATGTAATCGACGTGAATAAAAACAATTTATAAGAGAAAATCACATCGTTTTTAACGACTTCCCTGCACCCGTAACGCGCGTGCAAGTTTCATCAGAAGGAACCTACCAAGCAGGCAGAGCGGGAAATGACCGCCGCAGACTTTAAATATACAGAAAAAGGAAATATAGGTATTCCGAGAAGAAGTTGGACAGAACAGTTTTTATATATGAGACCAGAACAAGCCTAAATGGCTTAAATTTTGCTCTTGATGATGATGGTGATTATGGTAATGATGAAAAGTAAAATAGAATGGTTATTTTAAAAGTCTGTTAAAGATGAAAAACCTTTAGATACAAACTACAAGATTTATGTGTGATAATTTGATAATTTATTCTCCTTAGAGATTCATAGGTTCTGAATCAACGAAAATTGAAAAGGACAAAGCTACCGAGGCGTATGAAAAAGTTAAAAGGCAAAAGTTGAGATTGTCTACCATGCCCCGATGTCTCCTATAGTCAGGTTCATCTTACGCACAGGCAACACCTGGCTCCAAATGACTACAGAAACACGGGAAGCAGAGGATTTGGAAAAGGAAAGCAATAAGTCAACGCGCCCCGCGTTACGGAGAATGAAAATCGATGTGGGAGGCAGCAGACAGATTTCCGATCGGCGCTTCTCCCACTGCGACATCATACAAATCGCCTGTGTGCTGTTTTCTTGACGTTTAGGAGGCGTTTCACATGTTACGTGGTTCTAACAAGGGTGGAGATTACATTCGTGTTCCATGTTCTTAACCCGGACACCGATTTCTCTGCGGACGATGTAGCTCTGGTATGCTTGCATCCATGAATACTCAAAATCAAAGGCTAACATCCTTAAATAACCCATTACCTTTCTATTATGCTTTACATTAACTAGGAGAGCGATTGTAATCCACTAAAAACTATATTTCACCTGAATTACATGTTTTGAGGCACTCAACCCAAGAAGGGACTGCAATAAAAAGCTCCTCGGGCGCGCGCGCGCGCGTGTGTCTAAAAAGAAAGATCGAGGTCAATAGAATACCAAACTTTCATTTAAGCCTGTCTTCCAAGAATGTCACACGAAGGTTTTAAAAAAAATATCCCTTTTCCTTAAGTTACACCTTACGTAGAAACCTATTTTCTCAAACGTGGCACTGATGATCTGAATTAAAATTAAATATTAATGTTACCTCAAGGACAGATGGGATAGAGAAAAAAAAAAACAGAGAAATTTAGTGGATGATAAGGTGACACAGCAGAAAGAAGCTTCGATAGAGAAAGAAGATGGCGGTGGGAAAAGGTAAAAGTTAGCAGACGATCAGGAAACAGTGAGTGGCGGCATAGGCGAAGATGAGTTGCAAATTACTCAAATAACAAATGGGCAATTACAAAGTTAAGTAGAAATAACCCGAGTAAACAATACCAGGTGGAATGGAAGAATAGAGAATAGACATTGCGTATATGGGTAGAATGGGATGGAAGCAGGGCGAACAGAAAAGTCAAACACGAATTTGGAAAGATAATATTTCACAAAAGTGGGTTTAAGATAGTCAAAACGTGAAATCTGTTAAAAATAGGAAACTACGAGACAGAGAGAAAGAGAGAGAGAGAGAGAGAGCGGGGGGGGGGGGGGTTGGGAGGCAGAAGCTGATCCACACCGTGTGACAAAGAAGAACAACTGATTAAGTTAACTGTAGTGAAGGGTGCTACGAAGGAAGGAAATAAAAGTTTAGAGATAAAGTCAACTGGGTATTATAAAAATGCGAAAGTTGGGTGAGGAAAGTAACTGGAAGTGATAAATAGATAAGAAGAAAGTGCATCAGTGAGGTCTAGGGAAGTAGCAAATGATCATGAAACATTAGAAAAAATGTGGAAATAAATTTAGAATCAAATGGGTAATTTAAAATAACAATACATTTACGGAAACGGAAAGTATAAGGGAATTTGGATGCAACACGAAGATTTTGAAGAAAATTTCTCGACCCTTAACTACCTTTTACATGGAACATTTTTCGAAAATTTTGATTTCTCGAAAACGACTCTAAAAATGTTGATTAAAATGTCATATGTTTGAGATATTTCAATGACAAATGAAATGTTTATCTTGAATTTTCTGGCTATAGCCCATGTAGTACTGTTTACTCTGGATGACTTTTGTATAACTGATAAACATTAATAGATAGACCAAATATTATTATAAAAAAATGTAGATCTCGTTAAAACGCATGAATTATGTCCGAATAAATTTGTTTGTAGAGTGAACCATTGGGAGATATTCCTTGTTATTTGTGTGAGTTTTGGAATACTTAAACTTTCGCTAAATAAAGATGGTTATTCATTGTCAATATCTCATTCGGGCAAAGAGAACGGAATTTGACAGCTTTAAAAGAGTTGACTATCGCTCAAAACCTACTGTATTCCCATATTCCCCTTGCACCCATGAGGAAATAAGCAATAAGATAATTTCTGCAAATGTTTATCTCGAAGATACAATAATAAGAATTTGTAAGAATGGTTAGTAAAAGAGTAGAGAAAGTCTTGTGAATGCAACACATCAGGTTTGTTCATTTGTTTTATAATCTAGTAGAGAGTTCCAGCCACTGATCTTAAAATTCTCATTTCTGCGGATTCAATTTTTCTTTTCTGCTTTCTGTTTAATGCCCATATTTCACTGGAATGCCGTAGTACAGGGAGTTTCATTGTCTTATAAACTTTAATTTGCGTTTCTCATCTAGTGTTTGTTCTAAGGGTTCTCTTTATTGTGCCGCACATGACACTGAATTTATTTAATTCCTTATGAACATCTTTCTGTTCAAATATAGCGATTTATTCTGATCCCAAGTAGTAAAAGGTTGCCACCTGTTCTATAGTTTTCTTATTTATCAATCTTGCTTCTAACATGCGGCATTCCTTTAAACTTTAAAACTTGGTTTTATTTGCAGTTAGTTTTAAATTATAAGAATCTTTTTCTAAGACGATTTTTTTTTATTCAGAGACCACAAGTCTTGAACTTTTAGTGCAATGTTTTGTTGTAATTTAATAATTGTCTATTTTGTACATGGTACAGAAAGTAAACATGAAATATAATAAATACCAAAATTGGTCACGTTCAGGCTAAAATAAGCCTGGGAGTGTAGAGATTTTCGAAGAAGTCTTTTACGTTCAGCGTCTTCGAAAAGTGTGATGCAATGGCTTAGGACATCTTTAAACAAATTGGCAAGAGCAGGTCGTAAATATGTTTACGTGAGCTAAGCTTTGATAGGATCAATAACGCTTTAATGGGCTATAGAAAATAAAATCAAAATGAAAAAAGTGTTCCACTTCACCTGCCTTGCACCAACATGCCGTCAAGGACTGGGTGTGTCCACTTGTTGAAAAATTGTGGCCATTTCGCCCCTAGCGGCTTCGGAGACACTTCCAACAGCTTGTGGAAAATGACAGAAGAAAATCATTACCTCACATGTAGCGTGCTCTTAGGGTTTGGTTGAGTATTCTGTCTTTTCCATCAAAGATGCAGCGTGAAGGTGTATTCTGGACGTTAATTTCTTTTACGCTACAGTATCTTATGCTATGAGCTGCAACTATACATCCTGGGGCAAAGTGATAATGTCCAGTAACCTTTTTGCGCAGTCCTCTTTTTCGTCGTTAACATAATCTACAATTCGTCATGGCCTGCAATAGCTATTCTCTCCCCTCGTAACCTTGACACTGTTTCACTGTCTTTCAGTTCTCTCTTTCTCTGTCTCACAAACTGCTTCCGTCGATACACTCACAGTTACTAAAAATGTTTAACGAAAAATCTAATGTTTTGCGCTCACATGACTTTCTCTACTCTTGTACTAACCATTCTTACAAACCCTGATTCCTATATCTTCTTCGTGTTAGTTGAGATAAACATTTGTACGAATTATCTTATTGCTTATTTCCTTGTAGGTGCAAGGGGAACATTGCTTTGAGCGATAGTTAAATGTTTTAAAGCTTTGAAATTCGACTGTTTGCACAGTTAACATATAAAAAATTGAATAACAATGTTCCGTTTGACAGACATATAAGTCCTGCTAAACACACACAAATAACAAGGAATATCTTCGAAATGCTTCACTCTATAAACAATTTTATTGAGACATAAATTGTGTATTTGAGCAAGATCTACATTTTTTGTATACTAAGATTTGGTCCATCTCTTAAGGTTTACCAGTTTGCAAAAGTCATCCAGATTAAATATGACTGCAGGGGCTATAGCCAGAAAATTCAAGATATACATATTATTTGTCATCAAAATATCTCAAACATATGAAATTTAAATCAAAATCATTAGAGCCATTTTCAAGTCAATAAAAATTTTCAAAATTTAGTTTAGGGTGGAGAAATTTTCTTCAAAATGTTCGTGTCGCAACCTTGAATGGCATTAAAGTTAAATACCAACTTTGGTTTTTAACCGACTTTTAATTTTTGAGTTATGCTGTCCACAGACTGACACAGACACACACACACACACGCACACACACACACACACACACACACACAGACACACAGACACACGCGCGCGCGCCTACCTTTTTCTGAAGTGCTTTTTTTTTGGACTCCAGGAGTCTCAAAGCCCATATTTCTGGTGAAATCTCTATATCGAATTTTTGGGTGGAATATAATACTTCCTTTACTTATGAGTAGAGAAAATAATGAAAATGACAGTGGATTACAGACATTAGATCTGATAAAACGTTCAAAAAATTTTGGAGCGTACTTAGGGTTTTGGAAATTCACAGATCGGTCACATTTTAAAGTGAAGCTGGTAGAGTATTGCAAGCCCAACACGTTAGCGAAAGCAATCGAGAGATCACGAAAGAGAGTAAAAAGAGGTGATATTATTGGAATGTAGTCCCTCTCTGGATGGCATCAGTCAAATTCCCCCGAGGTAGATATACCACAGCCGTTTACTCAGGACTTTACCAAACCAGCCCTTCAGAAAATGCTGCAGGAAATTGCATACATCAGATAGGGAGAAGGGATTCGACATAAGAAGAGCTTCTGGAAACGGTTTCAAAAAGAAGCCTTTCCTCCTTCAAAGGATTAACCGAGGAAAGAATATTTGTCCAGGACTTGGACTTGGCTTACATAGAAAGAAGCGCATTGAGTCCTTATATTGGATGTCTCTGTACCGCATTATAATGAAATGTGGTCTGCGTAAGGAACTCCATTCAAAAAGGTGTGTTAGGTAAAGAATTCCTTACAGGTATACTTTCACTTACCATCAGCAAATGTTATTTATTTATTTTGTGCTACAACAAAGTAATGATCCAATTACAGTAAATATTTGCTAGAAAATTCATTTTATTTTCAAAGAAGTTACTGTATCAACAGTGGACATGTCTTGCCTTTAATGGTAGCTAAATCGTAATATACGAATTTAAATCCAAACTGAGTGTTTCTGTTGATTTTTAGACGTTTTTGTTGGGCATATCGTTATATATGCCATTTTTACTTTGTCTACTACATATTGCAACTGGCAAAAGTATTGTATTCGACCCAACTTTCAACATTTCACGGAAAATATACGTTTTGAGGCCCCATGAATTCCCCCTCCCAAAAAAAAAAAAAAAAAAAAAAAAAAAAGCATTTTTAGAAAAAGGTCCGTGTGTTGTGTGTGTGCGTGTTTGTGAGCAGTATAACTTGAAAACGAAAATTCGCTTCAAAACCAAACTTGGTATTTAAGTTTAATATCTTTCAAGAACGAACGAGGAAGATTTTCAAGAAAACGCCTTCCCTAAACTACCATTTATATGGAACATTTTTCGATAATTTTTATTTTCTCGAAAACGAATAAAATGCCATATATTTAAGATATTTTTATGGCAAGTGATAGCCCAGATACTCATGTTTATTTTTATATAACTGGTTAGGTGTAAGAAATAGAGCAAATCTTGCAGTACAAAAAAAAAAAAATGTAGGTCTCATTAAAACACACAATGTATGACCAAATGCACTTTTTTGTGGAGTGCACCGATTCAGAGGTATTCCTTGTTATTTGTGTGAATTCTGCAATACTTGTACTTCTCTCAAATGCAAGGTCGTTTTTATCTCTTGGTCATGCAAAGAGAGCCCATTTTCGAATTTCATTTAGCGACCAGCTTTAAAAGAGTTGGCTATCGGTCAAAGCCTACCGTATTTCCATGTTTCCCTTGCACCTACAAGAAAAATACCAGCAAGATAACTTCCTCAAACTGTACATGTCGAATAACAAGAAGAATATAGATGAATATAGCTTAAAAGAATGGTTAGTACAAGAGTAGAGAAGGCCATGTGAGTGCAACACATCAGATTTCTCTAGTTTAGGTTATGGTTTGGTTGCGTTTTGACGTTGTGTATGCTTCTGTATCTTTAATTATAATGAATAATACAATTTAAATACTATTATTGAAATTAAGTGAAATGCATTATGTTTGCAACCCTCAAAAGAAAGAAAATTTATCCATATTTTTTATTGTTCCATTTATATCTGGTCATATCGGCAATGGTGGTGGTCGTTTAACTTTGGGTTAGTTTACAGTAGATCCCGCACATATCCGTATTATCGTTTATAGTTTCAGACTTTAGGTAGGATAAGAAACATTCTTGGCTGGAGAAAAATTCCTGCGTCCCTGCCGGTAATCCAACCCGGGACTCCTTGCACTGTTGCTCCACCAACTGATCTACGGGGCCAATCTATAATATTTTGGTGTTACTGTAGATACAGAATCTGGACCGCTGCAGGTAGCTTGTATCTATTGACACCAGGAAAACACTTCCTTACTTACTACACATGTAAGAATTTCTGCTATGACTAACATACTAGACAGTTTGCTAAAATATAGTACCTTTTTCCTTTCTCTTACAGTAAAGAACCGTTTTACGATTCAGTTTTGAAAAGGAAATAAAGTTGACAGAAAAGTAACTGAAAATCTCATTTGTCACAGTATGTATATTACTAATTTATAGTTTAATTGCCTAGTTTACCTGATGTTTACCATTAAACACCAAGAATTTGCTTATGAACAATCACAACTCACCTATTCACTCCTCTTATGGTTCACATTCAAACTGCTTCTAAGCCGTTGAAATTTATTACAACAAAATAACTTTCTGAAAAAATATTTTAGGTTATGTTGTTTTTCACCTTCAGTTTGTTCAAGACTGACAATAAATATTTGTTAAAATACTGAAGGAGGGACAAAATAATGTGTGTTTTGAATATAATTATTAAGTATATCGTTTTAGCTCAGTATCATATTCTCTCCTTAAAATTAACTTTGGTGTGTAATCAATCACTATTGATGAATTTTTAAGGGATAAAATATGCAGCTGAGAAATCCACATTACAAATGATTGTAACTTACAACACATTGATACGCTACTCCTTTGTTCCCATATCAGATAACAGATGAACAGAGACGCCACCCACCAGAAAAGTATCTCTATAGGAGAACCACCAACGCGCTACATTGGCATTGATTGCGCATTACAATGTCGATGTTCTTGTTAGTTTAGACTGTTAATAATAACTATGAAGCGACTAATAAGGCGAATAATAATGTCATTGTGGTTTCTGTTTTGTTAATTAAGTTGATAGTCTTCTTCCACTGCATCCGAGGTTAATTGCATCCTACCATCTTCTATTTGGTCACGTTTTCCAAAGGTTATTAAAAATATGCCCACCAGCATAACCAATCTCCCTATACATTGCCAGTTTTTCTGACATTCATTAATGTTATTAATAATATTGGAACGGGTTATTAGAATGCCATGTGTTACTTTTGACGCAAATGTTGAAAAACTTGTTAAATTCTGTAGGTGCAGAATTATATACCCTTTTTCGTCCTCTGTGGTCTTGGTGAAACTCAGCGGCCGCACGCAAACTGCAGTTCTCCAGAGCGATGGCGATGAAAGGCAACAAAATCGTGGAATATTATGTGTGAAATAATGCTCATAATAAAGATAACACTTTAGAGTTTTATTTCACGTAACGTTTAACATTTTCGTTGCAAAACTTTCTGTATTCCTCGTCTTTTCGTTCAATTATTTTTTGTCTCTTTGCAACGTAAATTTTTACGATCACCCGTTGTGTATGTTCTTTCTCAATTCAACATTCACAACATGAATGTGGCATTGCATATCAGACACACCTATTAATAGTGGCCTCCTTAACTATGAAAAACTAAATCATTATTACTTGAACAAGTAGTACATCATTTCAGTAACATTCTGACCTATCAGACATAACATTTCAATTCGAATGGATTTGACCCAGATGGTGGCCGCTTCAGCGGTACGGTAAATGCATTGGGCGAGAGCTTTGTTTACATCTGAGGGTACTGCTTGCTTAGGTTGGCTGTTGGCATGTGCGAAGCGAAGCTCAGCTCAGCGTTACTGTTTACATTCCCGAAAAATTAAGTTTTACAAAACAATTATACCTACCAAAGCGAAACTCACTATTTTATATTTCCTATATCTGTATCTATTAGCCAGTTTATTCTACCTTCTGCCCTGTATAACTGAAGGTCTTTGTGCCCTGTTGTATTAATTGTAAACTGATACGATGAGGAGAGGTAGGGCATAGATGGGGAGAATTGGTACAGTGTGTCGCTTCCCCTACCTCGTAGTTTTAACCCCGTCCACTCTGCTAGACATCAGTTAGCTATCAGGCCATGCCCCCACTGTTATCTATCTCAGAGAGTCCGTCAGTCCCGCAAATTGGTCACTGGTGGAATCACGTCGCATAACAAGGCAAAAAGATACTTCAGAGCTGAATGGGAACTGTGCTTCTGGTAAAAATAAAGGTTTGCATTGCTGTGCTGAGAGAAAATTCACGTAACATAATGGTAATCACGTAATCACAAAACAAATACATCGTGTTTCTATTCAGTTCCAACACTGCACGCCTTGAAACTTACCTTGTTTGTAAAGACAACTGTATCCCTAAACAAACAGAATCGGAAAAGAGAGGTGGCTTGTATTACCAGTGGAGAGGGTAAATACTCGATTGCATTCTTGTCACCCCTCTTCCCCATGTGGTTCCTACCCGTCCATAGCCAAGCACTTCAGTACCACCGAGAAAATAAGTCTGGTAGCAAGGCGTGTGTAGTGGATTGCTTTTCTGCAAACTGCAGATGCTGCGAAAGTTTTCGTACGAGATATTTATTACATCCACTCCAGAAACTTTTAAGTGCGATTGGCAGTTTCACCGGTGTCGCCTGCAACATTAAATTATTTGAAATGCGAGGAAAACCGCGGAGACAGAACATATAATGGCTGTTATTAATGTGCAAAACTGATAGTTTATTCACAGAGTTTGATGTATTTGAAAAGTTTGCATATGATAGCTACTGAACGCCATGTGCAAGTAACGATCTTGTTGACCACTTCTTCCCGGAACTAAATGACCGCCGGGGAAACAAAATCTGCAAGGCAATGAACTGGAATTTCCCAGGCAAGCTGCGCACCAGATGTGCAAAACAGTTAAACGAAATGCTCCCTCTTTTTATAGGCGCTACACGTTCTGGTAAAAAGACGTTGTTATTCTCGGATATTTTTATGTAACGATCTGGCATGATATTTTATTTTATTACACTCTCGTGACATATGTTAATTTGAAAACTGGTAAAAAAACAATAGCTTTACTTTTCGCTGCTTCAGCAGCATCGTTCACTTTTATTGTTGTCAGATGGCTAGAAGTGTTGAGTATTCCAGACGAATGTTAAATAATGGAGGCGAAAGAACATAAAACTATGTCAAAAGGCATCTTAGGATTCAACAAAGTAAATTCAAAATTAGGTAAATAAGGACTTCGTTGGACATAGGATATGGAAACCAAAAACAAGCTTGTCCATGTACCATTAGTCAACTGAAGTGGGAAAAAGATGATGTGTTGCACTCACATGACTTTCTCTACTCTTGTACTAACAATTCTTACAAACTCTTATTCCTATATCTTCTTCGTGTTAGTTGAGATAAACATTTGCAGAAATTATTTTATTATTTACTTGTAGGTGCAAGGGAAATATGGGAATACAGTAGGCTTTGTGCGATAGTCAAATCTTTTAAAGCTTTCAAATTCCTTCTCCTTTGAACGTCTAACATAAAAATGAGTAACGATTTTCCATTTGACGAAAGTTTCTTTTCCAAAAGTCAAAAAAGTAACAAGGAATATCTTTGAAATGATTCACGCCACAACAAATTATTTGGAAATTCTGTGCCTTAGTAAGCTCTACATTTTTTGTAATATTTGTATTGCATCCTGGAAGGAGATTAAGCTTAAAAACCAACTTTGATTTATATCCGAGTTTTAGTTTTTGAGTTATGGTGTTCACAAACGGATATTTTTTTTATAAAACTGCTCTTTTTTATTCAGCGGGATTCTAGACATATATTTCCGGTAAAATCTCGACATAGAAATGTTGGGTTTAAAATTAGAACAAACATACGAGTATATATAAATGTAATGTTAGTCCACAAATAGGGTAGAATAAATGTCCAATTATTCCCAGACGATGTCCTACTTATGGCAGAATCAGAAAGAGATCTTCAAATGCTATCAAACAAGTATATATAATTGTAAAATATTAATAAATAAATAAAAAAGTAACAAATTTTCAGTACTTACGATGTCATATCACATATGAAAAATTCATGATGTAGAAAAAATAATACGTATCTAAATTGCAGGCAATATGCGGGAAAGTTAAAAGAATTTTTGATCGAAAAACAAGAAAACATACAAAAGGTAAACTATGTAAGACAATGACTGTACGTTCTTTGTTGTATGGAAGTGAAAAATGGACAATAAAACCAAAGGAAAGAAGCAGAGATGTTATTTTTGAGGGAATGTGAAAGGATACACACGAGTAGATAGAATACGAAACTAACAATTAAGAGAATTATATATATACCAGGTGGCCCACTTCACTCGGCACCGCCGTGCGTAGATAACACTTCGTGGGTTAAAAGAGTTGCAGAACACCACGGGGAAAATTGTAGACTTAGAGAGGCCAGTGGCGTCTACTGCCTTACAGCGACTGCGTGAGTTGACAGGCAGTTGAACTAGCGTGTGTAGTCCGTGATAATAGAGAATATTAGCATAAACAACCGAAAAGGTCTCACTTTACTTACAGGACCTTTATTTTCCAGGGAATAAATTCACTGCTGTATATGGTGCTACTGTCTAACATCACGAATTACAGATTGTAAAGTGCAAGCATGAGGGCACGTAATGTTTCGTAGGCATTTGTTCGTGTTATTGTTACTATGTTATTGTTTATTGTTTTATTCTTGCTCGTAGTTATTCGTATTGGTATCTTATCATCATTATGCCTACCATGTCATTATTATTGTTATTATTACTATCATCTTGAGTATTATATATAAGTTGGAAGATAAAATTGGAACAATAAGAAATGGAATGAATACTTAATGAGGATGAACGATGAAAGGGTACCAAGAGGGTCCTTTCAGTACAACTTAGGATGAATAAGAGACTTTGGCCGACCCCATAAAATATGGGCTCTCGTTAGTCCAAGTTTAGATCTTCGATCGTCTCCAAGGGCTCCAAATTACTATTTTCTTTCAAGTATTTCGAGAGTTTCTTTACAGCTTCTCATGGTAAAATATAGAGATCAGAGATGATACGCGCGCCCTTAGGAGCGGATTGTGCGTAAAGGCGTGTGACAAGAGAACATGGGGTTAAAAAAAGTAGAAAGTTCACCAGACAAACAGACCTTAGGGAAGGAAAATCGGATTACCTGCTAATGTCGTTTGGAATAACTTGCTTTCTCTGGCGTCTCGTTAGGGTCTTCTAAGGTTGCCCACAGACACGAATAAAAACGGCAAGGAATTCTCTTTCTCGTGCTGGAATGGAGCAAAAAAGGAAAAACAATTTACCTGCTAGAGAAAGAAGCTAATGAAAGAAGACCGAGCAGGAAACCTACCCAATTATTTGAATTCGCATACATACGTTCTCTCCAGTACATTCCACACAACTTGTGTTTTTTGTCGGCTTTCCGAACTTTGATTTGTACCTTTTGTTGGCCTGGCTACCAGCTCACAACAATACCACCCGTGAATACCAACAATACAGCCTTTCACACCCATTCTTGTATAGACACTATTGTAACCAGGACAGGTTGGCGTGTATAGGAATATGCGGCATCAGGGAATGAATTCTGGTCCCGAAATATTCAACAAGTGTTTGACTTTTAAGGGACACTGGGAGTGAAATTTTGGTCAAAATTATCAAAAAGTCGAAAATTGTTTTTTTACCTTAAAACGTTCCTGGAACACCTGCACATCTGGATCAGCCAACATTCTCCATATCCCCCACTCCATGAGGTCATTACGGCCCTTTCAAATAGTGCTCTTCCCTTAACGTACACAGTATGTTCCTATATAAAAGCCTGTTTTTCTCAAAACTACATTTCTGCATATTCCAAAAGAAGGTCGCGCCTCAGTTTTGCTTCAAATTCAATGAACATTTCCGAAATTATTCATAGGTAGCAGCTAAACAAAACTATGATTCAATATTGATGTTATCATTAACATGAATTCCAAAAACATTTTTTTTGTATGAAAAAAATCAATAATTTTTAAGATTAAATTTTCTTTGTTATTAAAATAATATGTACAGCACAATCAGTAAACGTATTTGAAATATTTCTTCATACAGTTGTTACCCATGTTTTAGAGTACCAGTTCTGCCAATATAAATGAATTTTGAAAAGTCAATAGACGCGAGCTATATTTTGAAAATGTGCCAATTAAATTCATAAAATAATTTATATATCATAAACGAATTATCCAATTTTAATGAAATTTGGTGTACCTCCTATTCTTATATAAATAAAAACACAGTAAAACTTTCAGAAAAATCTATCAAGAAATGTGGAACTTTCAAATTTCACTCCCAGTGTCCCTTAAGGCTGATTCACAACCATCGGCAACGGTAACTATAACCAGAACGAGAAAGTTTGAAATATTGTATTCAAATGGGAGTATTAACTTATGGGAAGGTCTCCCAGGAACAAATATGTGGTCAAATTTTAATTTTCTGTTCCCGCACGACATCTTGGATTCATTTTGCGCGTATTAGGCTTTTCCTTGTAGAAATTATCCAGGGAGGCCGTGCCATAAAACAACTGCAGAGCTCTCTTTAGTCGCAAGCTAGAAAAATATGAGCTAGAAATAAATGAATTCCCAATGCGCAGTATAACCTCTGCATTCTGTTGAAACGGGAAAGGATGTTGGGAAAATGTTTATGGATTTTAATAATGGATTTAGACAAGGTAACTCATTCTCACATTACTTATTAGTATATATCAGATGAAAATTTTATGTTAGACGAAATGAAAACGAATATTATTATGTATTTACATATGACCAAGTTATAATAGCCTCTTCAGAAAATCAACTGTAAAAGGCAACTCATGAATTGTGTAAAATAACAAAAGAATGCAAATTTAAAATATCAGGTTAGAAAACATCGCTATGGCAAAATACCCATTGGAGAGTAAGACTTGATTCTATGGGAAGTGATCACTTTCCCATATTTATAAATATAGATAAACCACCTACTTTAGATGCTCGTCGACCTTGCATTCCTCGTCAACAAATCCTGGATTGGAATGATTTTACCAACAGGCTAATAGCAATTTCATTAACATCTAACAAATCATACCCAACACAACATCCTATGGATCACGTGTCTTTCATTGTAGCAACGGTACTATCACATATATCTCCAACTCGGATACACTCTTCCAATACAACTAGGTACAAACCCATTTGGTGGTCTCCAGAATGTGCCGAGGCAGTTGCTAAACGTAGATTAGCATTAAACCAATACCGTCAAACACCAACCTGTAACCAATTTATAGTTTTAAAAGCACAATGCGCATCCACTCGACGCATCATCCGTTACCATAAACGCAAAGGTTGGCGAAAATTCTGTACGGAATTGTCACCATCAATTACTACCTCCACAATGTGGCGTAAACTACGTTGGTTCACACGACACACCGGACACCCTACCAATCCCATAGTCATGGACATACATCTTCAACAACAATTTCTAGAACAACACACTCCAGACTCGGTACGTAACAATCCTCTTTTTCTGAATTCCATGACACAGGAAGAGTCTTTATTTGAGGGTGCACTAGCACTCATGTCACCTATTTCAACACACGAACTATCTAATGCACTTAATTCACATCATAAATCCACCGCTTCAGGACCAGATAGAATATCATACGAAATGATCAAACACTTTCCACATACCTTAAATCTTTTGATTACACATGGGTATTCATACATTCTTTACACAGGTCATATCCCAGATTCATGGCAACACTTCTACATCATACCACTTCTGAAACCAAATAAAACAGGAAGGGCAGCAAATCACTATAGACCGATTGTCCTAGCCAACACACTAAGGAAACTATTTGAACAAATTCTAAAAACCCGACTCACGTTTTATATGGAACGTTACGGTTTTTGGCCCAAAGGACAACACGGATTCAGAAAACTATTCTCCACACATCACAACCTACTTCAACTAACGCATGACATACACGTCAATTGGACCCACAACCGAGGACTTCTAGCCCACTTCTTAGACATTTCCCACGCATACGATTCTGTACAGTTGGACATCCTCATCCCTATTTTAAGGAAACTTTTCATTCCAGCACCTATAGTACGATGTATTTACCACCTGTTTATTGACCGTAAAATTCAATTAAATCTACACTACTCATACACCCAAATTCGCTACAGTTCTCAAGGATTACCCCAAGGTACTCCTATAAGTCCGCTACTATTTATTATTTATATCCAGGAACTTAGTACTCTTCCTTTTAAACAGAGTCAACTGCTCCTTTTTGCTGATGATATCCTCCTTTACTCTCCGGCAAACGATTCAGGAAATCCGTTTATCGACACATAAGTTACAACATGACTTAGACTTCTTAGTGCAAACCCTCATACGACTAGGGTTACAACTCAATGTTAGTAAAAGTCATTCTATTTTCTTTAAACGCGGCACACCAATTTTACAATCACCGTTACATATTGACGGACATCCTATACCTCTCACGCAGTCAACCAAATTCCTAGGCTTATATTTTGACCATAAACTATCCTGGAAAAATCATGCTGTGTATCTTCACTCCACCCTTAGATCAACCCTTCCCATATTTAAATACATACAAGGTCGACATTGGGGAGCACACCCACGATACCTATATATCATATTTAAAGCCCTTTGCCAATCGAAAATAGATTACGGAGCCATCACTATTACTGCATATCCAGTTGGAATGCAAAATAAAATTACATCCATAATTTATCAAATTGGTAAACTCATTTTAGGGATCGGCGGTAAACCTGCTACTCAAAAAGTTTTTGCCGAATTAGCACTACAAAATTTCGCCGAACGGCAGATAACCCTAACTACTCCTTTTATAGCAAAACTCTTTCTCTTCACAGAGACACCGCTGTTCTCTAAATTGCAACTAGGCCTTAATATCCGTTTACAGTGCAAAATAGGATCACGGAAGCAGACACCGATATATTTAAAAATATTTAAAGCTTTCAAATCATTCCAGGGAGGGATGTCCCATAGGAGACCTCCCTTATATTATCTCAAATATGATCAGCTGATCCCTAAAACCAAATTTATTCTGTCTAACTGGCAAAAACATTATATTACTACCCCTAAACAGTTTGCATACTTACTAGACCAGTTTTCTCAATCTTTACAATCACCCCCTCAGATTATATATACTGATGGATCACTATCTGACCATGGGGCGGGAGCTGCATATTTCAATCAAACCACGGATACCAGAGACTCATTCACTCTTCCACGTTATTTTTCTAATTATTCAACAGAAATATACGCAATATACCAAGCTCTATATTCTTTACGTCATATACATAATTCCACAGTCCTACTCTGTATCGATTCCTACAGTGCTATACAAACTCTTAATAGATTCCAAATAAAACCTTCTCTTGATTGGTGGGAAATATTATGTTTCTACGAACTAGATTCTTTAGATCAACGACATAACATGACACATATGATATGAATACCTGGACATTCCAACACAACAGGTAATGAGTACGTAGATAAACTGGCCAAATCAGCTGTCAATAATTCTCCCCCAAATGCATCACCAGGAATACACATCCAGGACGTCCGACAACATATTACTCATCATATCGATACTTATTTCCATCTACCTAGATCATCTAAAACACCATGGTTTTCAGTGGGAAATGTAGATAAGGAGGCTATATCTCTGGCAACGAAATTGAAATTAGGCGTAGCACCCACCCCGGCTTATTTATTTAAGATCGGAAAACGCGATACAGATTGCTGTGAGTGTGGTCAGTTTGGCGATGCAGATCATATATTCTTTCAATGCCCTAAAAATTACCAACATTCGACATCTCTATATTCACACATATGTGCACGTATTGGACACGGTCCCTGGAATATTTCCTCACTTCTAAATTGGAAAATACGTTATATAGCACCACTTCTTCTTCGTTTCCTCAGAAAATGTAAAATGAAACTATAATACTAACAGCATAATAAGAACATATGTATATTCAAATTACATCTTATGTTACATCTACATCTCTACTTCATCAAAGACACCAGACGCGGAAATCCAGAATTCACTGGATACAGCGTCATTAAATAAACCAACAACAACAACAACAAAACAAAATCTGTAGTTTCTCTAGGGCCTTATCACAAGAGAACAAAAATTCTAACTGAAACAGAAATAATTAAACAAGTGAGTTATTTTGAATATTTAGGAAGTATAATCACATGTAGACACAACAGGGAAATAGAAAATAAATTAGACATTTTTCAAAATATCTGTGGTACAATCAACAGAGGCAGGAAAAGAGGAGGGATTGTACTGCGTGCCCAAAAAAAAAAAAAAAAAAAAAAAAAAAGGCAAGTCTTAGGAATATGTAGCGTAATCATTTTGTGCTTCCCGCACGGTGTTTATGCCTAGTTTCCGAGTATGACAAGGATGCTAGGCTCGTTTAAAGTACACAATGTTGACACATAACTCACCCATAGCTAGAAATATGCACTCTCATACACTCATTTCCTAATAAATAGATCTGCTACCGGAGTAGACACACAGTTCAAGCCCCCTCTGCCCTTCATTCCCCTCTAGCCTTCTTGT
Source organism: Tenodera sinensis (assembly GCA_030765045.1). Lineage (NCBI taxonomy): Eukaryota > Metazoa > Arthropoda > Insecta > Mantodea > Mantidae > Tenodera > Tenodera sinensis. The sequence continues at coordinate 45,303,981 of CM060970.1, forward strand.
CGTGGGCATACAGTAGCTTGCTTGTTGTAGTAAATGTGACGGAGGTGGAACTATTCCTAGACAGTGAGTTGACAAAACCAGAATAGTTATACGAAATACAAGGCATGGTACGCATCTGCAAGGTGACGGTATCGCCAATAAAATAAAAGCATGGCATAATAAAGTACCCTATAAACGGTGAGGTATGTGGTTCACGAAAGAAGGCAGTGCTGAATTTCTTTAGGTGCTGTCTGTACATAACCTGGTAGATCATTGCTGCTTGGAATGCTGCACGCATAAGGTTCTTACAAAAGGCCCACTTATCCTTCATAGAAGTTGCTCGTACTATTTTTAATTTGAGTATTCTGGCTTTGTAATATAGGAAGGCATAAGAAAATGTTCGCACCATCTTCCTGTTATGTATAGCAAGCGAAGCATAAAAATATTCATGACTTGGAGTCATTTTTCCATTATTTCCCATTTTTGTGTTCCTGTTATCGATCTGAGTCGTTCTTCCTCTGTTTGCCTCTTTTTTCTCCTGTCTGTCTCACTCCCCTCTCTGCCGTAGTCTCTCTTAATGTATTCCTAATGTGCAAAACATTTTCCGCTTCTTTTTCCTGCCTCTGTGGCAACCACAACATATGCAAATTTATCATTGACCGTTTTCCTTGATGAACAGATATAATTTACATCTTTAAGGTTTTTTGTGTATTTCACTTTCGTTTAATGGCACCATATTAGTATTTACATAGTTTTTAGTTCCAGGTCAGAATATTTGTTGTGCGGAAGCCTTTACGTTCAAAGAGCCTAGATAAAGAATTACAGTCTACACGAAACAAATTCCAGCATTAAATCCTTTTTACTTTATTGAAACAAATCAACAACTTCCCACATTTGAAGGTTGCCAAATTTGACAATGTAATTCAAAACATGGATACCAATATAAATAACCATTAGGAAAAAGCTTGCGTTTCGGTATAAAAATTCACAGGCAGAATATGGTGGTAGTATTGATAATATTAGGGGTTCATTTGTACCTTCAAGGTCCAAATAAATGGGATCTAAGAATGTAATAAATCTAAGAATGAGATAATTTCTGCTAATTTTTATATCGACTAACATGAAGAACATGGATTAATAACATTTTTAGTAATAGTATAAGAGCAAAGAAGGTCGTGTGAGTGCAACACAACTTTTTTTTTATTCCGCTGCAATGTGGGTACTAAATGTTTGAGTGAAATGTAACAATTTCTGTACTTACTGTAGATAAACCCTACTGATAGAAAAAGTAGCTTAACGATTCTAAATGAAAAAATCTGATGTGTTGCACTCACTTGACTTTCTGTACTCTTGTATTAATCATTCTTAACAAACTCTTATTCCTACGAATATGTTCTTCTTGTTAGTAAAGATAAACATTCTAATGTAAGATTTAAAGCTTTCAGGGCGCACGTTATTTATTACAGTTTCACGGGTGAAACTGTTATTTATTACAGTTTCACGGGTGAAACTGTTATTTATTACAGTTTCACGGGCGAAACTGAATTCACTGAACACCCGTGAAACTGTAATAAATAAGATAAACATTCGTTCAAATTATCTTATTACTTACTTCCTTGTAGGTGCAAGGGGAATATTAGAATACAGTAGGTTTTATGCGATAGTCAAATATTTTTAAGGTTTGAGATTCCCTTCTCTTTGCACACTTAACATATAAAAATATGAACAACGATGTTCCATTTCACGAAAGTTTTAAGTTTTCCGAAACTCACACACATAACAAGGAATATCTCTGAAATGGCTCACTCTACAAGAAAATTTATTCGGACATAAATTGTGTATTTTAGAACGATCTACAATTTTTGTGTAGTATGATTTGGTCTATCTCTAACGGTTTACCAGTTATGCAAAAGTCGTTCAGAGTAAACAGGACTACAGCAGCTATAGCCAGAAAATTCAAGATATACATTTTATTTGTCATAAAAATATCTCAAACATATGACATTTTAATCAAAATCGTTAGAACTATTTTCAAGAAAATCAAAATTTTCGAAAAATTTTCCATGTAAAGGGTAGTTTAGGGTGGGACTATTTTCTTCAAAATCTTTGTGTCGCATCCTTGAAATACATTAAACTTAAATACCAACTTTGGTTTCTAACCGACTTTTCGTTTTTGAATTATCCTGTCCACAGACAGACACACACACAGGACCTTTTTCTAATTTTTTTTTCCAGTTCGTCTCAAAAAATATACATTTCCGCTGAAATCTCGAAATTGAACTTTTGGGTGGAATACAATATTTCCTCTACTTACCAGTAGAGAAAGTAATAATTAGATAGTTTGGTATAATAAATAGAAAGCTTATATTTAAAGTTATGTAGGTAAATAACATCTGAAATCTTCATTTCTAGCGGATGTTTATATTTGGGAAGTTATAGAGCAGGTATAACACTAAAATATGTGTGTAATGTGTTAGTTGGAGCTAATTTGATACTGTCGCCGACATATAATTTAAATCGAAGCCAATTTTGAAGTGGTTAAAACTGAGGAAATTCAGCAGAAACGTTGAAAATTTGAGACTTTGACATTTTCAAAAGCGTTATTGTCTCGCGGAAGTGTTGGCAGGCGAAGTGCTTGGTACTTTGAGCGCTGCAGAGTAGGGTTAATAATGGATTAAGGTAGAAACACAAGGAGTACTAAGTAAACAAAGGGAACGCTGTTGTACTTGAGACACCTTGGGGTTGTGACCTACATTACGAAATCACGTGCGGCGTTTTGTTTGATTAGGTCGCTCTCCGCTGGAGGTCCTACCTCTGTATCTTCATTTTGTAACAGATAAACTAAATCTCAACGAAAACACTACTTGGAACAGTTCGTTAAAAATCTGATGTGTTGCACTCACATGACTTTCTCTACTCTTGTACTAACCATCCTTACAAACTCTTATTCCTATATCTTCTTCGTGATACTTGAGATAAACATTTGCAGAATTTTATTATTGCTTATTTCCTTATAGGTTCAAGGAGAATATTAGAATACAATATGGTTTGTGCGATAGTCAAATGTTTTAAAGCTTTGAGATTCTCTTCTCTTTGCACATTTAACACATAAAAAAATTAACACCGATGTTCCATTTCACGAAAGTTTTAAGTTTTTCAAAACTCAAACACTTAACAAGTAATATCTCCGAAATGGTTCACCCTACAAGAAAATTTATTTGGATATAAATTGCGTATTTTAGTAAGATCTACATTTTCTGTACAGTATGATTTGGTCTCCCTCTAACGGTTTAACAGTTATGCAAAAGTCGTCCAGAGTAAATACGACTACAGGGGCTATAGCCAGAAAATTCAAAATATATATTTCATTTTTCATCAAAATATCGAAAACATATGGCATTTTAATCAAAATCGTTAGAGCCATTTTCAAGAAAATCAAAATTTTCGAAAAATGTTCCATGTAAAGGATAGGTTAGGGTGGGGCTATTTTCTTCAAAATCTTCGTGTCGCATCCTTGAAAGACATTAAACGTAAATATCAACTTTGGTTTTTAACCGACTTTTCGCTTTTGAGTTATGCTGTCCACAGACTTACAGACTGACACATAAACGGACCTTTTTCTAAAAATGTTTTTTTCTTTTTGGATTCAAGGGGTCCCAAAACATGTCTTTCCGGTGAAATTTCGTTATCGAATTTTTGGGTGGAATACAATACTTCTTTCTACTTACCAATAGAGAAATTAAAAAGGTACAAATTTTAATACTCTTCAAACCGTATGTGAAATTTATGCTTTTAAAATTGCTGGCAGATAGTAACTATTCTCAAAAACATTTTTTGTATACAAGATTATTTGAGTGACAATTGTCGCTTGACAATTTCTGTTAATGCTTATGTAGCTCTGTAAATCATTGTCAAGTACATTTAATATATGCTCGAAAGCTAGGGACCCTGGGACTAAAATTTGAATTTTTCAATATTTTTGTAGGTATTAAATCAATACTTCGACTCCGAAAGACTCGCTTGCACTCAACGACAGTTTGACATTACTGCTTTAAATGATAAAGGAGATATACACAGATGTACCTTATTTTTGTGCTAGTCACTGGAAAATTGTCATTCAATTTTTTATTAGTGGTTATGCAGGTATGGAATATCAATCAGCACATTGTGGTATGCTTTTTAAAATGCAAATCTGCCACCACCTACTCATCATACGACGAAATGTGTAAATGCGAGTAGAAAGTTTATCTTCCATTATCTTCCATTAACAACCTCTGAATTTTAATTATCATCTCTGATTTTCATATGTTTGATCACGTTAGACATTCTAGCTGCACAGTACCACAGATGCGCAATAGCTTATGTAATTGTCAAAAATGGCTGACTCTCGCTTCGGTGAAGCATCTAACGCTGAAATAGATTTAATAATTCGAAGAGAGAAACAGAACACACAACACAACAAAAATATACTGGGATTCAGTGTGACAAATTTTGTATTGAACGAAATTATAAGCTGTCAGTGCTATTTAAATTTTAGACCGTGCCAATGGATGCTGAAGTATAGATGTATGATAATGAAGTATATGTGTGTGATTCATTTTTTTTTCTTTTAAGAGGTTATTAATTACATTTAAATAAAACTTCATAGGTTGTATCATTCTTTAACTGCAAAATTGTTCTAATAAATGCAACTCGTGATAGTCAAATTTTCTAGATAAATTGGCAATCACTCGTTGCATTACTTATGATAAGCTGTTGTAAGTATAATTAAATAGGAGTTGGTAAAGAAGATAACGTAAAAATAACACATGATAGAGGATGAGAAAGCAAGAGAGAGACAGCAGGAGAGACGGAGAGATTTGCTGCGTAAGTAAATCGGAGTTCCTTTTTGTTTAAATGGAAGGGAGGGTGTTGATGCCGGAATATTACTGTCGGAGAGTGTACATATGGTTGGCATCTTTTATACCCAAAATCCCGAGGCCATTACCACATGTTCGTGTGTATCAATCCAGCACGGATCGTTTCCGCGATATACGTCAGGAATTTCTCGGCCGAAAACGAGAAATGTTATCCGTTCTCATAGCCAGCACGCATCTGGGAATTTGCAGCAATATAAGGCACCGGCATTGCCCGCATTTCTGTTACGACGGATATTCCGTAGAGACCAACCATTCGTCAATGTAGCTCCCTCCCACGGTAATCCTTCCTGCAGTGGCGGCTGGTGCACATCAATCACCTCCACCAATCAACCTCACTCTGTATCCACTCTTTCTTTACTTGGGACTTATCTCTTTAATTATACAAGCACCACATTCGGGAAAAAATTGAAATAAATAGGGGAGTAAAACAGGGGTGTCCAACAAGAATTTCAGCAGAACTGATTCTCACATTTCTAACAACTATGTTAGAGTCATTTACGGAAAATACGCTCTCTTAAGGTTTGGCTCAGGAGTGCCCAACCTTCTCTCTTTAGAAAACCCTACGCAGTGAATGTTTATAACCCACTCCACAGTCCGAGGGAGAGACAGTCAGTATCCAGTGACGGACAAAAGCAAGTGACTCCGTGGTCGTTTCTAGGTCATAACTTAAATTTTCTGGGAATGTCCTCAGAAGACCTCTTCATTCTGGATGATTTTTGCATAAATAGTGAGCTATAAGAGACGGACAAAAGCTTACTAAATACAAAATGTGGATCTCGTTAAAACACACAATTTATATCAAATACTTCGCTTTTCTTTTCAGTGAGCCATTTCCTAGATATTCTTTCTTATTTGTTCAAATTTGCCAGTATTTTCTTTTTTTCAAATAGAAATATGTTATTCGTTTTTTATTTATTTATTTATTTTTTTTTTTATCTCTTGACTTCGTAAAGAAACGGGACTTCAAAGGCATCGCATAGCAACCAGCTCTTAAAAATTTCACTATCTCTTAAAGTCTACTGTATTCCCATGTTCTCCTTGAACCTGCAAAAAAATTAGCAATAAGATAATTTCTGGAAATGCTTATGTCAATTAAAATAAGGTAGGTAATTAAACATTTGCATTGGGGTAAATGGGAGGAGACATTTCCAGCATATTGTGTAACCGTTTGTTTTCCTCAGCTGGAGATGACGTAGACGCTTTTTCCATAAGCCTATTATTTAAATTCTTCACAAGGCCACTGAAAAACTGCTTTCTGACAATTTTTACAACTTTTTTAAAATCATGTAATCCAATGTTTCTAAAGTTTTTGTTTTCTGCTGCTTTAAGAACTGTTCTGTAGTTCGTATTCTCCAGAAGCTGAGTTACACATAGATTGAAACACTTTTATAGTGCCCTTGATTGCATTTTGAGCCTCGTCTCCTTTTTCTGCAACTCTAATAACAAATCAGCTAACAACAAGAGCATCATACATAATTGCAATATTTTCTAGAAATTCTACGCATGTTAACATATTTTCTAGACCTTGGAATTTTTACCATTCTTTGGAGTCTCTCTGGCGGTCATTTTTGGCCTCACTAAAAGTGCACTGTAGATTTCACAGCCAACTTTTACAGTTCTCTGGCTTGATGCTGCCGATCTTATTGTAAATATTTTTTCAATCCTCTTAACTGTTTCTTCCGACATGATGTTAAAGAAAGAATGGAAATGGTTAACACCTGTAACTTTATTTCTTGTATCATAAACAGCCAATGCCAAGCCATTGTATAAACAGTGCCGCATTACTATATCTGGTAATAACTTTAAAAACTGTGCTTCAACTCCATTTTTTCTACCCAAAACTACAGAGCCCCCGTCACATCCTAGACCAACTAAATGTTTTGCCAAAAAGTTTCCATTCATCCCATATGAACAAAGATTCTTCAATATCTCTCGAGAAATAACATCTGATGTAGTTAATTAAAGTTCCATCAAGTCCCAGAAGCAGTGATGCCAATTTAGTTGTTTTTAAACTAAAACTGGTCTTTTTGGGAAGATGTTTAGTTGGTAAAATGTATAAATTTAACATTGGTAGTATAGGAATTTAGTTGTTTGATAAACTGCATTTAGTTGGAGAAAAATATCTTTAACATCGACAACACAGACATTTAGATTTCTTATTTTTGTCTGGTTATTTTTCTTGATCCTCTCTTGGCAACACTGCCCAGAAGAAGGAAACAAATGAAAGAGCACACCTCAAACAGATTTTACACTGTTATTAATTCGTCAATCATAATACTGATTTTCTGTTATGGATTTTGCTATTCTATTTCTCATTTCCTGTGAAATGTCTTCAATAATATTACCACAACTAAACTTTGCATGAAGAACTCCTACCATATCTAAACCATTTAATTGTTGAAGGTTAACATAAACCTGTAGGTCTACTGACGTTCATTGAATGCAGAGAGATTTCGTAATATCTGCTTCACAGAAACACATTGAGCAAAACATGAAATAAAACTTGGATTCACAGAAACATAACAGGGGGAAGAAAGTTGTTAACTCACTTCCCGCTCTCCAAATCCAATAGCAATCTTTAGAGAGCCAGAAAAACGCCCAGGAGTGTAAAAACGACCGTATGTTATGAAGATGAAAGCGCAAGGTTCGATATTAATCCGCTAGAGTATACCTACGACATTTCAGCGCTACGAATAGATTATAAACTATTTTCTTACTGAATGTAAAAATGTTACGTCATTCTAAAGCGGGAAAATATTTTCCGGAACGGCGTTCCAGCCCGTTCCGGTCCAACTAAACCACTGATGAATATGTTCTACAAAATCCCAAGGATTTGGAAGAAACGCATCATGTACCCTGTGATGATGATACCTTGCACATTATTGATGATCCCTTACACATATATGAAAACTAGTGTGAATCAGATGGTTCGAATAACATGTATTTTATAGGTAACATATGCTTATCAAAGTTGTTATTATTATTGTTGTAGTTGACAGTACATTTCAAACTAATGAACATCTTAATGTATTATCTTTTTCTGGTGGTGTAGTACAAATTATAATGTATACTGTATTCATACGGTCGCCTCCTTTACCAACCGGGGGACCTAGGTTCAATTCCCGGCCCCACCGTGGGGATTTTTTCCCGCTGGGAGACCTGATCCGGGTTGGGTCATTGAGGGGCCAATTCAGGAGCATAATCGGAGGAGACCGGGGCGCTGACCACTTCCCACCTACAGTACTGCACGACACTCATGATACCTATGGTGGGCCAAGGTGGGAGACGCAGTGGTCGAACCATGTAATAAGAACCATGTATATTTAATCCAAATGGAGGAAAAATAAAATTGAAAAAAATAAATACGACATATAAGCACAAAGACCGCATCTGTAGCACAGTGGCAGCGTGCATGCCTCAGGCACGGGGTACCCGGGTTCGATCCTCGTTACCGGCATGGGGATTTTTCTCCCGCTGGGAGGTCTGGTGCGGGGCGCACTCATCCCTGAGGTGACAATTGAGAAGCTACTTGATATTGACCACGTCCCACCATCCAGTTCTGCACCCCGCTCATGTGGTCAGAGCTGGGAAACGCGAAGGGGTGTTGCCTCAGGGGTTATATGAGCAAACATATTCAGTGGGTGTAGTAGGCCCCGCGCGACCAACGGTCTTCTACCAGTTCGCGCGCCTAACAGAGAGTTAATAAATTGTTATTAATTTCAATAATAGAGACTTTTTAAATGTGGGAGATCCTTCTAAAACATCGTTTACAAGTTCTGAGATCAATGATGACAGCAAACTAACTATACTCTGTTCATCAAGAGATTAGAGGAGACGTAAACAAAGCCACGTGCGTTTTGACCACAGCGCGCACTCTTGACGCTTTCGCCATGTAAATAGTCCCTTGAAGAAATACTGTTACTAAGGTCTAAAATGTCACTTAATGTTTGCTAAAGCATGAACTAAGTGTACTAAGCATAGCTAAAGTGTAAGAATACGCACTTACGTGAATCTGTAACCAGCCTAATTCATTCTGCGCGCGCATTATTCAGTATGACAGTAACATGGCGGAACAAGGGAGTGCTGTAAAACATAAGCGCGGCAAAGCGTTGCGAGGTGGTGAAAAGACAACAATATTGAACGTGTTTAACAAGTTCTGCGAGAAATATCCCGAACTTGCTATCGAAGACGTGATAAAATTAACATTCGAGTTTACCGGTGTGTCAGTTGCAAGTATTTACAACACACGCAAAGAGAAATCATCAGTTGGTGAAGATCCCAGCCAAAAGCTTCCACGTGCCAGATAAATGGTGGATGTAGTTTGCAACGAATTTGTGAGTGTGAGATCTGCAATCCGTCGAAAAGTTCGTCAGTCAATGAACCCCCACCTTAAACAAAGTGCTGTTGGCAGTTAACTCTGAACCCGATCTTCCAGATTTAAAACGAACTTCCCTCCACAAGCTGCTTCTGGAGATTGGTTTCGAGATTGTGAGCAGAAAATGAAAAAGTCCACATACGTGGACAGAGATGACGTAAGTAGCAGTTAATTTCCATGTGCTACATGTTATTTGAATCAAGTAAATATATCCTTTTAGTAGTGTAAAATGCATATTATAACTACGCGTAGCGGTAGGTAACTGTGTTGCGTCATTGTGAAAGCACGTGGCCGCGGAGTGATACAAACCGGTGCTTTGTTTATATCTCCTCAAATCTCTTGATGAACAGAGTATAGGTTAAGTCTGCAAGCAGAAATGGAGTAACCATGGCAACTCTGAGGTGAAAGACAAATGCTCCCTTAGACTCATGACGAAATTCTGCGAATCTCTGAATAGAAGCACTTTATGTAATAATGGTAGCAAGGTAATTGAGCTAAAATCGATTTCCAGGAACACTCCGTCTGATATCAAATAGTATCATGGACAATAAGCATAATGAGCTTACGTTGGGGATTACTATAATAGTGCTCTGATTTTGTGACATGTTTGGAGAGTTATAACCATCCTTTGTGTATCACAATTTGATATTTGATTCAATCGGTGTACTAATGAATTGTAGGACTTACACAAGTTCGTAGCAAAACCAGGTTTCCCATTCTTCTCTCTCTTTTAGTTTTCTATTACAAAAATATGCCTCTTAGCAAAGTGTGTGCCGACTTTTAATTTCATACCCTTTCCCTCTGATCCAATTTATCCTGTACTAAGATAATATTGATATATAATACATTTAGAGGTAGGAAACGTACTGATGTGAATGATAAGGCACAACATATAAATTAGAAGCTTATTTTCTAACCTTAATTTAACTCGATTAACGATTTCTTAAGATCTTTACTTCTTTCCATTGCTTTACTTTTCTTAACCTCACTGGGAATATTGCCACATTCTTCAAGGACACAGTGAGCGACAAAGGCTATCTTTGTCGTTCACCTGGACCTAGAAACATTGGGAATTAATTTATCCGCACATAAACAGCATCAAATGAAATTAAATGTATTGGCGGTTGCTAATTTCATTATAATCTTTAATTCCCGGAATCTGGCTGTTAATGCGAATTAATGCAGAAAATGAATACATATGAGGTAATTAGATAACTACTTTTGTTTTCCAATGTGCATACTAAATAGAAGGTAATTAAATAGTTACGGTTTTGAATTTCCCTGGTGTGTTTTAATGCATTGTTAATTATATTTTAGTGCTTTGCCTGGTGGCTGCATATCAATATTATCATGGCATTGTATTAACCCTATGTGACGAAAGCTTAAAACATCAGTTTAAATATTATTGTGTTTGTGAACTGTTACACATAAAGCATATCTCTGTTTTTGGCAGGTTTATGAGACTTGTATATGCAATCTAAGATGGGGAACCCAAGGCATAAAACGGATATTCCAGCAATTTTTCTGAAATAAATCCACATATCAGATACAATTATATGTGATCAATATAATATTTTTTGCAATACTTGATATTTAAGTTAATCATTGTTAACAGATACATGGTAGTGTAAGCTAAATTTACAATTCATTTATCAATTGGCAACAAGCTAAAACTGGTCATTAATATTTACGGTACCAGTAGGAAATGACGTCACAATTTTAGTTTTTGATATAAGAAGGACTCAGGAGGCTGAACCTCTAGCTGAATTTGATGTGACACATTTAGGTTTCTTTCGACATTCTCATCCAAATTGAAATAAAAACATCGATATGCCACTCAAAGTTGGTTCTCTACTAAGAGAAAGAGCTATTATTTGTGATATACAGAGAAACAACAATTACTTTTTTTTTTACAATAGGAAATAGGTCAGAGGTACGCAAGCCTTCAGCCTTCTTGGTAAATTTATAACAATGCATAGTAACAAGTTTATTATAAAGCCACATTTTCACATCCAAGGCAAAAGTTAAAAAATGCATAGCTCAGCATTCAAGGTTGCGACGTAACCAGTGCACATAATATAACATATAATAGAGCACCATGGTCTGAAATACATAATAAACAAAATTAATAAATTGAACCAGATATGTGGTGTCATCAAGCGAATTCAGATAATGATGATAATGATGATGATGATGATGATGATTCCATATATGAACAAGGGAGCAAGCTATTAAGGGACACTGGGAGTGAAATTTTGGTCAAAATTGTCAAAAAGTCGAAAATTGTTTTTTTTACCTTAAAATATTCCTGGAACACCGGTGCATTTGGATCAGCTAACATTTTTCATATTCCCCACTCCATGTGGTCATTACGGTCCTTTCAAATAGTGCTCTTCCCTTAACGTACACAGGATGCTCCTATATAAAAGCATGTTTTTCTCAAAACTACATTTCTGCATGTTCCAAAAGAAGGTCGCGCCTGGGTTTTGCGTCAAATTCAATGAAAATTTCCAAAAGTATTCATAAATAGCAGCTAAACAAAACTATGCTTCAATATTGATGCTATCATTAACATGAATTCCAAAAACATTTTTTTGTATGAAAAAAGTCAATAATTTTTAAGATTAAATTTTCTTTGTTATTAAAAAAATATTTACAGCATAATCGGCAAACGTATTTGAAATATCTCTTCATACAATTGTTACCCATGTTTTAGAGTATCAGTTCTGACAATATAAATGAATTTTGAAAAGTCAATAGACGTGAGCTCTATTTTGAAAATGTGCCAATTAAGTTCATAAAATAATTTATATGTCCTAAACAAATTATCCAATTTTAATGAAATTTGGTGTACCTCCTATTCTCATATAAATACAAACACAGTAAAACTTTCAGAAAAATCTATCAAAAAATGTGGAACTTTCAAATTTCACTCCCAGTGACCCTGAAATTTATTTGGCATGTAAAGGATATCCCAACTATAGAAATAAAACTTTAAAACACCGTTCTAAAGTATTAGTTCCCTTTAAAGAAAAGTTCACCTGGGATAATGTGCACGAGCTGATAGTAGTCAACGGAAATAAATCCATTATGTAATTTACAATGATAATGGAGTTCAGGGATCTTAACAAAATGAAATTTGATTGTAAGGGAATACTTTTGATGTCCCCTGAGGAGGGGGAGTCCTGGCAACGCAGCGTTTTGGGTCCGAGATTAAACAGCTCATTAGCATCGTCCGTTGCTCCGGCAACCAATTGCAGTGCAAGTGAGATAGAATCTTAAATTAGGCCACCCTCCGGCAGATGTGAGAAATGAAAGTATTTAAACGTTAAAACTACAGGGGTAGAAATATATGCGCTCCTCCCTGCCACCTGGTGTTTCCCAGGAGAGTTATTCCTCAACGAAGAGCAATTCCAAATGCTGTGGAGGGAATTTAAATTGTGGTTGGCCTGGAAAAGCGAAGCAACCTTCTAAACGTATGCATTTAAGGTTCGGGGACAGGGCGAGTATATCTGGTTTGCATATTATTTTCATCGATTTAACGACATTCATTGGGTCCGAAATGAACGAACTTCATTTGCATGCACTAAATCAGTGGCGTGGTGGTGCACCATTTCGAATATTAACCAACCTGCATCTAGTCGCAAAGGATAGGATGTCACCCAAAAATTCGACGTCAAGATTTCACTGAAAATATATTTTTGAGCCCCAAAATGCATTTGAAAAAATATCCGTATGCGTATTTGTGTCTGTGTCTGGGTGTTTGTCTGTATGTCTGTCTCTGTGACTGTGAATGACATAACTAAAAACGATAAGTCGTTGGTATTTAAGTTCAACTTCCTCCGACAATGCGATTGAAGAATTTTAAGACTTTCTTACCTTCCAGTTATCTACATGGATTTGGCACATTTTTATTCTCAAACGAGTTTTATTCAAATGTACGTACATGAAATGTGAAAAATTGTTCCTTAAAGTCAGAAATAAAAGCATTCTAAAAGTCTTCCATAAAAAGAGTAGCTGGGGGGGGGGGGGAATTCCCAATTGTATCTTTAGAACACACTGAACTTACATACCAATTATGATATTCATCAGACACACACACGCACATATATATCTGCATAGGCAAGGACTTTTTCTAAAGAAAGGTTCACGGGACTGAGACGGGTTTTTATGCGAAGCATTTGCTTCGCTTTAGCGAACTAGATTGAACTATTATCACAATAAATGCTAAGTAAACAAAAATTTTGCCTTTTCGCTTTATTACTGCCACTGTCTTGGCTTAGCTGCAATCTTGGCTTAACCACCATTTGTTATTCTCAGGGCGATGTCAATTTCATTAACAATCCAAATTAATCTTTTGCAATACTTTTAGTCTAAAAATAGCATTAATTTACAAATTATTCTTCGACACTTCGCTTTTCCATATACTTAGCCAGTTGTGTCGTCTGCTTTCACTAAGGTTTCTGAATGTTTCTTTATCGACAACACTTTTAACGATCGCTGTCTGTTGCGAAACTAAACATTACAACATCGTCACAGAATTTTCTCCTTTAAATTCAAGTAATACCGACTAAAAGAGGCCATACGTTAAACAGTAATCATCTAACTGCCTGACCAATGAATACATACGGTTTATTATTTCACTAACTGTTGGACAAATGTGTGCCCAATGCCTTTTTATTTAAATTTTAATGAATTTAGTAACAATTGAACGTTAAAGTGAGGTTGCCAAATCTCTCTTAGGAATCAAACTTTACATGATATTTTAACGTTAAGCTGTGACTAATAATAAACCATTTATATCTATTCGTCAAGAAGGTAGATGCCTCCAAATATTTGACACAAATTATGCTTTCTCAACGAAACTTTTTTTATTGGCAATAATTGTATTGTTTTCGTTGAATACAATACTTCAGCTTGTTATAATTAGTCTACAAAATTAAAATTCTGAATGTAACTGGCGGTTAGAGTATGCTTTGATACTTTTAGAAATATTTTATAATAATTTCCGCTGTTGTTGTAATGTATTACAGTAAGGAGAGATAATAATGTTATATCGGTAGCAATAATGACTTTCATGATAAGCTATTTACAAACACATCAGCCGCCAAGCTCTTTCTGGCAATTTACAACAATATCCGGCGAGCAGCAGTTGTGCTTCTGATAACGATGACCTAGATGTGATTTCAGGTGCGGAAATAAGCGGAAATTACAGGCCCCCGGGCCCCTCACAGGTTGCCCTGCCGTTGTCATCTAGTTCAGGCAAGTTCCGCTCTCTTTAATAGCTAATACAAAATGTAACCGCAAGGAGGCAGAAGCCTGAGTTAAGAGGAAGCATACAGAAAGGCACCTGAGTGAATCTCTACATTATTACATGGCATTCAACAGGCAAACTTTCGCAATTGTAGAAGGGTATTAGGCGAACATTTGATACAGAACACTTGTGGACCATCAAGTTTGTTTGCGAGAGACCAGTGGTAACAAGCTTTTCCAGTGTCATCCCCTTTAATATCACTGCTACTCTTTCATCCCCTATTATTGTTACACACACTTTTTATTTTCTCTCTTGTGTATGTAGTAAGCGGCGGAAGTATTGTATTCGACCCAAAAATGCGATGTCGAAATTCACCGGAAACATGTTTTGAGGCCCCGAGAATTAAAAAAAGCATTATTAGAAAAAAGATGTATTTGTCTATGTGTGTGTGTGTGTGTGTCTGTGTGTATGCGTGTGTAATTTTTCTCTGTTCTGATTTAAATTTACTTACTTTTTATTTAAAATTAATTTTTATCAAAACCATTAACACCTGTTCATATTCAACCAGAGTGATACTTTTTATTTGCTTATGCAATTCTGCGTTCCATTCATAGTAAGTTATGAGAAGTAATTGGCTTTGTTATATCAAATCAAATCTTATTTTTTATACCTTTCACAATTACAAATTCCCGAGAACTGCGATATTATCCTATTAACAATTTATAGTTTGATCAATAGTAACAATCGTTCTTTTAACTTGAATTGGAGCACGTCCCGTTGAAGATCCTTATATTTCAACAGGACAAATCTTATAAAAATATTTCACCTCAAAATTAATCTACGTTAATTATTAAAATTTGAGATAATATTACCTATCAATAATAATAATAATAATAATAATAATAATAATAATAATAATAATAATAATAATAATAATAATAATAATAATAATAATAATAATAATAATAATAATAATAATAATAATAATAATAATAATAATAATAATAATAATAATAATAATAATAATAATAATAATAATAATAATAATAATAATAATAATAATATATAGAGAGAGATGGAGAGAGAGAAAGAAAGAGAGAGAGAAAAAAAAATATATATACACACATTTAAGATCTTATCTAGAAAGATTTATTTTATATTATACATATAAATTAACATTTTATCACAGAAGTCTTGCTCCTGCAATTGAACTTGGATCTTAATGACCTTCTTTAGGAATTATCCCTTTTATTGCTCTTCAAGTACCTCTTATAAATACAACAGGTTTTTTAGCCTCAGGATTTTCTATTATATGAGGACACCACGAATTATTAAAACTCAGAAGCTATATGAACTATTTCAATTTATCCAAAATTCATACATTCAAAAATAATTATATTTTCATTATCCATTTTACTATTTGGAATAGGAAGATGCGCTTTAATATTGTCAATACACTAAGACTAAGTGAAATAAACTAATATTTTTCAAAGTTATAAATAAAGAAATTTTATATTTAACTCATCCTTTAAAATAAAAAAAAGTTCATCTTATCTTCCAATACGTAAATTTCACAATAACCCAAAAATTAAGCTTTAACTCAATTTATTACTACTTATATTAAAAGCTATAGTGTCTTATTGTCCTTTAATTTTAAGAATATTTATTTTTTGCTTAAATATACTATATTAGAATATAATCCTGAAGCTGTTGAGATTTTATCTTTTAATATATTTATAAAAATATACATTTTATTTTTACAATGTAAATGCAATGCTTTAATTTAAACTATAAAAATTCACACTTTGTTGTGCGCCGAGCCTGACATCACAATATAATAAACGGACAGCATAACATTTCAAGAATGGGCGCTAGAAATACTGTTCTGAAATATAAGGCGTAACTTAGAGATTAACTCTCACTTTCATTACTAGTGCAGCTTTAACAACTCAGACTTGCGGAATAAATCATGGTTTTCAAGAAGCTTAAAAAACACCCTGCTACTGTTAGCATTGTGGGATAGTAATACGGTATTGCACATGCATATGGCATTCCTATCATGAAATGCATATAATGTCTGCCGAAATAGGGCAATATACATTTTTAAAAACCTTTATTGGTCCATTTTTGTGAATGGTCGATATTACGTTTTTAACGACTCAAACTATCTGCATGAAAGTGAATAGCCATATCGATTTCAAAAGGGTCATTTAGTAAATGGCTCATTCAAAACGACAGGCACCCAAATGTTACACTGTATCACCGGTAAATATGCTTCATCATTGGTCCACAGATTGTAGATTAGTGCCCAACTAGATTCTGTTGTCATACAAAGGCAGGGCGATGAAAGAAGTGAACTGAAAGTCACACAACGCACCCTGAAACTTGCACATGTCAATCTCTTAGTAAACAGAAATCCTATCTTTTACATAATGTTTATGTATTTAAAAGCACTTTCCTCGTTTGATGTCTGTCAAGAAGATAACATGTAAACATACATACAATTCATGTTTTTAAAAATGTACAATTTTACAAAATTAGTGGTAACACTGTAAAATATATTTGTGTTACATCGCTTCGAGCTTCCGTCTGGGAAGCAACCGAAATCGAATGCTCCTTGGATGACGTCACGATGCCAAGCAGGCAGAAAGGTTAACTTTGCTATTTTTGATAGCTAGTTTATAAACTCTGTGTGAACAAGAGTCGATCGGAATAGCCTATGTGTAATTTCTGTTATCTAAGGCCAGTAATACTCTAAGGGAAGGACTTAAATAAAAAGTAAATTGATTGAAGGTGATGGATTGAGTAATTAAAAGACAATGGTGTCAGAAGTGGGATGAAAACCACGGCAAGATGGAAGAAACGACAGAGCAAACGTTAGGCAAAATGGACGAAATGAAAAACGAGATGGCCGAAATTCACGTAATAGCTTAAGTTACATGACAATTTCAACGCATTTGCTAAATATCAGTGATTATGAGTAAAAATGATGTTTTATAACTAATTCCCTCATTGCTGTTTTATACAACTGGCGTTTATCGATATCATAATCTACCGGAAACTGATGCACTTTTTGGTCGTTGTTCTCAAAGTTATATCCTAAATACACCAATTGATATCTTTTTAGGTTGTAATTGTTCTTCTAGTACCAAATAGTGGGTAAATAAATGGTCTTTTTTCTGCATCCAGTTCTTCAGGTGGTACGCCAGATGTCTTTTAGACAATTATGTCGATGCGACTGCTGCTACCAGTATTGGACAACGGGTATAGTATCTTCTCATGGACTTCGAAAATTCTTCCCTAAATAATCTGGAAACAACTCAAAGCAGAAACGCATACAATTGACATAAAGATTTAGATCTTGCATTACAGTTGAGAGAAAAGTGTAACTCTTTTTAATAACTACTACGATTCCTGATGGCTTTCAGTATTTCCACTAGGCTTAACGAATGCTAGTTCTTTTGATAAATAATTCGAGACCGTAGGTCGATAAAATATAATCATCCAATCACAAGCCTGAATCTGAAAGTTCAGTTAATTTACTTATGAAAGCAAATCTGATGTACTGCATTCACATGACTTTCTGCACTAAGCCTTGTACAAATTATTCTTGCAAACACTTAATTACTTAATAAATATAATCGTTACATAAATGCTTTAATTACATATTTTGTTGTGGGTAAAATGTAATAGTCGAATCCTTTAAATTGCTATGTGATGACTTTGAAATTCCGTTTTCTTTGCATCACCCGGAGAGAAAATAACAATGACTTCCCATTTAAAAAAGGATAAATATCAGAGAACTCGTGCCAAGAACTAGGAATATCTTGGAAATAGTTAACTCCAAAAAAGTATAATTAACGTAAATCGTGTGCTTTAACAAAATGTATATTTTGTATAGTAATTTTAATTATTAATTCATCACTTTTGTTGTGCTGTGAACTTCTGTAGTCTATCCAACTCGCTTACTTTTATCATAAATATAATCAGCGTTCAAGATAGTCATTAACTGCACTTATCATTACTTGCTCTGAATATCTGCACCGTATTGCTAAAATACGTTAGAAAGCTGGTATAGTTTCTGTTGATGGGCATGTACCTTTGTCATACGAACAATACTAGCTCTGGCATGTTAATCAACTAAATCGCTCGTACACAATAATCAGAGTGCGACTCGTTAGTTATCTGTTTCAGTTATTCCCCACGCTGTACTGCATGCGCTGGCTGCCATGGCCCCAGTTTTAATTAGTGTTTTGGAGGGGGAGCATCAATTATTGCAACCACGCTAACAAAGTTCGTTACAGCCTGTGGTAGGTACTTAGCAAAGTTAATAAAATTAACTAGTAAATCCAGCCTTTTCTCTTGCATATGACAATACCTAGATTCTGACCAGAGGAGACAATAAACTGATTTGGTCAGCTGCATACGAAAGCTGCTTAATGTACTTTCAATTTGGCTAGATGCTATCAGCAAGGTTGCATGGAACCTAGGTGTTCAGTTTCCATATATTGTGTCGTTTTCCAAACGCCATGTAAAAGGTATATTTATTACAACGAAAAACGTCGAAAACAAACTCTCTTCACAAAGGTGAACACCGAGAATCTATTCCAGGCATGGGGAAGGGCGGTTATAGGAATACAATCGAGTATTTACTCTCTCCACTTTTACCCCACCTCTATTTTCCGGTTCTGAATGGGGGTATGTAGTTCCTTTAATGTACATGATTGTAAGGACATATTTGTTTCGGCATTTATTTTTGTAATTGATAATGTGTGTGAGATTCACTATTATTCACAGATGATAAGAAAACACCATTTATAAAGTTTTATATCAATTTAACAGGTAGAAAATACCCACCAAATGTATCAACTAAAAAAAAATCTGATGCGTTGCACTCACATGACTTTCTCTACTCTTGTACTAACCATTCCTACAAACTCTTATTCTTCCATCTTCTTCGTGTTAGTTGAGATAAACATTTACAGAAATTATCTTATCGCTCGTTCTTTTGAACGTGCAATGAGAATATGGGAATACAGAGGCTTTGAGCGATAGTCTGATCTTTTAAAGCTTTCAAATTCAGTTCTCTTTGCACGGTTAACATATAAAAAATGAACGACGTTCCATTTGACAAACGTATAAGCTCTCCAAAACGTGCACAAATAACGAGGAATATCTCCGAAATGATTCACTCTACAAAAATAATGGGCATAAATTCTGTATTGTAGCAATACCTACAATTTTTGTGCAGTAAGACTTGGTCTATCTCTTACGGTTTACCAGTTATACAAAAGTCATCCAGAGTAAGTACGGCTTCATGGGCTATAGCCAGAAAATTTAAGATATACGTTTCATTTGTCATAAAAAATATCTCAAACATTTTAATCAAAATCGTTAGTCATTTTGAAGAAAATTAAAATTGTCGAAAAATTTTCCATTTAAGGGTGGTTTAGTGTGAGGCTATTTTCTTCAAAATCTTCGTGTTGCATCCTTTCAAGACATTAAACTTAAATACCAAATTTGGTCTTTAACGGACTCTTCGTTTTTGAGTTATGCTGTCCACACACACACACGCACACATACACACACACTCACACACACACACACGCACATACACACACATACACACACATCACACACACGCAGACACACACACACGAACCTTTACCCAGAAATGCTTTTTTTTTATCCAGCGTCCTCAGAACATATAATTCCGGTGAAATCTCGACATCGATTTTTTGGGGTTTAATACAATACCTCCTCTACTTGGTATACTAGTAGAGAAAGTATAAATAATGGGCTTAACCATGTATACTCATTCATCCAGAAGGTAGATGGCCCCAAATATTTGACATATATTTTTTTTCCCGGTGAAATAGTTCTTTATTGACAATTGTATTGGCCATATTTATTAGACTCATAATGTAGAATCCCCGGTTAACGTATGATCGAAGCAGTATCTTCCATCCTGTATTTTTTCCCTAAAATTTATTTCCTTTTTTATTACCGAGTCCTCAAAATGTGTATGTGCATGAAATCTCGATATGGAATATGTAATGCAGTAAAATGCCTTCAAATGAATAATTTTAGAAACAAATGAAAATAAAGATAGCAGGTATATCATGTAATGTGACTAAAACATATCAGGTATTTTGCATACTGTCCAATGACGCTTGTAGTAGGCAGAGGTGGGGGACGCAGCGGCTGGGCGACAAGCCTTGGTCCTTAAGGCGACACTTTGGTAGCAAATGGACCTTCTTCCCTAATTAACCAATTTTAATGAAATTCCTAGGCTAAGTTGCACCTGTCATGATACACTGTTGGTATAAGTTTCATTGCTATATATTAAATAGGTTTGAAACTAAGGGTTATTTATTATATTTTTGGAAAGAATTGAATAGTAATAAAAGGTATACCTTTTGTAGTTTAGAATTAAATTAGAGGCCTGAAATATGGCATGCTAGTGTTTCTCTGCCTATGCAATAAAGCTGTGCATCATTTTTCCAAAATATTAGTATTTATTAGAAATATGATTGTTTTTTCTATTTAGGATAGAATAAAAAGAAATATTACTAATAATTACAAAGAAAAAAAAAGGCACATACTTTTATGTATGAGTGTTATCAACAAACCAATGCACAGTTTTCTTTAACAAGTTATGTTCTACATATCCTGAAAATTTCAACTCTATCCATCAATACCTATTTACTGCCAAAAAGTTAACCCCAAAGCACAAAAATTGTTATATGGAGAAAAACCTATTTAAAGTTTTGGACACACTTACTGAAACTATTGCAAGAGTCTAAATAAATTTATAATACATAAATTTCCAGGTGGATTTGACACATAATATTTAATGGCCATATTCTGGACATGTTGAAGACAACATTTTTTAAAAAAAAATTGGTTTCTGAAAAAAATCACATTTTTTGGCCATTTTGGTACCTTCATGGGCTGTTGCGTTAGTTTCTAGTTTAATATGGCAATGCATCTGAAGCACTGCATTACTTCTGGCATTTTTAAGTTACATGTTCGCGCCCACCGGAAAATGAGTTAATCAACACACTTGGGCACGTGACCCCAGGAGATTCTGTGGCTCCTCCGGTCACGTTCTTACACGTGGAGCCTCCACATCACGTGAACAAAATAACACGAGAACTTTTCCTCATCTTCTCGTTATTTCATCGGGGGCACAAATTGCGTTACTGTCAAGGAAACCTAGCCAAGTTACCTATCGTCCCCACCTGTGTCGACACCTATATTTTATTTCCACCCCTTCCACTTGTTTTCCACCCCTAAAATTCCTCTCCAAGTTCTTTTTCCATAGAAGATACTGTGGTTGCAATTTTCTATCTGAGAGCCAAGATATTATTATTACTATCTTCTTCTTTACTCTCCGTTTCTTTCTTGGAGGGAGGGAAGCTGAGAGCACAGGATTCCAGGACTCAGGTCACGTGCCAAAATGTACCTCCGCCATCCCCTGAGCGCTTGTGACAGTCCACATGCAACTTTGCTATTTTCTCCAGCAATTTTTTTCAACAGATGTGAACAGAATGGTTATAAATTTAGACGAAGTTAACAAACCTCTGCATGTACTTTAAAAAAGCAGGGGCTTGCTTCTGTGTCTGGTGCTTCACAAACATTCAGAAGGCGTTCTTTCCTTCAACGCCATTTCAAACTGCAATAAAATTACTGTTCACTACATGTCAATCTTTCAGACGTTGTTTCACTAACCATGCAGAACGTGCCGCAATTATACAGGGTGTTAGGGGTGTCGGTGTAATGGTCCCTTAATGTGTGTCCACTTCGGTGGGTTGTTTTTTTTATCTTCGTCTAACAGTTTTCTCACAAGCCAGTCATATGCTTTACTGCCTGATGTTTTTTTTTTTTTTTTTTTGCACCGTCGTAACTCTGCCGCGTAATTAACAATGCCTGTGAGATAGACTATCCGTTTTGCTTCACAGCTCAATGCGCGACAGTCTGACCTGGTCGCCCTTAGGAATTACCTTAAGTGTGACCAAATTCGTTTGGTAATGTGCAAAAACATCAACGGGGTTTTTAACGTTTCCAGTTCAAAATTGCGACGTCGTTTAAGCTCAACCACAACTCATTGTCCCTTTGGGGGCTCCTGAAGGGGAGCCTGTCCCACATGCGGGACCTAGCTAAGGCAGTCCGACCGACTCCAGGAAGAAACCTCTGCTAAGTATATCTTGGCCGTCCAGACGCAACACACAAAACATTGCCGCCTGGTCCTTCAACCCTGAAAATAGATGACGATGATGCCGATGAAGGAAGCGGTGGCCAGAAGGATGTAGAAGAGGATTTCTACCCGAGGAAACAACGAAAACCCCATGGCCAGAGTAGACAATCTTCGGGAATTGAACCCAAAACCTCCCGAATGTAAGCCTCAGGTGTTACTAAGGAACCTAGTCGCTCGGTTTATATAAGCATCGTTAGAGAAAAGCATATGAAGCAACAATTACGATTTTTTTCTTTATATAACTTTTTTCATGTGGTTGATCATTTATTTTGAAATAATTGCTTCAATCTTTGGCATGAAGAAGGGAAAGAAAATTATAATAATCCTGAGCAATAATGAAGATTCCTTTTTCACTAAAAAGGCTAACATTTTGAAGCGAAAATGATATGCTTTGCCTGTGTTAAATATGAGAAAGAGAAGCAAAAACAATCATGTGTTACAGATTTTTTAATTACTCCGCCCATTCTAAAACAGTTCTTATAAAGAGTTTACTTTTTTTACCTATTTCTTGGTAATTTCATTGCACTTTACGCATCAATATAAGTATATAAAGGAGCAGACTGAAGTGACAGAAACAGTTTAGAAAACGTGTGCTCCTTGCATGAACCCTTGGGGAAGAAAAGACATTTACGCTTAAAAACTGTAAAATTTGAATATTAAAAAAATAATAAAGAATACCCTGGAAGTGGTTAACTACACAAAAAGTTTTATTTGGCTTTATATAGACAATTCATATAGGAAATATTGACAGGGAAGATCAGTAATTTTATATAGAAATAATAGGGAGATAGAGACATGATTGCAGTAAATACCAGTAAAAGAAAAATCTATGCAATATAACAGTGAAGAGTTAAAGGTTTGTATAGACTTGAAGGAGTTATCAGAATCTTTAGTTGCAAGTCAGTGTAGTTAATAAGGAAAGGTAAAAGGGGTACTGAAGTCTCAGAATAAAAGCTGTATTTCATAGCCGAACGAAAAACTTAAAACTGATCAACTTAAGTAGGAATTTTGTTGGAGAGTGGTGATGTGGCGGGTCTTCATTTGATAAAAGGGCGTGTGCTTCTAAAGTTTGTATCTTCCATGCCTTATAGAAGTATTTTATTGGCATTGATTATCGGCAATCTAGAGCGCACTGACCGCGCACTGGTTATACGTATTTGGCGGTCGCCGCAAGGTTTCCCGAGTATCGTTTCAGCGACTCATTTCAACTTGTGCTTCTTATTGTTATTACGGAAACATTAAAGTATTGGAACGTCGGAAGTGCATAGTGTCTCACACAGAATAAAATGCTCCCAGCACAAAAATCGAAATATTCACGTATTGCTGATCTTGTACAAGAATTTGCGAGTGAATATTTTACTGTAAACGGTGACAGCATAGAATATAAGTTATACAAGAACGTTATCTACAACGTTCAAACGTCGACTGTACCTGACCTCTGTGTTGTGATCATGTGACAGACTTACCTCCCCCCACTTGCTATAGTCTAAACTCCTCAGTCTTTTGTTTTCTACATGAAGATTCTATTCCTGATGACAATGATGATGGTGATGATAGTGATGATGATGATTGTTGTTGTTGTAGTGTTTAACGCCCGCTTTTACTACTACGGCACCGCAGGCGGTGACACTGATGATACATGAAGATGGAGCACCGGTGGAATGATATGGCGGGGGAAACCGGAGTACCCGGAGAAAACCCGCCCTGACACCGCTTCGTCCACCACGAATACCACATGCGGGTCCCTGGGATCGAACCCGGGCCGCCTAGGTGGTAGGCGAGCGCGCTAACCGCTCGGTCACGGCGCCGATGATGATGATGATGATGATGATGATGAAGATGATGATGATGATGATGATGATGATATGGTGTTTACTGGCAGATAGAGGTATATATTTCTTTAATACTTTTATTCAAAGAGTCTCAAAATGTGTATTTCCGGCGAAATCTTTTATGGAGTTTCGGGTGCAAAACACTGTACGTTCAGGAATGTAATAATGTCGTAAACTTCGCTGTAAATTATCGCCGCAAATATGCATTCTACGTGTTTGTCATTGTCAGAAAGTTGGAGATGCGATAAATAGGTTAGGGTTGGGTGGATTTATGAAATAGAGAAATGTTATATCCGTACACAGGTTTCTATCAAGAGAAATGAAGGAAGGTTCTAGCTAGTAGCAGTTCCATATGACACGCTACAAGAGAGCCAGTGTTTTCACTCGATGAACAGGTTAGAAAGGGTGAACAGTTTCCTCGCATGAACGGCTATTCACATGGATGATGCTGAATGTGGATTCACTTAACTGGAAGAGATACGCCTGTCTCCAAAGACTGGACCAGAAGTTTCGTGTTAACTGCGCGAACTAGCAAATACTCCACAAAACAGAATTCTATTGCAAGAATTTAGCAACTAATATTGCAATTAGTTATAGCTCAGAGTTGCATTTTCTTTGTTTTCACATATTATTGAGGCTCGTACATTGCAAGGGTCAGGTAGAATGATACTTTTCGAACTTTAATCGTATATTACACAATGAGAGCATAATGACAGCAATTAAGATATGAGTTTTATAATAATCATACCAGCATCTTAATTGCCATTAAACTTAAGTTCATACATTTACGTTCGACCATGAGTCAAGTTTAAGACATTTATAAAATATTTTTATTTTCGATCATGTCATAATGTAGCGTTTATATTCCACTGTGATGGGCCTCATAATATCCACCTTCTCATAATATCACTGCTAATCATCTAATCAAGGATGCACCTGATCATCACAACGCTGCTAGCCACCAATTAAAAATATCAGCATGTGGCAATCAATACTTCGGCGTCTGCGCACATTCCCACTCAGCTGAAAGTGTATACGAAATAAGTCTACTCTGTTTATTTAATAAGAGTAGTGGGATAGTTTCATCAAGGGAACCAGTGTTTTCTATCATAGATCAGGTGTTTACACTTTGAAAGCGAATGAGCAATAGCTTTGGTTGTCTATTACTATTACTATTCCAATGAAAGCATTCTCAGTATTTCGAACGCCTCTTCTCTTATTGTTTCTTGGAGAAGCACCTTCAGAGCTATCCATAAGAAGCACAAAAATAGTTAATGATGTTGCAATTTCACTGTAGTATTAGTTGAAAACAGGAATCAATTCACTAAATGATAGTATTACCAATACACACTACTTGATGTCAATAACAGTATTACCCACACACGGTTATAGATCTAATCATTGATGACAGTGTTACCAACACACACTATTCGATCTACTCATTGAACAAATTAATGAGTTCAGTAACTCTATGCAAATAACCAGCATCAGTGCCCTCTCTGAACATAAAAGAAACAACAAACAATGGAATCCTTAATATTCTGTAAAAGTCATGCTTTATACGTGGCAAGCTTCTGTTTTACATTAGTTGATAGCTTGAAGAATGAGAAACCAAATGTATACTCCAACTTATTTTTGTAAGAAGTAAGCTTATTTATCTTTTCAAGTAAGACGCGAGAATGTTTATGAAATAAGCATGATTTTCATGGGAACATTCTTAAGTGCCATTATAGTCAACTTTCAAACAACTACTTATGCTCGGACATAACCTTAAAATATTCATAAATTACTTTTACTTAAATAAGATTTGGCGTTCCCTGAACGACTTTTTCTCTTACAGCTGACACGTTAGTTTTTCCCCATTGGACCGAGTGAACATGTGAGACTCGCATTCATGAAGTCGTGGGTTCATTCCTAGCTTCGTTTATCCAGCATTCACAAGACTCAAAATTCAGAACTGCAAGAACTCGATCCCTACTTCTCAGGTATTCACAATTGACCCTTCCCGAGCGGACGTGTTTTATGGCTCTGAGCGGAAGGCAATTTTGCTAAAATATGAAACTCTATTAAATGCAGTTAAAACTATATTCAAATGCACAAATGTACTAAAACACATAGTATACCTTGCTTTTTGTTGAATTGGATCATAATTGTCCTCCAGGAGTGAAGTTATGTTAATCCGCGTAAAAATGTTACAAAAACGGTATAAGTAGCACTTCTCCATTTTGTACAGCGTAGGTCGTACATAAGTATTCACAAATAAACCAGCAGTGCTTCAGGAACTACATAGTGTCACATTATGATATTTAATACTTCCATTTGTAATAATAACGGTAATGATATCAAATTATAAAAGTTTTGATAGAAATGTGCAGTTACACCTAGCTAGGGCAGGGTATCTAAAATGTGCATATGATTTTCATAGCGACTTGTTTATCTCAGTACTATTGAGGTAATACTATTTCAGTGCTTTTATATCGGCAATTTCTGGGAGATTCCAAGAAGCAATTCTGGCTTTTTTCGTTGGTGGTATCACCTGTTTTTTTTTTTTTAATGTTTCCCTGAATACGTCTCCTCAGTAATTATTTCCATAATTTCGTCATAAAAAATAGGCCGAAAAATTCTGCTGGAAGCGTATTCTCATCAAAATGAGAAGGAAGTATTGGTCCAGGGCAAAGTAGGTGTATAGCTGTCTGCGGAATCACTTATGTCACTTTCGCTCTCACTTACACATAGACACGAATTCTCGCATATAATCACTCTCATCATCACTGAGCACAAAATTCGATAATTCACTATCAGTTTTGTTCAACAATTGTTTCTTTCCCGCAATTCCGTCAAAAAACGAAGAAAAAAAAAAAAAAAAAAAAAAAAAAAAAAAAAAAAAAAAAAAAAAAAACTCTCGGTTACTGGATGCAATCACCGCACTGTTTATTCCTACACTACTGAAAACTACGACAGAAATTATTAAATATGGAAAATCGGTGATGAGCTGATCACAAACATCTGAAAGAACATTTCCTGCCATCTATTGGCAGTATATATGAATTATTTGAGCGAGAGGAGCCGATCACAATAGCTCTATGACTCCAAACCCATATATGGGTTTTCGCTCGCAAAGGGTTGACTTATTTTTCTCGTTAGCGTTCATTGTTCATATCCATTCGCTCACATAATTTTTCTATATAAATCGTTCTAGGCGCTCTTAGATCGTGTAATAAGCGATATTAAGGATACCTATCTGTGAAAAAAGAGATACAAATTTTCAAAATCAATATATGATTTTACTGTTATCGAACACTAAAAGACTTGTGCTTAACCCTTTCATGCCTGGTGTGTATTATAAGATACATAGGCTTTTTTTCCTATTTGTACTAGTTTTAACTTTTTTTTCTGCTATATTCTTGTTATACTGCCTGTCACCAATTAAAAATACATATTTGAGACGTTTTGAATTGCTTACTGGATGCAGTCACCGCACTGTTTATTCCTATACTACTGAAAACTACGACAGAAATTATTAAATATGGAAAATTGGTGATGAACTGATCACAAACATCTGAAAGAACATTTCCTGCCATCTATTGGCAGTATATATGAATTATTTGAGCGAGAGGAGCCGATCACAATAGCTCTATGATTCCAAACCCATATATAGGTTTTCGCTCGCAAAGGATTGACTTATGTTGCTCGTTAGCGTTCATTGTTCATATCCATTCGCTCACATAATTTTTCTATATAAATAGTTCTAGGCGCTCTTAGATCGTGTGATAAGCGATATTAAGGATACCTATCTGTGAAAAAAGAGATACAAATTTTCAAAATTAATATGTGATTTTACTGTTATCGAACACTAAAAGACTTCTGCTTAACCCTTTCATGCCTGGTGTGTATTATAAGATACATAGGCTTTTTTTCCTATGTGTACTAGTTTGAACCTTTTTTTCTGCTATATTCTTGTTATACTGTCTGTCACCAATTAAAAATACATATTTGAGACGTTTTGAATTGCTTACTGGATGCAGTCACCGCACTGTTTATTCCTACACTACTGAAAACTACGGCAGAAATTATTAAATATGGAAAATCGGTGATGAACTGATCACAAACATCTGAAAGAACATTTCCTGCCATCTATTGGCGGTATATATGAATTATTTGAGCGAGAGGAGCCGATCACAATAGTTCTATGACTCCAAACCCATATATAGGTTTTCGCTCGCAAAGGGTTGACTTATTTTGCTCGTTAGCGTTCATTGTTCATATCCATTCGCTCACAGAATTTTTCTATATAAATCGTTCTAGGGGCTCTTAGATCGTGTGATAAGCGATATTAAGGATACCCATCTGTGAAAAAAGAGATACAAATTTTCAAAATTAATATGTGATTTTACTGATATCGAACACTAAAATACTTGTGCTTAAATTCCATGTAACGTTTATACAATAGCTGTACCGGTCTTTAAAGAAGCTATAGTGCGATATAGATATCAGTCTGTAAGTTTAAATTTCCAGAAAGTTGTAGTAAAAGGCTTTGCTCATATAAAATTGAACAGGACATTCAAGAGAAGTTCAAATTAGAGAGGAGCAGCTAAAGATAAATCTGATACTGGATATGTACTAATTTCTTTTTAAGCAACATTGAGTCAGAAACTGTAATATTTAAGCTGTATAAGGTTTTATCTTTTTTGTCTGACTTTCATTCCTGGGTACATTGTAATTTTTAAATTGTTCCTAATCATGTAGTTTCGGTATACATCAATGAAATTTTAAGTGCTTTCTTTCAACTAACATTGCTCACCCTCCCCCCCCCCCCCCCCAAAAAAAAAAAGACAATGAAATTTTGTTAGCATGCTTTGTGGTGATGTTAATAAAGACTAATATTAATTTTCCTATTGTCCAAATTCTTAAACAAAACTTCAACCTTTCGTATGTGATGTTTATTTTCCCTCAAAGCAACGCACAGGGCATTAAAATTCAGCTCTACAATTCTTTTATGTACTATTAAAGATTTTAAGTATTAAATATTAGTATTTTTTAAACAATTGCATCGTAGGGAGCAATCATTCAAAGCATAAATAAAATAACTGCTCTGTAACTAATTTGGAAATATGCATGAATTTTGTCTACACGTATATTGCATACCAGATCCCATTTTGAAATTTCAAAAGACTTGACCTGAAATTGTGAATTTTCGAAATTTCAGATTTGATTATCCTTAAATGCGTAACATTAACGTCCGCGAAAGTAAATGTTTATTTGAGTAACGCGATAATAGCTTGGCTTGGTTTAACGTAATTGAATACTTCGTTTCAATGGACTCAGGCATATAAATAAAAATTGTAGCAGTAAAGGGCAGTGAAAGAGGTGATATTATTTTAAAATGACTGTATTGCCCATGCCCAGGAGACGAGACAGCCCCAGGCTCACTACAAATGACACAATGTTCAGCAACATTACAATTGGTGCCAGCCGTTCCCACGTAGTAGTTGATTAAAGGAATCAATTGTATTTTTGTTATTATATTCAATCTAGATCAGTAGGGTATTTGGGGGGAAGCTGGCGCAGTTTTTTATGGGCAAGATGGCCGCCATGCGTGGTCTAAGGATTACTAGGTAAGGTGGTAGGGAAGCAGGACGTTGTAGGTGTTTGAAGCAATCTCTAGGGATAACTTTTAAGGCCTATTGCAATTTATGTATGTTTATGAGCGTTCATGATAGTTCAGTATGTCGTTCACTATATCGATGTAAACCGCCTAACCAAGAGCTTTCTATACAGATTGAATATGATACCCCAACATGACACCTCGCCCCACATCTCAACGCTAACCTAACCTAACCTAACCTAAACCATACTCCTTTTACACGGTCTTTCAAATTTAACCTAATCTAACCCCCATACTTCTACTCATATAACCTAAGCTCACCTAAGTTAACCTAACCTAGCTCCCACTCTTTTTACTCTGGTCTTTCATAATTTAACCTAACCTAAGCCCCATACTTGTACTCGTCTAACCTAACCTAACATCTCATCTAATGATTTATTCTTCATCCCTATTGCTCATCTAATCCCTACTCTTTTTACTATATGGTCTTTCATAATTTCACATAACCTAAGCCTCATATTCTAACCTAACCTAACGTTACTTAACCTAAGGGAGCGCAAACCTTCCTATTTATTAACCTGACTTAACCTAGCCTATCTCATCCCATTTTACACGAGCATTATATTCTTCTATAACCTATTCTGACCTTTGCAACATGCCGTTTCAAGCTTAGATATTTCACTTTCTTTTGGAGACGTTCCTCCAACAACTTTAGCTACCTTGAAGGTATTACACCCCCCCCCCCCCCGACATGCGATCCCTAACGATTTCTGAACATTTCATGGTATGTTAGTGCTATTTTAGGAGTTGGTAAGTATTTTAGCCATTTTGGCGGTATTCTAGAGATTTTCAGGAATTTTTTACAGCTTCGTTGGTATTTTCTGTTTTCACGTCGTTAGTATGGTTTAATGTTTTTAAGGGGTATATGGAGCCCTTTTTAGCGATTTGTTATGCTTTCATGACCAAATTCCATCCTTTTGTAAATGTATGATGTTCTAGTCTAGAGAATTGCTCACAGTCTTTCTAAGACTAACCTAACTTAACCACAAACCTCTTTGCAGACATTTCTTCAACGTTATTTAACATTATACAGGCTTCTTTTTCTCCTCCCTCCGGCTCTTTTCGTAAACTAACATTAGAAGACGTTGTAACCATGTTATTCAAATAGCTATTGTATCCGTCTTTGTACACTGTTCCAGTATGCTATACATG
The DNA here is from genome assembly GCA_030765045.1 of Tenodera sinensis. Lineage (NCBI taxonomy): Eukaryota > Metazoa > Arthropoda > Insecta > Mantodea > Mantidae > Tenodera > Tenodera sinensis. Next base: position 45,335,417 of record CM060970.1, read on the forward strand.
CCAACTTCATTTAACGATTCTCTTGCATAATTCTGTAGGTTCTAATGGTAACACGTCAAACGTTGCACACATTCCTTCTAAGACTATCCTAACCTAACCTATCCCACCACCACTACCACCACCACCACCACCACCGCCGTCACCACCACCACCACCATCCTCACCATCACCACCATCGCTACCATCTCTACCATAACCATCACCATTACCACCATCCTCACCATCGCCACCATCGTTACCATCACCACCACCGTTATCATCACCACCATCGTTACCATAGCCACCATCCTTGCCATCATCACCGCCATAACCATCACCAGTACCATCATCCTCACTGTCACCTCCACGTTACCATCACCATCATCACCATCGTTACATTATCCACCATAACCTTCACCGGTACCTCCATCCTCACCATCACCACCATCGTTACCATCACCACCACCGTTATCGCCACCACCATCGTTACCATAGCCACCATCCTTGCCATCATCATCACCACACCAACCAACACCATCTATTCTGCAACACCTCCACCACCAACAACAACAGCAACACCCTCACCAGTGCCACTATAACGGCCACCACTACCACTACCACCAACGACCACCACCACTACCACCACCAATACCACTCCGCCATCATCACCAGCGCCACCATCATCACCAGCGCCCCCCACAACGGACACCAACACCTCTACCACCACCACCACCATTATCACCAGTACCATCATCATCAGCACCACCATAACGGACACCATCACCACCACCAGCACACCCACCATCATCATCACCACACCAACCAACGACACCTATTCTGCAACACCACCACCACCACCACCGCCACCACCATCAAAATCAACACCTGGAGCACCAGCACCACCATAACCTGCACGACTATAACCATCGCAGCACCCCCACCTCCGTCATCACCACCTTTCAGGCAATTTTGAGAATTATGTAGGTTAGTTATTAGATTTTCCAGTGGTTTCATGCTATTTTGATGCTGTCTAAGGTCGTTTTACAGATATTTTAGCTGCTTTTAAGCTGTTCAGAATGCTTTTGCAACATATTTAAGAATTTACTAGCCAATTTTATTATGGTTCCTCTGATAGATCTTTTAGACACTTTTGGTATATTCTTGCTGCTTTTACAGTATATTTAAGAGCTTTTCAGGCAATTTTTTCGGACTATATAGATCATTTGATCGATTTTCCAGAGGTTTCATGGTATTTCAAGTGTTGTTGGACGTATGTATCTGCTAGTTTAAATATCGTTTCAGACATTTTAGAGACATTTTAAGCACTATGCGAGTATTTTAAACTTTTACACCGACATTTTGGATAGTCTTCAGGATACTTGAAACACTTTTATAGGCGTTAAACGCTTTTAATGTTTTTTTAACACTAATTAAAACATTTCAGATCCTTCGCAGGAATTTCAGGGTTTTCAGGGTATCTCAGGCTTGTGACAAGCATTTTTCACGAGTTTAAAGACGTTTTAAGACAGTGAAGCAGGTATTTTTGACACTGCTAGAGATATTTTAGTTGATCTAAGCACATTTCACCAAGTTTTCTTCATTACTTGCTTTTGTTTTACAGTAGTTGAGGTGCAGTCCAACCTATCCATTCATTTATTGCATTTCTTGTACTTATTATTTCGACTACATTTCACTACTAACCTAACCCAGGAACAATCGTATCATCATCATCATCATCATTATCATCATCATCATCATCATCACCAACAACAACTGCTCTATCTCGTAGTCTGACCAAGCTAACCTAATCTAACTTAACCTAAGCTAAGCTCCATACTTCTTTCGTCTAACCTATCCTAACCTAACCCAGACTAAGCTCCATACTTCTACTCGTCTAACCTAATTTCTAAGCCCTTGCTTCTACTCTTTTTACTTTGGTCTTTCATATTTTAACCTAACCTAACTTAGCCTAACCTAAGGTAGCTAGCCTAGATCCTCCTCTTATTGTTATTTATTCTATTTCATCACCATGATCCGTTTCTAGATATTCATTCTATCCTCTTATCTATTATATATCCTCCTCCTCTGCTTGTCTATTCCATCCTGCCATAAGGCGTTCTGATTTCCCTCTTTGTGGGTATAACCTCAGGGTATTTTATTCGTTGCTTGTAGAGGATTTCCAACAAATTTAGGATTTAGAAGATATTCAGACTCACCGGCATGCACGTTTTCAGGACTTTTTTAATCTTTTCGGAGCATTGTATTGCTACTTTAAGTGTTTTAAGTCACTTTTCGGGATATTGAGAGGGCTTTTACACCAGTTGTAAGTACATTTTTTGAAACGTTTCACTCCAATTTCAATGCTATTTTGGTCCCTCTGATAGATGTTTTAGTCACTTTTAGTATATTCCTGGTACTTTTTGCAACATATTTAAGAACTTTTCAGGCAATTTCGGGGGGGGGGGGTTATTTAGACGCATCTAACATAACCAACCATTACCGTTACCAACGCAGCCTTATCCTGCACAACCACCATATTCTGCGACTATGGTATAGTATGTTTGACATTTTCTCCATATCTAACCTGAGCTAACCCTACGTTTCCTCTGGAGTATTATTTACAGCCCTCATTTAACCTTGTTTTTCCTATCCTCTCTCCTTATAGAACTTTAAACTTCTACTAGAAGATGTTCTAGCCTTTGATGTTGAATTACTCATTAGACCTGTTTTACCCTCTCACAAATTTTATTCAGCTGTATGAACCCTTCGCTTAGTTCTACATGTTATGAAGGTAACATCTCGAACACGCCAAGTAGTTTTTTGTAACACTCACCCCCACCTAACATGATCTAACCTGTTTCTTTTAAAGTATTATTTTACGGCTTTATCCAACATTATTGTTTTCTCTAGTCCCCCCCCTCCTTATAGCGCTTTAAAAGATATCCTAACCGATGATGTTGAATTTGAAGGTATTGCATCCTCTGACATGTGAATCCTAAGCATTTTCTAAACACTGCACAGTATGTTAATGTTGTTTTAGGAGTTTTCTGGGTATTTCAGCCATTTTTGCGGTTTTGTGGAGGATTTCAGGAATTTTGGAAGCTTCGTCGTGATTTTTCTGTTTTCACGTCTCTAGTATGTTTTAATGTTTTTAAGGGGTATATGGAGCCTTTTTGTTAGCGATGTGTTATGCTTTCATGATCAAATTCCATCCTTTTGTAAATGTATGATGTTCTCGTCTAGAGAATTACTTACAGTGTTTCTAAGACTGACCTAACTTAACCACAAACCTCTTTACAGACATTTCTTCAACGTTATTTAACATTATACAGGCTTCTTTTTCCCCTCCCTCCAACTCTTTTTGTAAACTAACATTAGAAGACGTTGTAACCTTGTTATTCAAATAGCTATGGTATCCGTCTTTGTACACTGCTCCAGTATGCTATACATGTCAACTTCATTTAACGATTCTCTTAATTAGTTCTGTATCTTATAACGGTAACACGTGAAACGCTGCTTACATTCGTTCTAAGACCATACAAATTTAACCTGGCCCACCACCACGACCACCACCACCACCACCATCTTCACCACCATCGCTATCACCACAATAAAATCCATGTATCATAAACATAAGAATTATAAAGAAAAGGGACGAACAATACCTATAACTATCGACATAAGAAGCATTACAGATATATTCTACCGATTGCAGCGCCTTATAGCGGCTTCAATCAGTACTAAAACACACATTATACGGATGTTATACTTTTATGACGATACATTATATATTAGTCATCAACTATCCGTATTTTTACTATTTTTCTACGTTTTTACGTACTTTGAAACAAATTCAGCATCGAATTAAGACGCGAAACGGCGGCTATGTATCTTTAAGTAACATTTCTTTTATCGATATCGGGTGACAGTAATGGAACCATCTAAACAATATTTAAACGCTTAAAAAACCAAATTTCTGCTATATTTCATCAAACCTTCCAATTTTTATGACTTTTTCATCTTTTACGCACTTTGAAACGAATTCATCATCGAATTAAGACGCGAAACGACGGCTATGTATCTTTAAGTAACAAAAACATGACTTTTTACGATATCGAATGACAGTGATAGAAGCACTTGAACAATATTTAAACGCTTAAAAACGCAAATTTCTGCTATATTACTTCAATTTCAGCATTAGAGTCCTATGACGTCACACTCAAGCACCGACGGAATGTCTGCTCCCTCCAAACATATTCATACAAGTCTAATGACGTCACGTAAGCACCATACAGAAGACATTATTCAACGACAAACACATTAAACTATATATTCCCGCAATGAAATAAACGTATTTGAAAGCGTCTTAACACGTTAACTTCAATGCATGTATATATAAAACCTCTAATATAACAATAAAAAGAAAGAAAAAAGAAAAAAAGAAAAGAAAAGAAAAAGGAATAAATAAGAAATAGAATAAAGGGAAAAGAAATTATTAGCAGAATACGCCCTTAGAAACGAGGTTATTCCATATCTTTCATCATTCAGCCAACTAACATAGCTAAATGACGTCACACAATAGTGGCGACGTTTCGTCTACATTCCTTCAAAACAAGTCGACACAGGTAATAATCCCTACCCTCGGCTGCACGCAGCGACGTTATAAGGCCAGCAGTTACCTGGGAGCCATCAGAGCGAGTATATGGGACGTGAGCACCCGAAAACGCTTTTCACCATTTAAGCTTATTTGCATCGTATTTTTGCAGGTACTCATCAATCATACATTGTACTACACACATCATATAGATCACAATACTTAGCGCTGTATGCTATAATTTTTAATGTTCACGATTTTATACTCATTTAATGATTTAAATTCAACATTTCTAGCATTCACCCTCTTGTTCTTCTTCTTCTTCTTCTTCTTCTTCTTCTTCTTCTCATAACACACCTTTACCTTAGTCCTGTTCTCCTTCTCCTTCGTGCTGTCAAGAAATATACGCGTAATTGGACGTTATTAGCTTACATATTAAAGAAAATAACAGCATTCTCCGTCAACTATATCCAAACGGCTTTTTCCGAGTTATACATGATTAAGGGTTCTGGAATCAAGATAGACCATGTTTCTCTCAATAAGAGCATTCAGTAATTGATTTTGTAAATAATATCACTAATTCAAGCCTTATTTCAAGCCTCTAAGACCCCTAGTTTGGAAGGTATTTAAATGGACCCTTAGAGATTCGAACTAGACCCGCAGTATAAAAATTATCGTTTTATAAATAAATCAGAACCAGAGAATTTATCTGAACCGTTTAACTTTCTATTTCATAGCGCTATCTTTATTGATTCGCGAATAAATCGACTTCGAAGTAATTGCCCCCTCCCGGTAATCGAACTATGAGTCGTAGGGATAACATTTTCTAATATATAACTTTATGCGTCAAGTTACCCTAATTTGTCTTTACATTACTATTCCAAGTGCAACAAATCGCGATATAGGTCAAAATTCAATAATTGTCCGCAACGTAGGAATCGAACCCACGATACCTCAACTCTAGAATGTTAGAAAATAATTGTCCTTAACGAGTTTTACCATATAAAGTTTATTTCAATCTTCTAGCTTAAGCGATTCTCGAATAATTAAATTTACCAAATCGGGATTGGAACCCAAGACTCCAGGATCCCGGGCATACCACAGAAGAAAGTCCATAACAATACCCATTTAATAAAATTTATTTGAAGTTTTTATCACTAATAGTTTAGGAATTATTCCAATAATAAAAGTATTGATTGCACGGGAATCGATCCCTAGACCCCGACGATCTTCAAAATTAGATCAAAAGATGCGCCATTTTAATAGAACATAATCACCGTTTACCACATTTCGATAGCTCATTAGTAGGGTACTTTAGCCGGCTTAACCCTCCGAGGTAACCCTTTGAGGTCAATGCCGCACGATAATTGAACACATGTTAAACACATGTTAACATGGGTAATTAACCCGTCAACCCTCGTCAACCCTTGTCAACTCTTGTCGATGGTAATCTGACAGATAATGAGGGTTGCCCCTTTGTCGGCTTTTCACTGACAAAGGGAAGGGGTGTGTGAAAAACACGTGTTAAACACGTGTAATCAATTAGCGGCAACCCTTTGATATGCAAAGTGTGTTCAAACCGGCAAAAGTACCCTACTAATGAGCTATCGAAATGTGGTAAACGGTGATTATGTTCTATTAAAATGGCGCATCTTTTGATCTAATTTTGAAGATCGTCGGGGTCTAGGGATCGATTCCCGTGCAATCAATACTTTTATTATTGGAATAATTCCTAAACTATTAGTGATAAAAACTTCAAATAAATTTTATTAAATGGGTATTGTTATGGACTTTCTTCTGTGGTATGCCCGGGATCCTGGAGTCTTGGGTTCCAATCCCGATTTGGTAAATTTAATTATTCGAGAATCGCTTAAGCTAGAAGATTGAAATAAACTTTATATGGTAAAACTCGTTAAGGACAATTATTTTCTAACATTCTAGAGTTGAGGTATCGTGGGTTCGATTCCTACGTTGCGGACAATTATTGAATTTTGACCTATATCGCGATTTGTTGCACTTGGAATAGTAATGTAAAGACAAATTAGGGTAACTTGACGCATAAAGTTATATATTAGAAAATGTTATCCCTACGACTCATAGTTCGATTACCGGGAGGGGGCAATTACTTCGAAGTCGATTTATTCGCGAATCAATAAAGATAGCGCTATGAAATAGAAAGTTAAACGGTTCAGATAAATTCTCTGGTTCTGATTTATTTATAAAACGATAATTTTTATACTGCGGGTCTAGTTCGAATCTCTAAGGGTCCATTTAAATACCTTCCAAACTAGGGGTCTTAGAGGCTTGAAATAAGGCTTGAATTAGTGATATTATTTACAAAATCAATTACTGAATGCTCTTATTGAGAGAAACATGGTCTATCTTGATTCCAGAACCCTTAATCATGTATAACTCGGAAAAAGCCGTTTGGATATAGTTGACGGAGAATGCTGTTATTTTCTTTAATATGTAAGCTAATAACGTCCAATTACGCGTATATTTCTTGACAGCACGAAGGAGAAGGAGAACAGGACTAAGGTAAAGGTGTGTTATGAGAAGAAGAAGAAGAAGAAGAAGAAGAAGAAGAAGAACAAGAGGGTGAATGCTAGAAATGTTGAATTTAAATCATTAAATGAGTATAAAATCGTGAACATTAAAAATTATAGCATACAGCGCTAAGTATTGTGATCTATATGATGTGTGTAGTACAATGTATGATTGATGAGTACCTGCAAAAATACGATGCAAATAAGCTTAAATGGTGAAAAGCGTTTTCGGGTGCTCACGTCCCATATACTCGCTCTGATGGCTCCCAGGTAACTGCTGGCCTTATAACGTCGCTGCGTGCAGCCGAGGGTAGGGATTATTACCTGTGTCGACTTGTTTTGAAGGAATGTAGACGAAACGTCGCCACTATTGTGTGACGTCATTTAGCTATGTTAGTTGGCTGAATGATGAAAGATATGGAATAACCTCGTTTCTAAGGGCGTATTCTGCTAATAATTTCTTTTCCCTTTATTCTATTTCTTATTTATTCCTTTTTCTTTTCTTTTCTTTTTTTCTTTTTTCTTTCTTTTTATTGTTATATTAGAGGTTTTATATATACATGCATTGAAGTTAACGTGTTAAGACGCTTTCAAATACGTTTATTTCATTGCGGGAATATATAGTTTAATGTGTTTGTCGTTGAATAATGTCTTCTGTATGGTGCTTACGTGACGTCATTAGACTTGTATGAATATGTTTGGAGGGAGCAGACATTCCGTCGGTGCTTGAGTGTGACGTCATAGGACTCTAATGCTGAAATTGAAGTAATATAGCAGAAATTTGCGTTTTTAAGCGTTTAAATATTGTTCAAGTGCTTCTATCACTGTCATTCGATATCGTAAAAAGTCATGTTTTTGTTACTTAAAGATACATAGCCGTCGTTTCGCGTCTTAATTCGATGATGAATTCGTTTCAAAGTGCGTAAAAGATGAAAAAGTCATAAAAATTGGAAGGTTTGATGAAATATAGCAGAAATTTGGTTTTTTAAGCGTTTAAATATTGTTTAGATGGTTCCATTACTGTCACCCGATATCGATAAAAGAAATGTTACTTAAAGATACATAGCCGCCGTTTCGCGTCTTAATTCGATGCTGAATTTGTTTCAAAGTACGTAAAAACGTAGAAAAATAGTAAAAATACGGATAGTTGATGACTAATATATAATGTATCGTCATAAAAGTATAACATCCGTATAATGTGTGTTTTAGTACTGATTGAAGCCGCTATAAGGCGCTGCAATCGGTAGAATATATCTGTAATGCTTCTTATGTCGATAGTTATAGGTATTGTTCGTCCCTTTTCTTTATAATTCTTATGTTTATGATACATGGATTTTATTGTGGTGATAGCGATGGTGGTGAAGATGGTGGTGGTGGTGGTGGTCGTGGTGGTGGGCCAGGTTAAATTTGTATGGTCTTAGAACGAATGTAAGCAGCGTTTCACGTGTTACCGTTATAAGATACAGAACTAATTAAGAGAATCGTTAAATGAAGTTGACATGTATAGCATACTGGAGCAGTGTACAAAGACGGATACCATAGCTATTTGAATAACAAGGTTACAACGTCTTCTAATGTTAGTTTACAAAAAGAGTTGGAGGGAGGGGAAAAAGAAGCCTGTATAATGTTAAATAACGTTGAAGAAATGTCTGTAAAGAGGTTTGTGGTTAAGTTAGGTCAGTCTTAGAAACACTGTAAGTAATTCTCTAGACGAGAACATCATACATTTACAAAAGGATGGAATTTGATCATGAAAGCATAACACATCGCTAACAAAAAGGCTCCATATACCCCTTAAAAACATTAAAACATACTAGAGACGTGAAAACAGAAAAATCACGACGAAGCTTCCAAAATTCCTGAAATCCTCCACAAAACCGCAAAAATGGCTGAAATACCCAGAAAACTCCTAAAACAACATTAACATACTGTGCAGTGTTTAGAAAATGCTTAGGATTCACATGTCAGAGGATGCAATACCTTCAAATTCAACATCATCGGTTAGGATATCTTTTAAAGCGCTATAAGGAGGGGGGGGACTAGAGAAAACAATAATGTTGGATAAAGCCGTAAAATAATACTTTAAAAGAAACAGGTTAGATCATGTTAGGTGGGGGTGAGTGTTACAAAAAACTACTTGGCGTGTTCGAGATGTTACCTTCATAACATGTAGAACTAAGCGAAGGGTTCATACAGCTGAATAAAATTTGTGAGAGGGTAAAACAGGTCTAATGAGTAATTCAACATCAAAGGCTAGAACATCTTCTAGTAGAAGTTTAAAGTTCTATAAGGAGAGAGGATAGGAAAAACAAGGTTAAATGAGGGCTGTAAATAATACTCCAGAGGAAACGTAGGGTTAGCTCAGGTTAGATATGGAGAAAATGTCAAACATACTATACCATAGTCGCAGAATATGGTGGTTGTGCAGGATAAGGCTGCGTTGGTAACGGTAATGGTTGGTTATGTTAGATGCGTCTAAATAACCCCCCCCCCCCCCCCGAAATTGCCTGAAAAGTTCTTAAATATGTTGCAAAAAGTACCAGGAATATACTAAAAGTGACTAAAACATCTATCAGAGGGACCAAAATAGCATTGAAATTGGAGTGAAACGTTTCAAAAAATGTACTTACAACTGGTGTAAAAGCCCTCTCAATATCCCGAAAAGTGACTTAAAACACTTAAAGTAGCAATACAATGCTCCGAAAAGATTAAAAAAGTCCTGAAAACGTGCATGCCGGTGAGTCTGAATATCTTCTAAATCCTAAATTTGTTGGAAATCCTCTACAAGCAACGAATAAAATACCCTGAGGTTATACCCACAAAGAGGGAAATCAGAACGCCTTATGGCAGGATGGAATAGACAAGCAGAGGAGGAGGATATATAATAGATAAGAGGATAGAATGAATATCTAGAAACGGATCATGGTGATGAAATAGAATAAATAACAATAAGAGGAGGATCTAGGCTAGCTACCTTAGGTTAGGCTAAGTTAGGTTAGGTTAAAATATGAAAGACCAAAGTAAAAAGAGTAGAAGCAAGGGCTTAGAAATTAGGTTAGACGAGTAGAAGTATGGAGCTTAGTCTGGGTTAGGTTAGGATAGGTTAGACGAAAGAAGTATGGAGCTTAGCTTAGGTTAAGTTAGATTAGGTTAGCTTGGTCAGACTACGAGATAGAGCAGTTGTTGTTGGTGATGATGATGATGATGATGATAATGATGATGATGATGATGATACGATTGTTCCTGGGTTAGGTTAGTAGTGAAATGTAGTCGAAATAATAAGTACAAGAAATGCAATAAATGAATGGATAGGTTGGACTGCACCTCAACTACTGTAAAACAAAAGCAAGTAATGAAGAAAACTTGGTGAAATGTGCTTAGATCAACTAAAATATCTCTAGCAGTGTCAAAAATACCTGCTTCACTGTCTTAAAACGTCTTTAAACTCGTGAAAAATGCTTGTCACAAGCCTGAGATACCCTGAAAACCCTGAAATTCCTGCGAAGGATCTGAAATGTTTTAATTAGTGTTAAAAAAACATTAAAAGCGTTTAACGCCTATAAAAGTGTTTCAAGTATCCTGAAGACTATCCAAAATGTCGGTGTAAAAGTTTAAAATACTCGCATAGTGCTTAAAATGTCTCTAAAATGTCTGAAACGATATTTAAACTAGCAGATACATACGTCCAACAACACTTGAAATACCATGAAACCTCTGGAAAATCGATCAAATGATCTATATAGTCCGAAAAAATTGCCTGAAAAGCTCTTAAATATACTGTAAAAGCAGCAAGAATATACCAAAAGTGTCTAAAAGATCTATCAGAGGAACCATAATAAAATTGGCTAGTAAATTCTTAAATATGTTGCAAAAGCATTCTGAACAGCTTAAAAGCAGCTAAAATATCTGTAAAACGACCTTAGACAGCATCAAAATAGCATGAAACCACTGGAAAATCTAATAACTAACCTACATAATTCTCAAAATTGCCTGAAAGGTGGTGATGACGGAGGTGGGGGTGCTGCGATGGTTATAGTCGTGCAGGTTATGGTGGTGCTGGTGCTCCAGGTGTTGATTTTGATGGTGGTGGCGGTGGTGGTGGTGGTGGTGTTGCAGAATAGGTGTCGTTGGTTGGTGTGGTGATGATGATGGTGGGTGTGCTGGTGGTGGTGATGGTGTCCGTTATGGTGGTGCTGATGATGATGGTACTGGTGATAATGGTGGTGGTGGTGGTAGAGGTGTTGGTGTCCGTTGTGGGGGGCGCTGGTGATGATGGTGGCGCTGGTGATGATGGCGGAGTGGTATTGGTGGTGGTAGTGGTGGTGGTCGTTGGTGGTAGTGGTAGTGGTGGCCGTTATAGTGGCACTGGTGAGGGTGTTGCTGTTGTTGTTGGTGGTGGAGGTGTTGCAGAATAGATGGTGTTGGTTGGTGTGGTGATGATGATGGCAAGGATGGTGGCTATGGTAACGATGGTGGTGGCGATAACGGTGGTGGTGATGGTAACGATGGTGGTGATGGTGAGGATGGAGGTACCGGTGAAGGTTATGGTGGATAATGTAACGATGGTGATGATGGTGATGGTAACGTGGAGGTGACAGTGAGGATGATGGTACTGGTGATGGTTATGGCGGTGATGATGGCAAGGATGGTGGCTATGGTAACGATGGTGGTGATGATAACGGTGGTGGTGATGGTAACGATGGTGGCGATGGTGAGGATGGTGGTAATGGTGATGGTTATGGTAGAGATGGTAGCGATGGTGGTGATGGTGAGGATGGTGGTGGTGGTGGTGACGGCGGTGGTGGTGGTGGTGGTGGTAGTGGTGGTGGGATAGGTTAGGTTAGGATAGTCTTAGAAGGAATGTGTGCAACGTTTGACGTGTTACCATTAGAACCTACAGAATTATGCAAGAGAATCGTTAAATGAAGTTGGCATGTATAGCATACTGGAACAGTGTACAAAGACGGATACAATAGCTATTTGAATAACATGGTTACAACGTCTTCTAATGTTAGTTTACGAAAAGAGCCGGAGGGAGGAGAAAAAGAAGCCTGTATAATGTTAAATAACGTTGAAGAAATGTCTGCAAAGAGGTTTGTGGTTAAGTTAGGTTAGTCTTAGAAAGACTGTGAGCAATTCTCTAGACTAGAACATCATACATTTACAAAAGGATGGAATTTGGTCATGAAAGCATAACAAATCGCTAAAAAGGGCTCCATATACCCCTTAAAAACATTAAACCATACTAACGACGTGAAAACAGAAAATACCAACGAAGCTGTAAAAAATTCCTGAAAATCTCTAGAATACCGCCAAAATGGCTAAAATACTTACCAACTCCTAAAATAGCACTAACATACCATGAAATGTTCAGAAATCGTTAGGGATCGCATGTCGGGGGGGGGGGGGGTGTAATACCTTCAAGGTAGCTAAAGTTGTTGGAGGAACGTCTCCAAAAGAAAGTGAAATATCTAAGCTTGAAACGGCATGTTGCAAAGGTCAGAATAGGTTATAGAAGAATATAATGCTCGTGTAAAATGGGATGAGATAGGCTAGGTTAAGTCAGGTTAATAAATAGGAAGGTTTGCGCTCCCTTAGGTTAAGTAACGTTAGGTTAGGTTAGAATATGAGGCTTAGGTTATGTGAAATTATGAAAGACCATATAGTAAAAAGAGTAGGGATTAGATGAGCAATAGGGATGAAGAATAAATCATTAGATGAGATGTTAGGTTAGGTTAGACGAGTACAAGTATGGGGCTTAGGTTAGGTTAAATTATGAAAGACCAGAGTAAAAAGAGTGGGAGCTAGGTTAGGTTAACTTAGGTGAGCTTAGGTTATATGAGTAGAAGTATGGGGGTTAGATTAGGTTAAATTTGAAAGACCGTGTAAAAGGAGTATGGTTTAGGTTAGGTTAGGTTAGGTTAGCGTTGAGATGTGGGGCGAGGTGTCATGTTGGGGTATCATATTCAATCTGTATAGAAAGCTCTTGGTTAGGCGGTTTACATCGATATAGTGAACGACATACTGAACTATCATGAACGCTCATAAACATACATAAATTGCAATAGGCCTTAAAAGTTATCCCTAGAGATTGCTTCAAACACCTACAACGTCCTGCTTCCCTACCACCTTACCTAGTAATCCTTAGACCACGCATGGCGGCCATCTTGCCCATAAAAAACTGCGCCAGCTTCCCCCCAAATACCCTACTTAGATCCCTCAGGGTTTTTCTCTGAAAGTATAATTTCCTCAGTCTTATTGTTAGTTATTTGATGAGAACATATTTAGGAAATGTATTACTTGGCACACTGTTCGTCTTACCCAAGTTTTAGAGGTGCAGCCTACAAAGTAAAGGGGTCAAAATAAGATTATAAGTACTTTTTGAAAGTCATAAGCAGAATATTATTTACACTAATACCTAAATTGTGTCAGTTGTTATCTAGGTTGGTAAAATGATACACGTTTGTATCTCAGGATTAATATTTTAAAATGGAGAGCATGTTTAAAGGAGCCTATCACTTAGTATATAGTCCTATAATGTAAGGACTATGCGTTCCAGCTCGAAATAAGGTCGAGTATTATATAATTATAATAATAATAATAATAATAATAATAATAATAATAATAATAATAATAATAATAATAATAATAATAATAATAATAATAATAATAATAATAATAATAATAATAATAATAATAATAATAATAATAATAATAATAATAATAATAATAATAATAATAATAATAATAATAATAATAATAATAATAATAATAATAATAATAATAATAATAATAAATAATGATGATGATTATGATGATAGTATGTTGATGAGGAAGATATAATATATTTATATTGTTGCAAAAAAAGCTGTCACTATATTGTGGTGTAATGAATTTTAGTTATAACTTCTAACATTACGAAATATGAAGCCGAAATTGTGAACGCCATAAATTATGGATATAATACTGCATCACATGGCGGAATTAGATAATCAGAAAATGTTAAAATTGTTACGTGTATAAATGTACGAGATCTGGGAATATTAGTTGTGACTAAAATTGTCAAAAGGCACGAAAAGGTACAACCAAGTCATTAGGGGCAAGCTTCAGGTAGTCGAGCGAGACCTGGTAAGACCAGTTTTCCTGGAAATCGCTCAGCGCAGGTGTGAGCCGGAAAACAAGGGATGGTCGTTTCTTCGAAAACCCTGTTGCTAATTAGGAAGTGAAAGGTACAGAGAGCGTCATAACGCACCGACTTCCCTGCGAGAACCCGGAGAGAAAGGGTCGTTTAGAGTTGCTCTCCAGAAACCGACGGGGTAGTACAGTGGCCTTCCAGAACCCGACGGGGCAGTACACGTGCCGCCCATACCGCCGAGCGAGGATCTCAGCTACGGGACTTGTATTCCGGATCCTCAAGTGTGAGGACACATTATAGTTAATATTAACAATCTTCTGTCTTAGTAAAGACACGGTAACGACTCAACTAATTTAATAACGATCGGCAAATCTCACGCTTTCTTATTTTGGTGAGAATAAAAGTGTTTCAACGAAGTTCTGGTTTTATTCGCAAACACTCACGCGTACCCTGAGATTAAAGTCGCATGCCAGAGCAGCCGGAGCAGAAGACATCAGAAAGCAGCATTCCACATCACATAGCGGAACGGAGGAGCGACGAATTCGACATCAGATATGTAATTTTTTAAATTCGAGGTTTTATGAGTAGTTCTTATGAAGAGAAACAAATACATAAAATTACAAGTATCAGCTATTAAATGTAAATTGGTACCACAAAGATAAATTTCTTGACCGGCCATATTGACCCAAAAATAACAGCAAGTTTAGCTGCGGACAGAAGAGGTCGTCAGGTCTATGTCTTGTGGAACAAGATGATGAGGAAGGGGAGGTATAGAAGGAGGAGAAAGTGGAAGAAGGGGAGGAAAAGAAGTAAGAGGAGGAAGAAGAATAGGAGGAGAAAGAGGAGGGGGAGAAAGAGGAGGAAGAGGAAGGCCACAAAGAAGAGGAAGACAAAGACAACGAAGAAGACCAAGACGACGGCGACGACGACGAAGAAGAAGAAGAACAAGAAGAAGAAGAATTAGACATATCACTGTGTAAATAAAAATATCCCAAATCCTAGGAGGGATAGTGAACAAATAATCAATAAATGTTTTTGCCACTCGTTCTAGGAACACTGTTCTTTATCAAGCAGCACCCCAAGAATGTTACTTAGAATGGCTCAAATGGCATACTTGACAAAAGCATTAGCTCGTCACTTAGGGAAGCGAGAGGGAGGGAAAGCAAGACAATAGGGTGACTTTTCTCTGCCTTAATCTCTGGCTTTTGTTATCTCGGTGACATGACGTAAGTCAGTGGAGTGATAACACGACAAATGACTTGTCTAAAACGAGCCTTAACAAGCCTTATTGTGTCTTTAACTGCAACAAGACATCTCTTAAAGCTGACAGATCGATGCTGTCAGATATGCTGGCGCCTCGTAGAGAGAGACAGTTCAATTTGTGTCTCAGCTGTCACACATGTCCTGAATTATGTACTACCTGCCGCAATCCATTCTTGTAGACATCCAGGTAAACTGGGTTTGATAACAGGCCACAGCAACAATCAGTCTGAACTTCTACAGCTGGATTTACGAATAGAAAAATTGTATTTCCACTAATTTCATTCTTGGCATGGTATTTTCAAACCTAAAAGTACCCATCTGTATTAAATTTCTGGTAAAACGTTTTACTTTCTAGAACGTAAATAATAAATCGAGAAGATGTTCCATTCCTTTAAAAAATTTAAAAATTCAACAAGAATTTCATTGGAAGTACAATTTTGAAGTCCACAAGTCCTAAAATAGGAGCCTTAGCACAAAAAAAAAAAAAAAAAAAAAAAAAAAAGAACAGCGTAACTGAAAAACCAAAAGGCGGTTACATACCAACATTGGTATTTAAGATCAAGATCTTCTAAGAATTCGACGCGAAGATTTCCAAAAGGAAAGAAAAAGAGAAAGGATGGGAGGGGAAAGGGAGGGAGGAGGGGAGAGGAGACGTGGAGGGGAGACGGGGGAGGAGCAGACGTGGGAAATGGAGAAACAGGGGGAGAGAGTGGGAGAGAAAGAGAGGAAAATGTAGAGAAAGAGAAGAAAAGAATTTCCCACCCCAGACTACACTTGAACATGGAATATTTTTCGAAAATTGTGAATAATCGTTTCAGAGTTTTCAATTAAATTGCCACATATTTTCATGACATTCTATATCATGAAATTTCTTGGAATGTTCTCTAAAGTCCTCGTCATTCTGAATGACTTTTTCATAAATTGTAATCCATAAGCGATAAAATCTTACTGCACAAAAATGCAGATCTTGTTCAAATACGCAGTTGATGTCAAATAAATTTCTCTTTTTCTTTATTTTTTAATTTTAATGTAAAGTTTCGACTGCCGGCTGGTTTGTGGAAGCGTCGAAAAAAGGTGGATTTTTAGAAAAATCCATACTACGTCTCTCTGGCCTATAAATAGTTTTGTGACGGCGAGAGGAGTTTGTGAGACAAAGTAGTAGTTGTTTGGTGATGGAATTTTGAATGTTGAACGAGACAGCTTTTAGCACTCTGTGTGAGAGTGTATATGTATGCACTGTCCATGAGACAGTAATGTGTGAGAGAAACACTTTGGGACATTGAATCGTCGCGTCGAGGTTATTGTTGTGAGAAGCAGTTGTGAGTGTAATCGCCGAATAACAGAGAGCGTAAAGACAAAAGTGTGTCAAGGCTACGAGAGGTCTGGACAGCTGCAGGGTTAGGAAGAGCTATCGATTATGTTAACGACGATGAAAGAGAACTGTTTTCTGCTTCAGTTTTGCAAGACAAATAAGGTGGCAGAAAATTAATTGGACTTTGTTGTCATTTTGTCACACTGGTGTCAGAAGTGGGATTTGTCAAATTGTCATTTTGTTACAGTATTAGTTATTTGCTTATTTATTTATATTACTCTAATAATAATAACAACAACCATGCTGATGATGTACCCACAATTTAAACCTCGGTCGACTTTAAGGTGTCTATTATATGTATATCGCAGACCCTGTATCAAAAGAGCTGCAAAGCAATATTATTTCTTTTTTATTTGATGCCACCAGCCGTTTATGGGGTTTGTATATCTCATAGCAAATGCACATCTTCCTATACAACTTTAAATGTTTCCTCGGCCTCCCTTGTTCGTTTTCCATTTAAACGTTGTTGCATGTTTGATAATGGAGTTTTCACACCCACAGCGTTGAGCTGAATGCTAGTGGTACTATTTAAAAATGTATGACGAATTAATGAGGCAACCGACATAACCTAATATAAATTTTAACAGCTTTTGCGCTATTGTTGGTGTTGCATACGCTTACGTGCATTTTCTCTGACTTGTACAATGTTTAACCTTGTGAAGTCAAATTTGGCCCTTAAAATAATACAACTAAATTTCTCTGAGAAAGGCGTTTAGTGGAAAATAGAATAGACCTACAGGAGTACAAGAGAAGTTGTCCTGAATATTTCCAACAGTAATGTCACCATTATAACTATCAGTTCCTTTTATTTTCTGTTATACTCTTTTGTAGTGCTCGCATTACAAAATAGTTTTTGGGTCAATATGACCCGACCTACTGTTATTTATCCAAAACATACAGAGCCATTGTTCAAATTTCTCCATCGTTGGCATATACGTTGCCTCCAAATTTTTAATTTCTATTATTTCATTTGCAACCATAAATGTGCACTATTGAATACACAGCACATAAGCAAACATGTCAGACGAATTTTTAGAGTAATCTTTTTATACGTTTTCCTCGGTTGTAATATTTCAGCGGCGTGTGGGCGCCTTTCCTCCGGATTCTGCGGTTTCCCCTGCCACTCATTCTACCAACGGCTCCATCATTGCCTTTCCAAACACCCATGTCGCCTTCATTTCATATCATCCTCTTCCTCACTATCATATTTAGTGCTTGGCTGATCACCCACTTCCAGGTCTTCCCTCTTTCCATTCCATAGGTTCGTGTGCTCCCCAGCAAGAATCTGATCCTAGGCACTGGCTTGTAAGTCCTAGGGGATGTAAGTCCTCCATACGGGGAGAGTAATCAAATGAAGAAGGAGCAGTAATGCTTTAGAAGTTGTTCAGCATTTAAAATGTTTTTTATGATGCAAAAGAGCAAATATTTATAAAGAGATTCTCCAATATACGCTAACTTGCTAAGCAGTTACTTGTATAAGGCAAATATTTTACATTACAAGCTCAAATTTAATTAGAATATGTCTCTTTTTTTTCAAAAGTCATAGCTCACAATTTTAGAACCAAATTTCTTAGAAAAGTTATTTTCTAGTCCACCATGTTATTTAAAGATTATAAATATTGCATCGAAAGAAGGATTTTTGGTGTAAGATGCTTAAGTTTTTAAACCCATAGTCCAGAAATCACATAAAATATGTTTGCAGTCATAATTCCTTATACAGACTTGAAGCTGTGGTAAAAAATTCAAAACACTCAGTGCAATAGTTTGGTAGCGTGTCTGCTTCACATTAAAAAGATTCCGAGGTGGAAAAGTTATCTGAATTTTTCCAGAGTTTTGCTTATCCCTAAGGATGAATATCGAGGAATTTCTAAGCTCTATGAACTCCGGGTTCATTTGATCATCATTTCACTTATCTTATTAATCATTTAACCTAACCTGTTTAAGGACGTAAAAACGTTTAAAAATGTCTACGTTATCCATTATTATTAGTAGAGATGGTAATGCTTTTTAGAAATTTATTTTGTTATGATTCTATAGAAAAGTACATAGGTTACAAAATGCGTGCTTAATGTAAATTGCTTATTCAAAGGAAGCCTATAAATTGTCTGTTATGAATTTGGGTCTCTCTTTTATAGTTTGCCAAATTACATAGTCACCGTTAAACTATATGTTTGTATGTTCGTTGCAGTGAATTTTTGAAATTAGTTATGGTTCGTGACGTGTGGTAAGAAGCTTCTTATATTTCTAAGGCACGAGCTTTATTCCTTAGCTTTCTTGCTGTTTATGAAACTCTTCTCTGCAAGCGTTGACGAAGGGAAAGCTGCAGTTACGTTGTATGTACAGTGACAAGATTTAATCGTGGTATACCATTGACCTCTTTTGTTTTATTTATGTAGACTTTCATATTGAACTTCTTGCATAAAGCTCGTACAAAAATATTTGCAGGTTATCCTCCGTTTCTGTCATAAGTACATCTTCACAACATACCATACTAATCTCTTTCCTGTCCCGTACCGTAATTCTTCTCTCATTTGTTTAATTATTGGACACTTCACGATGCTGATAGCGACAGACTTAAAAAATCGCCTTGTCTTATCCCTCTTTTTATTGCGATTACTCTGTTAATTGACTAAACTTATTAGAATATATATTTTATATAGTTTAATAAACACATTGGAAACATTATTTTATAAAATGTGTTAAACATTATGCAGCTCCTTTCTATCGAATGCGTTTTCAAGATCTACAAAACACATACATGATGATGGTCTATTAATTTCTAACGGTTTTTCTAAGATTTGTTTAATTCTTTATTGTATTTTAAAATTATTTAAAACACTCTTGAAATGCAGATGTTCCTCATAAATCACAATTTGGTTTTCTCTTCTGGGTTTTAAATGCCCCACATGCTTTTTTCACCTTCATCAAGCGTGGCTCTTTATTTCATAAAACAATCGGCTTCCAAAGCCCCTAAATTTTTAATTTTGTTTTGAGGGGCTTAGAAAGAAATCGCCTTTACCAACAACGAAGAACAATTCACAGACTATTCGTTTGGTATTCAGAGAATCATTTATTAAAATCTCCAAATCTGACATTATAATTCAAATCCTTTGATAAGTTTTTGCGCAAATAAAAATATAAGGACCCGTATTCTACATAGAGATAATTCAATTGAGGATTTCCTCGAAACCTCTCTATGGTATAGGGCAAATGTTTTTTATGGCTCACAGGATATCAAAGTAAGTGTTTCCAGTGAAATGTCAACATCGAAATTTTTTATGTAATGTAACCATCTCTTCTACATACCATATATTAATAACGGAGAAAGCAAAGAGTGCAAATTAACTTTATGCTTTCCCTACTAAGTACTCGTAAGTATCGGAAGTGCTGTATTCGACCAAAAAATTGGATATCGAGATTTCACCGGAAATATGTTTTGAGACCTCCTGAATAAAAAAGCCATTTTTAGAAAAAGCTCCTTGTGTGCTTGTGTGTGTGTGTGTGTGTGTGTGTGTGTGTGTGTGTGTGTGTGTGTGTGTGTGTGTGTGTGTGTGCGCGCCCGCCTGTGAATAGCATAACTCAAAAACGAAAAGTTGGTTAGAAACCAATGTTGGTATTTAAGTATTGAAGTTCCATATCCTTCTCGAAAGTGGATTAAAATGCCACATGTTTAAGATATTTTTATAGCAAATTAAATGTATATTTTGAATTTTCTACATAGTACTGTTTACTCTTGATGACTTTAGTATAAGACGTAGACCAAATCTTACTGTACAAAAATGTAAATCTTGTTAAAACACAATTTGTGTCCAAATGAACTTTTTGTGTAGTGAACCATTTCGGAGATATTGCTCGTTATTTGTGTGAGTTTTGCGGTATTTATACTTTACTCAAATGGAAGGTTCTTATTCATGTTTTTATCTGTTCGCCGTGCAAAGGAAATGGGATCTCAAAGCCTTCAATCAGCGACCAGGTTTTGAAGATTTGACTATCGCTCAAAGCCTACTGTATTCCTATATTCTCCCTGCACCTACAAGAAAATACGATAATTTCTGCAAATGTTTATGTCGAGCAATGTTAAGAAGATAGAGGAATAAGTGTTTTTAAGATTAGTTAGTATAAAAGTAGAGAAAGTTATGGGAGTGCAACACACAAATAAAATAAATCGCTGAGCTCATTTGGAAGGTCACGTGTTCTCGCGCGGTATTACGATCAATCTATATTTTTTCGTGCTTTCTTTAGCTACCAGACAGATATCCGATTGGGCATTGAACACCATGGTAAAAACTGACACCTTCAGAGTGGAATAAATAGTAATAAAGTATCTCCCACCTTACTGCCAATACCATACGCATCTGCAGTTGAAATCTGTAACACTTTAACGACCCACAATAGCCAATAATTATGTTTGTATGAACCTATAAAATCATGTAATAAACACGTTAAAAATATCGAACGTAAAGCCTAAATCTTGATGCAAGACGACAATAATATTAAATAACAAACATAGACTCGCTTAAATGTATATTTAACCATGATAAAATATTTCAACTTGTACATATTCTGCATTTCTATAACGCAGCCAAATATTACAAAAATATTGAGAATTGAACATTGAACAAGCAAAGGATGAGTAAATTTAAACTTCTTCTTCTTTGTGTATAGGATAATATCCTGTTCATTTCCCCTTTTATTTATGGGTTATAAATGCTGTCAATGCATCTGCTAGTTGGTCTTTCTCTTGTGTTTTTGTTATCTGTCAAATTTTGTTATATCCTCGATTTGACAATTTTAACTGACTTTTGTATTTTGTATTTTCCTTAGTTTGTCTAATATTTTCATTTCGTGTGCACTCAATGTGTTTTGTTTTAACTGTATCTGCTGTGGTTCCCTCTACATAAGTTTGGTCTCACTAACGAGCACGTTAGTGCGTATACCCAATAAAATGCATAATTGAGGTTAACTCACCAACAGGTGTTACACTACAAGCCCAGGAGAAAGACTGGAAAGGAATATATTAAGGCATAATATACTTCCATACAGCCAACCTTCATTACACGACCAAAAGACCTTCACAGCCACCAAGACAAACAAATGACTGGGTAGCGCTCGGATCGTGTATAGAAGATTTTTGGAAGCCAGTGTGAAATGCACAGTTTGGAGAAGATCCCAACAAAGCAACATTTGTGTCGCATTTTTGCAAGACGCGGAACTGAAATTAAAATTACAATTTTTGTGTCTAACCTATGTTTGCATTTGTGGTTATGCTGTTCACAGAACATTCTTTTTTTGAGTTTAGGGGTACCAAGTGTGTATTTTCGTTAAAATCTCGTACTGGACTTTTTTCGATGGAACACAATACTTCCTCTACTTACTGTGCGTACTTAGTAGAAAAACAAAAAGCACATGTGCAAAATAGAAAGGAACATATAAACATTTTAGGCCTACGGCAGGAAAAGGATTACAAATGCAAATACCTAAGAGTAGAAGAGTTAAACATGCTAAATAAGATCACCATCCACGCGTGCCATCACACCGATTATTTTACGTGGGCCCTCCCCGTCCTTTACCACAGGGACATTTGACTGCGGTTGCCGAGACTCGGACTTACATCAGGTTTTGAGTGCATGGCAGTGTAACAACAATGGAAGTGACTATATAAAAGGGACTTTCTAAAGAAACTTCGAGAAACATTTGGCCTCGTGATCGCCAACGTGATGAGGAAACCGAGAAATGTTCGTGTGACGTCATACCCTCTATATAAGTCGGTGAGTGTGCCATGAGTGTCTTGTGTGTCGTCGTGAAAGATTCGTCGGTTGTCAGGAAGAAGATTTCGCGAACGTTAAGTGATTTCACGTCGTAGTTAGTGTATGACAGAAGGAAGAAGGAAGGCACTGAAAGGACTGAGGCAAGGTTACGAAGTAAAAGTTGTGAGTTGTAATAGCATGAAAGGCTTTAGACTGAACTAACAACGAGAAGAAAACTGTGCATTTGTGATAACATTTTAGAGGAGAATAAACTGATATAGCTGACTGGACTTATTTTGTCATCGTTGCTACATTGGTGTCAGGAGTGGGATTCGTCTATTTGTCATTTCGTCTTAATATTTATAATTG
This sequence comes from Tenodera sinensis, assembly GCA_030765045.1. Taxonomy (NCBI): domain Eukaryota; kingdom Metazoa; phylum Arthropoda; class Insecta; order Mantodea; family Mantidae; genus Tenodera; species Tenodera sinensis. The sequence goes on from CM060970.1 coordinate 45,358,422, forward strand.
TTCGTCTTTATGAACCAGAAGGGACTTCACAATCTTGCAACAGTACTTCACCATTCCGGTTGAAACTAACCGTACTTGTTTCTTGCTTCTGTTTTAAATGTACAGCGTTCCTCGTAAGAGGTTGCCGCTATTGGAGCATACGTGCGTGCTCACTCGTATGCGCTGCAAATGACATCTTTGCTCTGAGTTGTAGCATTTGCTTTTAGTTTCATGGCTGCATCAAGAGCGCTCGCAGCAAATTATACGGTACTGCTTGTTGGAGGAAGCAAGTCGCTATAAAACGGTCAATTTTCAAAGAGTAAGGTGGAGCAGAGAGCCATTCCCTATAGGAGGGGAGGGGAGGGAAACTGCTTAAATAAAACGTTCCTTCCTAAGAGCTGCGTGTTTTGGCCCAAATACTGGCTGTGGTAAATTTCCTTGAGCTTTCTATCCTTTTGAAGACGCAATTTGCGACTAAGTGTAATTTGAAATGTATCTTTTAAAACAATAATTAGTCAGATACAGTACTAAATAAGCATTATTCAATAAAACAAAGGATGACTATCATATGTTATTTTCACATTACTGTCTCTATTTTATTTCGTATAAGATTATGTGAGTGACAATCGGAATGACAAATCATTCTGTTAATGCTTATATATCTTTGTAAGTAATCTCTAGCTTCGATGAATTTGTTCAATGATCCGTGGAGTTGTATGTATGTAAAGGGCAGAGTCTTTCAATGCACTGTTCATTTCCTCCTTGATTTCCGCCTTTCAAATGGAAGTATTTAATCACGGCTCGTTTTTCCAAATTCTCCATTTTCGTGAAACCTCTACACCTGTCTTGTTTAAAATACTGTCACAGCCATTGACCTGTAATTATGGTACAAGCTAGTCTAGAGTTAAACTATATAATACTAGCCGTTAAACTGGCCCAGTGGCGCTATCTCTATGTGAGGCCCGGGACTTATCAGCTGACCCTCGTATATCATTTTATTATAAATTAATAGGATAACTTGCAAGTTCAAAAAACTAAAAAGTGTGGAAAACTTGCAATGTTGTCGCTTTCATAATTTCACTAATATGTTCTATAAAACTATTATTGTGGTCCAGAACGTTTAACTACGTGCATTTTTGCATGTACTGAAAATTTCAGCTCTGCACCTCTCATACTTTCTGAGGAAAAATGTTTTAAAAGTAAACTTTATTACTCAGCCTCATAAGCTATCAATGCAAGTAACTATTTGAAATAATTGTTGTGGTTTAGAAAATAATTTGTTAAAATTTCATGAAAAACTATTGAGTACTTCACTTATGGTAATTTAACTTCACACACTAGCGTACATCCTGAAAACAGTGAACCAGAATGAAGTGCACAAAGGTAACCTGTTCAGGTTTTACTCCCTTGTAGAATAACTCCTTCTTGGTGTAGAATCTTGAAGGGAAGAAATTGTCGATGTCGTTAAGATAGAAAATTCGTCTTTGACTGTCTTGTGCTGTCTTTCAGTCAAAAGCACTGTCAAATAAAAGTTAACAGCTCTGGTAAGTGGTGCACTAGATCGATGCCTCACCTCTCGACGCCGTTTCCAAGGAAACAAAGCTTAGCGACTTCTTGCTTCTCCCGACGAGGAACTGCTTGAAATTCAATTTCACTATTCATTCACACTCACTCCAACTACTTTAGTAATTACGTTTACTATTGTGACAAATAGAAACAATAATTAGGGCAATGAAAAACAATGAAAAACTATAAGTATAAATTTCCTCTAGATTACTTTGAAACGGTTTCGCACTTGCTGGTTATAAAACAAGTGGAATACAAGAATTTTTACAAATCATGACATAAATGTTCTATTCCTAATTAATTATTTTTATACATCAACTCAAAGTTGTTGTTCAAAGCGGTTTACCCTAACCGTCCTAAATTATTTTCAGCTTAAAAACCTAATATTTAAAAGTGGGTATATACCCGTGATTTTACCATTAAGTGACGCGAAATAAATAAAAAATGTTGATGAGGATTATCTGACGTGTTGCACTCACATGACATTCTCTGCTTTTATTCTATGCTCTTCTCTATTCTTCGTGTTAGCTAAGGTAAACTTTTACAGAAATTATCTGATTGCTTATTTCCTTGTAAGTGCAAGGGGAATGTTACAATACAGTAGGCTTTGAGTGACAGTCAAATCTTTTAAAGGTTTGAGATTTCGTTTTCCTTGCAAGGATAAGATATAAAAAGTGAATAACTATCTTCCATTTGACGAAAGTTTAAGTATTCCAAAACTCACAGAAATAACAAGAAACATCTCTGAAGTGGTTCACTGTAAAACAAAAATTCATTTGTAGAAATATTTTAGCAAGATCTACTTTTTTGTATAGTAAGATATGATCTATCTCTTACAATTTAGCAGTTATGCAATATTCATCCAGAGTAAATACGACTACAAGGGGTATAGCCAGAAAATTCAAGATAAACATTTCATTTGTCATAAAAATATATCAAACATATGACATATTAATCAAAATCGTTAGCCATTTTCAATAAAATCAGAACTTTCGAAAAATTTTTTATACAAAGGGTAGTTTAGGGTGGGACTATTTTCTTCAAAATTTTCGTGTCGCATCCTTTATGGACATTAAACTTAAATACCAACCTTGGTTTTTAACCGACTTTTCGTTTTTGAGATGTGCTGTCCACAGACTGACACACAGACTGCCACACACACACACGGGCGCACACCACGCACGCACGCACGCACACACACACACACACACACACACACACACACACACACGGACGTTTTTCTAAAAATGATTTTTTGGATTCAGGGGGTCTCAAAACATATATTTCCGGTGAAATCTCGAAATCAAATTTTTGGGTGGAATACAATACTTCCTTCTACTTATCAGTAGAGAAAGTACGAATATAAGAAACACCCTGGTAAATACAATCCTGAAAAGTCATTACGCCTTGAGACATAAATAATTTCAAAATTGCACTTGAACGAATATACAAACACTCGTTTCAGGTTGTCTACAAAGCTCTAGCACACCTTATAGCTGTATGGTGTGAAAAAGTCTATACATCTGTTATTCTTTCCATGGCTTTTTCCAGTGCAGTTTTTTTGCCCATTATTTTCCCCACGTCATATGGTGGTGGTTATGAGAAACGATGCAGCTAAAGGATGCAAGACATATCCATTTCTTTTGCCCCTCCTGTGTGTTTTAAGGAGAATGTGATATACTTTGTCTTGGGGGTTGCAACCTCACGTCCATTCTGCAGCCGCTACAAGGGTTGATAATTGAGGGAGGTTGTGGCCAAGGGGAAATGAAATAGCATCATCACGTGCACCTACAATTTATCAACTCACCCTTTGCGGCATTAGTAATATTGGAGCGTTCGTACACAAAGCACATAATTCCCGCCGTCCACAACAGTGTATTTTTAGTTCTTTATCTACCCCTTAGGTGCTTAGAATGGTACAGTGACGTGCCCTGTTGGACTGAAAATATGATATCTAGAAATGCTTCTAAATGGACATTTGAAGTAATTGGTCTGCGTATGAATGTGAATAGCGCATTCATAAATGAAAATTCAGGTGTACTCATAAGTTAAGCTTATAGTGACAAAGACGGCAGGATTCAGCCCAGTTTCGTTTTCTGTCACTTTACTTTCTTCTAAAATGAACCACAAAACATTCCTGTTACACCGTCATTAACCCAATTTACAGTTCTACGTAATATTGAGCTCAGAACTGTTCTGTCTTTCCGTAACGTTGACACACTTCTTTCTATCTCACAAACAACTGGCTTTGATGATACAGTCACTAAACACTCACTAAACCTGCTTCATTGTCTTCACTTCAATCCGACAGTTCTCTGTCACTCTCCTAAGACCTGTCTCGTTCAACACTCGCAACTTTCTTTTGTCTCAAAAACAATTCCTCTCTCGTGTCCCGTAAACTTTCATACCGGGAATACCTAGCACGGATCTCTCTCGAAATTTACCTGTTTCTACAAGCTATCATAAACAAGCCGACAGTCGAGACTTCTCGAACACTGTCGAGACGCTTTGTTCTGCCGCGCTGATTGTCACCACGTATTCCACAAGCAGTGGTGCAAGACAGCCTGACCTTGAGCGCCTTTGATGCACGTATCGGCAGTGGTTTGAGATAGCTTGGCGTGAGCCTTTGATGCGCAATCACTGGCCGGTATCACTATATTTTAAGTTGACATGGCGAGGATTTTCAAGAATGTTTTCCCACCCCAAATTTTTCTTTAATATCGATTTTCCCTAAATGATCGAGATTGTACCATACATCTATTATATATTACAGATCTATCATTTGTTCTTAAAACATAATTTTCACTATTCTATATGTAGTGTTTGAAACTTTAAAACTCCTGAATAAAGCAAGATTAAGGAGGTTCCAATGGAATGAACTGTAAATGTATTTTATGGAGCGACGAAAGATTACTTGGTAATGAATTGTGGTTGAAGTTGAATGATTGAGTGTAAGGAAATCATCACATTAAGTATACTACGAAACTTCAAAATACTGCAGTATTTAATTTATGGTGGAAGCTATTTGTATACCTTTACATGGTAATGTTAAGAAATTAAATTTGTCATAATTATCTGGGTAAAATGGCTCATACATGCCATAAAAATCCACGCCATCATCCATGCCAGCCTTAAGACAATATATTATTTATACCGAGTGGCAGAGAAGTTATTTCATTCAAAACCAGTTAAACATTTTTAACTTCCATTTTTTCTATAACAATTTGCTGCGGAGATATTTTAGACATTTTGGGAACATAAAACGGACATACTGAGAGCTTTGAAGGATTTGCTGGCTTACGACAACTTACGATAATGAGCATGTCACTCTCGCTTTCAAAATCAGTCGGTGAACACCACGTAAACAGGTTTCACGTTCGTTTTCACAGTAACCTGTGACCCATGAGGTAATGAAACAAACGTTTCGTGTCTGTTTCCTAATAAGTGCATCTGAATGTTCCAGTGACGCATTCCAGTGACAACGGATACGTTTCTCAGGTCTACAGCATTAAACTTACATACGCTTTTCAATGAATACTTCTGTAACGTAATCAACCAAACCATTTGTCCGATATGTAACCCAAATAACCTACATCGTTAGACCCTTGTTGGATGCTGGAGGCATTGCTTCCATTGTACCTTATTATGGGATAGGCAAATACATTGCCAGTTGTACTTGCTATTTCCTGAAACATTACATCTTCCTTGTGTCGTATTTTTTAGGTTAAGAGAGTGTGAAAAACCAACCGCGAGCTAGATAAAGAAGAGCAGTGAAGTGTGCTATGGTTTGTTTGCGTTCGGAATCGATTTAGATTAGTTAACCTATCTTCACCAGTTTGTAACATTGCCGACTAGCATTGCATCTGCAAAAACCGGTTCGGAATATCCTACATGATAAATTGCTTAAAAATCCTCTGTGATGTCACATTGTTACCACCATTGTTACCATGTATTGTCATTAAACGTGGTGCATAAGGTGCTTAGTACTCATTTGCAAAACAAACCGCAGCATCTTAAATGCTTTCTTTAAGGGGGTTACAACTTGAGGCAATATTTTGTGTAAGCCATCTGAAATAAATCCAGTTGTATAAAATAGAGGCAGCCAAAAGCCCCCTGAAATGATTCTGTGAGAATAGAGGCAGCGTAGGTTAACTTCTTTTGTTTGAAAATTCAACGACCGAGAGAAACAATGGACACTGATCCATAGTTTAATTTCGGAAGATGTTAAATATCCATTTTGTTGTGAAAGGAATTGTGATTTATATGCGACACTCATAAATGAAACTGTTTTGCAAGTGCTACTAATTTAATTCAACTATTTGCTGGGAATAAAAGCAATTGAAACAGATATACGATCGTTAGCTGTGCTTAGCCATTCCTTGTCTACGACGAAATCCGCCTTTGTTCAACAGGAAATTTTATAAAAGAAAACATACATAGGCCGGCAATTTCTGAGTGTAAATGAAATGTTTTGGACATTCTCGGAAGTGATCTTAATTCATTAGTAATTACATTTAAGGTCTCTCAAGCTCTCCGACTGAGGCTAAGCCGCGAGGGGCAAAAGTTACGCTAAGGCTTTCATATACAAATATCCCGTTACATCTGGCACACTAAATACGAATTCAATCTTGTTCCAAAATGTAGCGAAATATCTCGCTTTATTATCTATTTTAACATATGTTATGTAAGCAAATGTCAGCATAGTATTTCTAACGAGCTTTATTTAAGAGTTGCTGATATCCTAAATATTAATATCAATTTTCGTTGTTTAATTTGTAGGCATACACCATCTACTACGCAAAACAGTACCCATTAGATCCCTTAATAGCGTGAGCAACAAGTATGGTTTTTGCTTTAAGCAGTGTTTAACGCTTTTCTTACTTTACAGGGAACTACAGGCGACGGAATCTGATGATAAATGAATTGTTAACTGGCAATGGAAAGTTGGGATATTAAGCGTCCCAGACATACATTTAGGGCACATTCTAGGCATCTTTCAGTTATGAGAACTTAGAAAGCTTGGAAAACAAAGAAAAAACACTTGTCAGGGAGAACAATCCAATGGGAATTTGAACCGCAGGACTCCTGTTTACAGGTTTGTATGCTTTTAAATCCTGAAGCAGCAATGCTTTACGGTGCCTAACAATGTCTCAGAGTCCTTTACTGTGTATCTTCCTGCCGTCGGTCGAGTATTGAGATTCTTCTCACAGGATGTGCGTGGGTTTTATTTAGAAAGGATAACACTAATTAAGTAATTAAGGTGGTAAGGTCTTTTAATACATGTTTCCAATATTTGCATTGAGACGTTGTCAACCAATGTAGATAAAGCAATTCACCTGTCAAATAAAACTTAGCTCGTATTTTAACACCTAAAATATAACTTTCAGTCCATTGAATTCTGTATTAAACGCTAAAGAATTACGATAGGTTCACTTCGACTATCAGCCAAGCATGTGTTTTCCATGAACTAATGCTACACTTTCAGCTCTCAGCTTTCTAAATTTCCGAGACTACAATTTTTTTTGCGTTCGTTCTCTCTATTCACTTTTTTGATAATTATTATTCTGATTAAAAATATGTGTTTTCGGTGAAATGTTGGTATCGAAATTTTGGTTAGTACGATAATTCCTCTACTTACTATAGGTACGCAATAAATTAAAATATTTATTTGTGAATAATAGGTTCATCCAATTACAATGTTTGTTTAAAATATACTTTAAAATAAATAAAATATAATTTAAATAGGTATAATAATAGTACCTAATCCCAAGGTGCAAAAGGCCTTTCCGGGCCAAGACCTACTGCCCGACCTTGTATCCTGCACTTCTGTCCATCACTAGTTATCTAGTTCTCAATCAAGGAGCTCATCAATTGGCCCCTCAGGACAAGGTTGAGTGTACCCCGTCAAATAAGTATTCTAGGTGAAAAATACAAAATAGAGTGTATCAATGCAATATACACGCATGAATGTATAAGAGATCTCGTATATAGAAAATACTCGATTTTGTTCCGCATTTCGATACTTTTTCTGGATTCCTTATAAATTGCCCTACCCTTATGGCAAAATATCATTAGATTAGATTGCGTTCAGCGAGTTCACAAGTAGCCATGGAGGCTGGTGAACATTGAACATGTCAATTGTGATGTACAAAACATTATCAATAAATATATAGAATGACCACATAAAAAACTCATTATATACATGAACAAAAAAGAAACAAACAACAGCAAAGGGGATACTGGAAACACAATCAAAGCTTACCTGAATTTGTGAGATAAGAATTGAATTTTGTGTTAGATTTACGCTAGGCATTTACAGCCATATTCTACTGTTTAGTTGTAATATAATAATAATAATAATAATAATAATAATAATAATAATAATAATAATAATAATAATAATAATAATAATAATAATAATAATAATAATAATAATAATAATAATAATAATAATAATAATAATAATAATAATAATAATAATAATAATAATAATAATAATAATAATAATAATAATAATAATAATAATAATAATAATAATAATAATAATAATAATAATAATAATAATAATAATAATAATAATAATAATAATAATAATAATAATAATAATAATAATAATAATAATAATAATAATAATAATAATAATAATAATAATAATAATAATAATAATAATAATAATAATAATAATAATAATAATAATAATAATAATAATAATAATAATAATAATAATAATAATAATAATAATAATAATAATAATAATAATAATAATAATAATAATAATAATAATAATAATAATTCATCTAGAGATCACTTACAGAGTTACATAAGCTTTCAGAGGGTGATTTGTCATTTAGATTACCTTATACAGAATAAAATGAGTTAAAAATTACTTACAAAGTTACATAAGCATTAACTCGAATAATTTGTCATTTAAATAATCTTATACAGAATAAAATGAGTTAGAAACTACTTACAAAGCTACATAAGCATTAACAGGAATAATTTGTCATTTGAATAATCTTACACAGAACAAAATGAGTTTAGAAACTCCTTACAAAGTTACACAAGCATTAACAGGAATAATTTGTCATTTAAATAATCTTATACAGAATAAGATGAGTTAGAGACTACATGTAAAGCTATATAAGCATTAACAGGATAATTTGCCATTTAAATAATCCTATACAGAATAAAATGAGCTAGAAACTATTTATAAGGCTAAATAAGCAACAAAGTTACATATATATATTTACAGCATAGTTTGTAATTAACATATTCACATATAGCTACATAGGAATTAATAGCTTACTGGGTAAGGTTAATATGTTTAATCTTCTGAAAAGATCTTTGCATGAGTGTCTCCAATGGGTGTTGGAAATAATTCTTATAACCTTCTTTTGTATGAGGAATATTTGTTTACTGTCTACTGAATTGCCCCAAAATAAAATACCGTATTCCATTATAGAGTTAAAATATGCTTAGTAAACTAATTTGAGTGTATCTATGGAGCTAACATTTGCCAGCGCTCGGATAGCATAACAGGCAGCACTGAGTTTGGGTAAGATATACTTAATGTGAGCTTTCCAATCTAAATATTTGTCAACTTGAAGACCCAGAAATTTGATGTTATCTATTTGTTCTAATAACATATAGTTAATCCCTATTTCAATTGGAGTGTGTGATGTTTGATGAGTTATGAATTTAATCACTTTTGTTTTATCTAGGTTAACTGATAATTTGTGGACTTTAAACCAGTAGGACATGCAGTTCAAAACATAATTCGATTTAATTATACATTCATTTAAGTTTTTACTAGTGACCAGCACGCTAGTGTCATCAGCGAACTTGCTATATTCTTTATATAAAGTGAAAGGTCATTTATATAGATCAGAAATAATAGAGGCCCTAATACTGAACCTTGGGGTACTCCATGTGCTACTGATTTCCAATTTGAAGTTTGTTTTACATTATCAGTATCACTGTTTACTTTAACGCTCTGTTTTCTTTCCTTTAGGTATGATATGAACCAACTTAAATTTTCATTTTTAATTCCATAGAATTCCAGTTTTGCTAACAGAGTGTTATTATTTACACAATCAAATGCCTTTGCTAGGTCACAGAAAATACCGCCTACATGCATTTTATTGTTTAGGGCAGTTAACACTTCATGTGTAAGTTTAAAAGTTGCATTATTTGTTGAGATGCCCTTTCTGAATCCGAACTGATCTTTCACTAGTATCTTGTTATACTCGAGGTATTTATACAACCTGTATAACATGACTTTTTCAAGAACTTTTGAAAAAACTGGTAAGAGAGACGGTGACGAGCCCTAAGCTTATAAGAATCATTTGTAAAATGTAAAAAGGCAACGTGTAGCGAAATAGGACAAAACACCATACGCAGTCAGTCAACTGTTACCATCTTCTTGCCAACCACGTGTTGGGTCAGGGTGTCTGCAGTTATGAGCACAGGCAGAAAGTTCGTCAGGTTGTTCCTGCACACTTGGTGCTGTTCCAGTGCTTCTCTATTGCCGTTTACACCGTTTAAGGTGCTATTTCCAACATCCACACCAGAGAGAGAGAGAGAGAGAGAGAGAGAGAGAGAGAGAGAGAGAGAGAGAGAGAGAGGGTTCGTGTAAGAGGAAAACCTGTCCCCGCAACAGAAAAAACAAAAAGAAAACAAGCAAGCAAGCCAAGTCGGATATTGTGGCCCCAGCATTGTACTTGACTCTGGCGAAGTGAAGGGAGTAAATTAAACTTTAATGAAACGCCGTGTCCTAGAACAGGTAAACAATGCAAAGGTCCGCTTCGTTTTTAATATCACATTGGGGATTTTATCTTGCAAGAGGCGAATGCTGCTTGACAGAAAATTAAAATTAAAACATGTACCTGTAAAGGAGGCTCCGTTTTCGCTTTTTTAATTTATTCGTCGCTCTATGTGCTTAACCACTTAAGTTACATTATTTTCAAAATCAATTTTTATTGTTAGATTTGCATACTAGACGGTACCCACTATAAAATATTCCTATTTTGTATAATAAACCAATAGTAACAGTTTTTTGAGAAGTAACAAAGTAAAATCGTCAGAGACATAATTCTCAATTCCGTAATTGGCAGCAAATTTCTAAGAGAACGGAAATTTAAAATTCAGAGTTTTACCAAATAGTGAGTGAGTGACATATTTTGTTGGTATGTAAAAGAACAAATGAATGGAGGAGACAATTTATTAGGCAGACATGGCTGAAAAATAGTATTATTGTAAAAATAAAATGCTTTTAGACCAATCTCAAGTAAGGGGTTTAGGAGAATTTTTGTGGAATGTAGAAAGGAAATGTAATTGGGAAGTTGAAAATAGATCAAAATATAATGTGAAAAGGGAAATATGACAGACATTTTAGAATTTAGGAGGTTGGAAAATGTAATTAAATATTTTTTATCCGTTACACAACAGGTGGCCAGGGTCACTCCCTTAAGACCCCGAAGTGTAAATAACTTAGCACAAATAAATATTGATATACACAAAATATTATGGAAATGGTGACCCCTCATTCTACAAGCATGTCCTTATGACTATTCAGTTGAAAAAGTGGAATCTATTGGGTACACTCAGAAAAGGGTTGACTGAAGAGTTCTCTCCAATCCTAAACTTTTGCAAAAGTGTGTGCATACTAATACCTAGAATGAACATGAAAGTTTTAACTATTTAGTATAGATTAGCTGCACTAAAACCTTGTTTCATGGTCTAAAACCGCTGAAGGAAATAATGGCAAAATTAAGGTTATAAACACCGATGGAGAGGAACCTGGTGTCTATACAGTGCAAATATTTAACTATATGGATTGGAAGCAGATAAAAAAAGCAAGTCAAATCTCCTGAAACTGTACCAGAAAGCAAGACAGCAGAAAAGGGCCAAAATAAGGGATCAAGATGTTGAGGAGGAATATGTATACAGTGGTTATTGAGTATTGCTAGCTTCTGAAATTAGGCATTTCGCTTCATATGCTTGAAAAAACTTGAATTGCTCATTTCCACAACTTATATTTATATGTTCCTTTTCTTCAACAACCATGCCATTAGAGCCATAAAGCTTCTATGTAGTCTATAAATTAATATTGAAGCTTTTCCTCCAAAGAGAAGTTAAATGGGGTACTAAAACAGATGTATGCTAGTTCTATGCACTAGATAGTGCCAAAAATGTAGGAAAAGGTATAAAAGTGCAATTATCTTTTATTTTAGTTAGTATTTATCTCACACAAGAACCTTTAGAGGCCAAAGGGTACCAACAAGTAACAGTAATTCATTTTCGAGTTAGTGTTGTTCGCGTCTTTTTCCCTTTTCTCTTAATCATTTTTGGTATAGATTTTAAATATGTATTTTTATTTCCACACATCAGTAGAACTAGTTGCAACCCTTGCTAAAATAAGTTGAGTACTGCTTAACACTTCAATAGCAATGTTAAATGGTTGATCCATACACAGGAAATAATTGTTGAATATTACTAATGTTTAATACCTTGAGGTGTTAAATTAATGTGTTACAAGATTTTTTAAGTGAATTCTTAATTATTCTTTGCGGTTTCATAGCTAACCTACCCTACGTAAGGATTATGTAGCGGAAGAAATAGAATCTTTTACTTTGAAATGGACAAGAATGCTCGAATAAAAAGAAAAGAAGTGAAGGTACATGTAGAGAAGGAAGTTTGAAAAGTATTTTTTCATCCAATTGAATTAAAAAGTTGTATTGTCTTTACTTTCTTTCTTCCCTTTATTTTCTTTTTTCTCTATTTCCGTTATCCTTTGGTTTAAGGTCTTCTCTAGTGGGCTACCGGATATTGGAAAAAGAGTTCCCGGTTCGCAACTGTTCTAACTTCCTTTCTTACAACCGGCTGCCCGTCGGCCAGTGTGCTCTGGTTTTCCCTGACCCTCTTTTCAGTGTGGTTTATATTTTACAAGGAGTTAACACTGTCGTGTTTGTTTTCTCAAAAAGTCTCTAATCATTTTTATTAAATTACCATGTTTCTTATATCGTCCTGACAAATTACATGTATATCTTGAATTTTCTGGGAATAGCCTTTTGCAGTCCTCTTCACTTTGCATGACTGTTGCATAGCTGGTTAAAAGTAAGATATAGACAAAATCTTACTATACAAAAAATATAGATCTCGGTAAAGCATGTAATATATGTCAAATACACATTTATTTTTTTCTGGTGTTAACTATTTACTACATATTCCTTGTCATTGGTTTGAGTTTTAAAACATTTGTAATTCTGTTAAATAGTAAGTCCTTATTCATTTTCTTCTCGCTCTCTCCCTCTCCTTTCGCCACGCGAAGAGAACGGAATATCAAAGCCATCGCATAGCCACCTTCGCTTAAGTCCTGCTGTATTCTTGTATTCCCGTTATACTAGTTTTTACACATGCTTATATAGATTAACAAGGGTAATAGAACTATTTGTAAGAACAGTGTGTACTAGAGTGAGTAGAGAAAGTTATATGAGTGCAACACATGACTTTCCAGATTGTCAGGGTGGTTTACGTCCCCAAAATATGGCCCCACCACAAATTAACACTTGTACAAACAGCGTCAAAGAAAATCTGACTGCCCCTTGCATCTGTCACATTTATCCTTGTACGAAGTCATGGCTGTTTCATTTGTTACCCTAGGCCATGATGCTCATTAAAAGCAAAGGTCGATAGATTATGATCCAGAATGTAATGTATCTGTCACATTTATCCTTGTACGAAGTCATGGCTGTTTCATTTGTTACCCTAGGCCATGATGCTCATTAAAAGCAAAGGTCGATAGATTATGATCCAGAATGTAGCAACCTGAGTTCTATGAAACGCATGTTGGCATTGACTGCCATCTCACTGTTGCGATTCTTGGAATTCTCAGTCATTTCTGCAGGCTTTGTACACTGTTGCATCGTTGGCAACAACTGCGAACTCAGGTTGTGCGCTTGGATTTCACATTCATTTTTGCAAGCATTTCTTTGTTCCATTTATATCCCGCCTTTAACTGCAGAGGTCATATTGCCTATTGACAAATGGTGTTACACGTTTAACAGTGGTTTTTTCGGTCTTTGGGGGCTTTTATACGTTGAATTCACACATATTTCACTTTCATTCATACTTCCAGACTCAGGGAAGGATGAAGAATAATCTTGACTGGAGAAAAATTCTTACCTCCCTGTCGGGAATTGAACCCTGGACCTGTTGCGTAGCAGGCAGGTGCTTCTGCAAGCTTTGTTATACTTACATAACATTTTTATTCTTAGTTGAGACAGTGGATTTCACCAGTTGACCTTTCCATGCTCAACAAAATAGATCAAGATAAATTCCTTATGAAATAGAGTATTACATCTCCTAATCGCAGTGTGGTGAATAAAGAGGCTGCAAATAGAAAACAAACTGTTAGCATTAAATACAGTGTGAGAAGTAATGATGGCCGAGTATTGTCAGTATGCGCTACAAGCTTCCAAGGAATCACTGAGGTATCAAAAGATAGATTATCTCTCCTGGCTAGAAATTTTCACTTATCTGGGAATGCGCCAAAGGAAACCAGAGAAGATGACAGAACAGGAATATTACAGAAGGGCATTACTGCTGCTATAAAGCAAGACATTAAGAAGTACAGATGTAGAGAAAGCCACTATGGAAGAGCAAAATCAAGGAGAGGATATTTACCTCAGAAACCTAAAATCAGAAAAATTTGGACCAAGTTTTGCAACGAAAGGAGATTAAGAAATCTACCAGTCTGCTCATAAAAACATATTTCACAACTTCTTCAATCTTTCATTCCGTACACCACACACTAACACATGCTCAATGGGACTGATGAAGATTCAGACAGAGGCAGATGTGGAAAAGAGAAACGAACTAAGAACCAGGTGCAGACTGCACAAGCACTAATAACGGTTAAACCTTACTTATTCATATTGTTTGAAATTTCTTTGTGGTATTCAATGTTTGTTATATAAATAAAACAAAATATATTGTTATTGTGAATGTAGCAGTACTTAGTTTCTAAGTTTATACCTAATAAAATAATCCTTATAAACATTAATATGTTGGTTGTATAGTACATTATGTATTATAAGAAGGTGAAATTAAATAAAAAATAATAAATACATCAAAAACAATAAATGACAAAGATAACAAAACTTCATGTGTTAATTTCTCGTTCACGCAGACAGTTTCAGGAAGGAGAATTGAATGATTAATTTAGTTGCTGTGCTAATCAATTAGTATTGCCGTTTTTCTCAAAAACTCATTTCCTGCATCTATCGAGCTTTGAGAAAACGCTCCTCAATTTGTACGAGCCTTACCTATTTAGGGTTAACACTGTAGTGAAGTTGCACTTGTAAATGTGCTGACAGCACCTAGAAGAGTAGTGTATACAAGATAATATTGTACCTCAGCTAGGAACATTCTAGGGATAGCGAGCCGAGCCGGTGCTCGCTCTACATTTTAAACAAACTTCCTCCTCCTTCTCCTCCTCCTGCGGAATCTCTTCCTGTTTCACTACAAGCACAAAATTGCTTTCAAGGGATTCCTCTTGCCTGTTTAGCTTTGTTTGTCTCTCTTCCATTCCTATTTCTTTCCTTGCTGTTTCTTTTTTCCCCAGATCGCTTTCTTCCCTTGGATCCTGTGTTTTTGGAATGCATTCTTCTTTCACAGGTTAGTACTCTTTCTGTTTTTTCCTCAAACAAGTTTCTACAATGGCACAGCTGGGAAAACAAGTTGTATCCCTGCTTGTGTTTGTCCACCTTTTAGTTGCATCTTAACAAGAAACGTACAACTTGCATGGTTCACATACCTTGGGTAAGAAAAACGTTTAACACCCTTTAATTCCCTGGTATAGACTATGTACCCACATATATTACAAAACTATAACTGAAAATGCTGTAATTTTCTTTGTGAGTGAATAACTGATTCGAAGTTTATAATGCGTTACCCTGAAGCCAGAAATATCTGTCTTAAAATAGCTTTACTGTGTGTGTGTGTGGGGGGGGGGGAGCTGAGGGGGAGACACCTTTACCCACCGCGACCCCGACATGGTTGTTTTACGGGCTACCCCCCTCCAATGGGAAGAGAAGAGGCGAAGTGAATCCGTAGGCTTGTCAGAGAGCGGAGCCAGCGAAGCACAGAAGTCCCTAAAAGTGACTGATATTGACACCTGGTGCACAATCAGAGTCTCTCCTCTACACATGGGGGACCTTACGGCTACGTGGTGTCCTTTGCGGCCCGGGAAGCAACTTCCAGGGAGGGCCAGGGAAAGGATTCCAGAGCGCAAGCATTGATGTCATCTGGCCGCATTCGCCGGAACGTACCGTACTACTAATCAAACATATTGCATTGATAACCTTTAAGTTTATTAATTTTGAAAAGATATTTTGTATTAATTTGATTTTAAATTATATATGTTGTATATATTTTAAACCCAGATGGTAAAAGATAAGATAAATCATAAATAAAGGGAAAGCAACCTGTTGAGAAGAGAATCCACAACAACATTTACCTACTGAAAAGGAGAAACCATGGAAAATCCAAATTCAAAGTGGTCGGTCGATGGGGATCGAACCTGGGACCTCCCGAATGCCAGTCGTACACACTGTGGCGCCACTTGCTCGTTAATGTTCACTTAGTAGGGGAAGTACTGAATTACACTAAAAAATTCGATATTGAGATTTCACCAGGAATACAATTTTTGTGAGTGAATATAACAAAAAAAAGCATATTTTATTTTTTAGAGTGCGCGCGTATATGTGTGTGTGTGTGTGTGTGTGGGCGGGGGGTGTTTGTGTCCCACTGTGAACAGCATATCTCAAAAACTAAAAGAATGTGACACGAAGATTTCAAGAAAATTCTCCACTCCACACTACTAATTTCATGAAACATTTTTCAAAATTTTCGATTTTATCAAAAATATATGTAATGTTTTTGGTTAACAGAGCATACGTTTAAGATATATTTATGTCACATTAAATGTAGGTATATCTTAATTTTCTTCCTATAAGGATGCCACACATGGCGTAGAGGATCTGGTGAAAGTGGCCAAATCCTTCGGTTTATGTGTGGACCAAATAACGACTATGTAATGACTAAAACGCGAAAACCAATACAAATTGATAGTGAGCAATTAGGCGTTGAAGAGTTTCACTAACTTGAAAGTGTGGTTGCAAAGGATGAGGGTGCTGAGGAGATGTGAGACAATGCCTTTGTGCAGCCTTATACAATCTGGAAAATAAAAATAAAAAACAAACATAAAGTTGAAGATCTTTAAAAGTAATGTAAAAGCAGCCCTTTTTAACAGATGTTAATGTTCTAAAGTTGTGAAACAAATCACAAGAAAAATAGAGGCCTTTGCAAATAGATGTCTAAGAAGAATATTAAATATATACTGGCCTGAGGTAGTCTCAAATGAAGAATTATGGTATAGAATTTTGGTGTAAGGGGTGAACAACCCGTGGCAGACCCGGCCGGTTGTTATGCAGGTTGTTATGTGCAGCTGACATCAGCCCACAGTCCACAGTTACTCCTAATACACTTAACACAAACATTAGACATAAAAGTAAATTGTGTGTCAAGCAAGATGTTGGAAAGGCCTTCCTTGGTTCTACAAAATTTCTGGCACCTGCATAAGAAATCGTCCACTCTACATTTCTCTCTGGGAAATAGCAGCAATTTCTTGGCGAATGTTATTTTTTACCTAAAGTACGAATATTTGTTTTGTAAGCGCTCGTACGCCGATATGAACCCCCAGGGGGAAGGGGTGAAGCAAAGTGTGACCGTAGGCTCATCATAGAGCGGAACCAGAGAAGTTCAGAGGCTCACAGGGGGTCCCTAGCAGTTACAGATATTGACAACTGCGTACAACCGAAGTGCTTCTTCCACCCAGGGAGAGGGCGACGAGGCTACCTTGTGGTTTATACCTCGTACGACTTTGATAATACATCGTGATCATGTAGCCTCCTCAAGTGAAGCGAAACCAACAATCGAATATCTCACTCCTTCAAGTATACATATGATACAGTGTAAATAAACTTTAATGAAATTTAAGCCACATATTGAGATGTTAGCCCACCCCTCGCGCACCGTGAACTGGAACTAATGGTGTTAATTCCAAGTAAACGAGTTTATTGTGGAGAATTCTGCCGCTAGATGTTTCCATGAAGCAATGTGGCGACACTTTCCGACGTCATTCCGTTAATGTAAAAGACATTTTGTTCAGGAATTTCATTACAGTGGAGGGAGTGGTTACTTAGCCAAGAAATATGAGAGGAATGGAAGCTGGTTCTTTTTGTCCTCTGTGCCCATTCTAGTGGCAATACCGCGAGGAATGGAAACAAAACCAAGTCGAAATGAGGTGCAAGTACAAACCTTCCCGTTTAACTGTGCAGTGTTTGCAAATTAAATGCAAGAACTAAACTGAAAGTACGAATATTTGTCAAGCAACCTAGCACATTGCACGAGAAAACTGTTTCACCTTAGAAGGTCTGTTTAACTGAAGTGTAACTTTGTGAAAATAATTATTATTAGTCTTAATTAGTGATAAATTTGGTAGTCTCTCGTAATAATACAGGAATTACTGACGGTTATAAAAAGTTAAACGATTTAAAGGTATATAAATAATTACAAAGATTACGTATGCTAAAATCATTGAGTCATTAGCCAACCTCCGAGTTAAGCAAAGCAATCAGCCGTAGAAATGCCATTATTACAGAAATTCTAGTACGATATAGTACATTTGTTTTAAAAAATGCTGGTCAACTCTATTGGTAATATAAGCTCTGTAATAAATATTGGCATAATATCTAATATAATTCATGTAAAAAAGAAAAAAAGTAATACTTAAACAGTGTTAAATATTACCCTTGTAAACATGGGAAGATATAATACCCCATTTTAAATCAATTTAGTTTAAAAATTGGTCAGACATTCTGTTACTAGTGATTGTCACAAAGTAACCCCTCCCCTTGGTAATCTAAGTTGTGAAATAAAACTTTGTAATGCTAGGGTTAATCTCCCACACACACGCACTTTACTGTGTGTGTGTGTGCGTTTGTGTGTGTGTGTGTGTGTGTGTGTGTGTGTGTGTGTGTGTGTGTGTGTGTGTGTGTGTGTGTGTGTGTGTGTGTGTGTGTGCGCGCGCGCGCACCACTCCATCTCCAACTTTATGTCATAACACTGACAATCAAACATAACCTATGAACACAGGTCGGTTTTAGACTCAAATACGAAAGAAAAGGAGTAAGGTAAAAATTAAGTGAAGTACTAGAAGCAGTTAAAGGGTGAGGATTGCGCATGGAAGAGGTAATATAGTATTTCCTTGCTAGTAAGGTAAAGTATCAAAAGAAGAAATAGTCTCTTAATAAGTGACCCATATCGCGACAACGATGTGCTGCTATCTGCTGGAAATAGTTACAGCATAATGCTTTTGTTTGGTATAGATCATTGTTGTTAGTGTGCTGCCGGCAACTCAAGTAGTTACAAGATGAGAAAGGTTTGTTGCACAAGTTTAAAATGTTATTCTTATATTCTTTGAATCCGTGAAGCTCTACGAAGATGAATTCTAAGTTAAATTGCTTGTAGGTGGTATAGGACAAATAGAAATTCTTATAAGTAGATTTAGTAATGTCTACAATAACGTGTTTGAACATAAGCAGCCACGAAATGTCATTGTATCCTGGATCCTAATAAGAGACACCACGTGATGCCAAATAAGAGACAGTAGCTGATGATGCAGATGATGAATGTTTATTCTGTATTGAAGATTATATTCTGGGAACACGTGATGGGAAAAGTGGGAACGATTTGTGACATGTCATTAAAGAGCACATGAAGAGAATGCGGCGAAGAACATTGAGTCATTTTTTGGAGCTAGAATTATTGGTTTGTTGTAAAATACTACTTTCCAACAATGTCTTTGTTCTTTCCTTACATATTCATCATTCATTAGTGCAGCTTTTGTGTTTATCAATAAAAGTAAGAATATTGATGATGGTATGATATTTGGATCCCATTTTGAAAACCCTGGCCTTTTTTATCTTTCATTTGAAAGGAATTTGTATCAATAATAGATAATCATCAATCGTTCGCAGTATAATATCTGAAAATAGATACCTTTCTGAACGCAAACACCATCCAGGTATAAAAAAGTATTTATACGAGTAGATTTCATAGCCGAACTTGTAAAACTATCTCTTATTTGGGTTCTTCATTTTGTAAATCACTGCACTTTATATCGGCATGGTTTCATGCACTCCACTTGACGCTCTGTGGAAGCAACAGCTGCTTCACTTAATATCTCAATTTGTAATGTTATTCGTTGGAAGACTTAGTTTAAATCTGCTTCCTTGAAACTGGTGCTTGATCTCGCCTGAATGGCATACCAGAGATATTCCTCGCTCAGTAGCGTAGGTTAATACAAACATAACAGTCAGTTTTGTTTTAGATGGAAGACAAGAAAGAAATATGTTAAAGAGCAGTAGACGAAGTATTTTAACACATGTAGTGGTTCCCCCTTTCCTTTCAGTGTTATTTCTCCTCGAGGCTTGTACGCTTCCGCGAAGTGAGGCGAAAAGACATTTGAATAAGCAAACCGACATATAAAGTGGCTGTATAAACGTTAACCTTTCCATGCAGAGATCAAGAAAAAAGAATAACAGAAAGAAACCGCCAAGCAAGCCGTGAAAGGAAAGGAGAACGCAATTTCAGAAAACGAAATGGAGAAATTAAAATGTTTAATCCTGGTGGGGTTGCTAAGCTAGATGAACGCCAGACACAATGGTACGTAATCAAGCTGTAAGCTTCTTTGTGCGGCCTTCTCCTTTCTCCAACTACCTGGGTCGGAACTTATTAAAGAGTTTTGAGAACCATTGTCAAGCAGCCCCTTTTGAAAATGTAATTAGTGGCGAGCCCTCGGGGATTTCAAAGATCGCGACGACGTAGAACAGGTTAAAAATACAACCTGCTACAGATAGATAGAGCGTCGGGACGCTTGCGGCCGCGAGATATGTCGGTATAGCTTGAGTGTAACTTCATCAACTGTTTATGACACTATATTGTTTTTAGACATGTATAGAGAATTGCAACACATTTTCTTTCTGTTGTGGGCCACCGCTACGACCCGTTTATCCAGAACTGTTTTACTATGTGGATTTTACTTCATCCGCATACTTTGACGGGATTATGCAAAGGGTGCCAAAATGTATACACACTTTGACAGGAGATGTCTATTTAATGTTTCAAAGTTAGATTGAAAAACAACATCAATGGATACTATGATGTTCTGTAAACACGTGTGTCTGACAATTTGTGAAAAATTTATCAAATTTCCTATCACCTTATGTTGCTTTTCTTATGTTGTGGTCAAATTAGAGAATCTAGCCATGCTATCCTAAAGATGCACAACAGCTTACGTAATTTGACGCAACAGAGCCGCTAGGTTTAAATGTAAAAAATGGATGAGTGTCGCTTCGGTGAAGCATATAATGTGAAATAGATGAAACAATTCGAAGAGGTAAATCACAGAATACAGAACACAACAGGAAATATGTTTGGTATCAGTTTGACAAAACAGGGTGCGCAAACAGGAAACTAGGTCAGTGATATGTAAACTTCTAGGTCGTGCCATAGGACGTGCCATTGATATATGCCTTTGAAGACGTTAGTAATTACAATACAGCATCCAAATATCATTTCATAGACTACGTCATCCCTGAATTCGTCAAACAGTCGTCCTAAATGCAACTGGTGATAGTCAAATTCTCCAAATAATTTGTCGATAATTTGTCAATCACTCGTGGCATTACTTATGATAATCTCAGTGTCACTTCCTTGATTGTTGTACATAACACAAGTTTGGTATTTTGGAGTTTTTGGTATTTTTTATTTTTAGTTTGCTGTATACAGGCGCACACGTTCGGAAAATGTTATGAAGGGGTTTAGACGTTTGAAAACATACATTTCCGGTGAAATTTCAACATCAAATAGCAGCGAAAATAGAAGAAAGAAAAAAGAAAAAAAAAAAAAAAAAAAAAGGACGGCTGCGTTATTTAAGTAGACCAGTAACATCAAAACAAATCGTTGCACTTTAAAATTTAAAAGTACAAGGGATGCTTTGAAAAAAATACTACGTTTCAATGGGAAATTGAAATCGTTTTGACTCTAACGCCATTCTCAGCACGATCCGCGTTTTCATGTTCAATTAAATACGAATGAGATCGGCTTGGATAGGGTTAAGCATAAATAACTCAAGCTTTTATGTTTGTCACTTTGTTTTATGTTGGCAAACCTGTAACAAATGTGATTTCTGCTTTATTTTAAGTAGGTTTTGAGGTTAGTTATTGTTTTTAGAAGAATATATTGCGAGATTATACATATAAGCAATAAAAGTGCCTTTATTAATGTGTTTTATTACACCATTTTCGCTAAGAAAGCAAAATGACAAGCCTACAGCTCGATTTGAATCCGGTAGGTGTCTCCGTATTACAACATTTTGGCCCTAAGCCGCTCCTAAGAGAATTGGATCAAAGGGTGCAGTTTGATCTGAATCTGCTTTTCCATATACTACTCAATCCGAAATGAGAATTCAAATCGATTTGAGTTCCCCGTGGAAACGTAGCAAATATGTATTAAACATTGCATAAAATTCGTGTTTGAATTTACTATATAGTGATCCTGCGGTGTTTTGCTGTTGTGGTGGCGTTGTGGCCGAGTGGTTTGTTTGCTTTCCTCTCACCACTGGCACGGGTTTGATTCCAGCGGCCGCCTGTGGGATTCGGCGGATGAAGCGACTCTTGGTCAGCCATGTTCACCGGTTTCAGCTTCCATTCCACTTCCACCACTTGCTGCATCTTCACCATCCTTTCCACAATCAGTATTATTCACTCTAACTGGTTCGCGGGTACCTTTAATATCTGGTTGACAAGTGTTTGGTCCTTCATAGTGTAACAGTTTATGCCTAAAGTTAAAAAAAGGGTGTTTAAACTTCGTAGGAAATTTTTATTTTCGTACAGATAGAGGAAGTATTTACTCTGTTGAAATATTGAATGTCAAAATTCACACAGAAATACACCCTTTGAGATCTATTGGACCTTGTTTGTGAAAGGAAAAACCGAAAAACGAGAAGTAAACACAAGCACTTTAAAGCTCAAGTCAGTAACAGTTAGCCTAGCAAGGTGGAATCCAAGTAACCTGGGATATCCTGGTTTCGATTCCCCTCGACCACCCACTTGACCTTGGGCTTCGTGGTTTCCTCTATTTGGTAAGCAAATGCATACCTAAATAGTTTCTCTCATACCAAAATTTCCTTTGCATAAATTCTCTTTCATTCTGTTTCCTTCACAATTTGCATGTGTGCTAATGATAGTAAAAAATCCACCGCCCTCCACCAGAAAAATTCGATATTAACGTGAAAAGGTGATGCACGTTTTTCATTTTCTGTGAATAACTTGCAGCAGGAGCTTCATATTCACCGAAGGTTTGAAATTTTGTAACTTCGTGACACTAATTTCAGACGAAAGAAAAATATTAGTATATTCATGTTATGGTACACTTTTTGCTTTCCTTCGTTCACTATATACGCGCTTTGTCCATTTTATTGTACGTATGCACATTATATTAAATCTTCTAACTTATAAATTGTTTTTGCAGTCGCGGAGTATTTCGTTGTTGAATTCTATCATTTCAACTGTACCTGAATCTTCAGTTTCCTTTTATTCGTTAGAATTTACTTAAGATTTAATTTATGAAGCACTAAGTATGAGCTGTGTGCCGAATTTCTTCAGTAGATCCCGTAACGTTTGAATTCGTACTTAGCGCAAGATTTTTGTTTTACAAAATTGGTGCCGTCATTCGTAACATAGGTACTTATTGAACTACCCTCGTATAATAGTGTTAAAATCATTAAATGAGGTCACTTTCCAGTTCCATTATAAGCAAACGTGGCACCCATCTTGCGCACAGCTTTCTCCAGTCCAAATGTACAGCACTTTTGGAGTATTTGTTATGTCTCCTAGCTCGCGCAATTTCAGTCAACTTTTATCCAATATGTTGTTGTTTTCTAGTGCCCTGCATCTGGCAATGAAGCCATTAGAATTCGTGATTTCCAATACTTTTGAACTGTAGTTTCTTCTGATCTTAATGCTTCACAGGTCTTCAAATGTTCTTCATTCATTTCTGCTGGATCGTTACACAGGACACATATTGGTGAGGCTGAGATACCTATTCTGTAGAGATGACTTGCTAAGCAGTCATGATTTGTCAATAGTCGGAAGGCTGCAACAGCTGTTTTCCTTTGTCTCTGGGGGATTACATCTGGGTTGGAAAGTAGTGTAATCCATTTTTTATCTTTGGCATTTGTTTCTATTTCTTGTAGGTATGAATGAGAAAAATGTTTAATGATCAAGCGTTTTATTGAGGAATATGAGAAATTGAATTTAGACTTTTTTTTTTATTGTTGTGCCTTTCTTTGCAAGTGAGTCTGCAGCTTCGTTCCCCATGACTCCACAGTGTGCTGGAATCCATTGGAGATGAACAGTCTTATTAACTTTTTGGAGTTGTGTTAACATTTTGTAGCATTCTCTAATTTTTGTTGACTTCTTTGTAGTATTTGAACATATTCCCTGAATTGCAGCTTTAGAATCTGAAAGAATTACTGCCTTGTTAAATTTATTTAAGGGAAGATTTAATAAGTGTCGGAGAGCAATGTATATAGCCTCTATTTCTCCATCATAATTTGTTGTGTCTCTGCCAACAGAATGATAAAAGGAAAAATGTGAACATGTAACTCCAGCTCCAGTAAGGTTTTCCTTCGAGGATCCATCAGTATATATGTGCAGCCATTCTTCTGTGGGATACCTAGTATTGATTGTTTCCAGAGCTAGAAGTTTTTGTATTTCTTTTGGTGTATCTGATTTACTTATTTCCTCTATTAATTCCAAATTGAAGGTAGGTTGCAATAATTCCAATGGATTTTCTCTTATAAGTAGATTTTCTCTGGTGTTAGGAATGTTCAATTTGGATTTAATCTGTGTTACCTTTTCTAGGAAACTACTATGAGTTTTAAGGATTGAAGGGGGGAGGTTCTCTTCTGTCCATTTAGAGTTTGGCAGTCGTAACATTTTCTCGTGTTGGAGCAATGCTTGTTCTTCTATTTTTGTTGTTATTGATGGGGTCCGTGTTAAGGCAAGCATGGCATCAATAGGTGTGGATTTAACTGCTCCAGTGATTAGGCGAAGAGCCTGATTTTGTATTTGTTCAAGTTTATTGATGTTAGCATTTGCTGCTGTTATTAAAGCTTCAGAACAGTACAAGAGGTTTGGTTTAATATACATTTTGTATGTTGTGTTAAGGACTCTCCTTGAGCAGCCCCATTTAGCACCAGCTAACCTTTTCAGGATTTGCAATTTCTTTTCAACCTTTTCTGAGATGTTTGTTATATGTTTTTTTCCAACTTAGCTTTCTGTCGAAAGTGATGCCTAAGTATTTGGCATCATCAACTGCTTTGAGTGGTTTACCATTATAATTTATGTTAATATTAACTGGTTTGTATTTTAGTGTAAATAATTCATAATTTGTTTTTTCCACATTGATAGTCATGAGGTTTTTGGAGCTCCATTCATGTACTTTGTTTAGGGCTGTTTCTATTCTGTCTTTAATTAATTCAGGTTTTTTTGAAGAGCCTGAAGTCCAAATGACTACATCGTCAGCAAATAAAGCAATTTTGGTTTCTAAAGTTTTTATTATTGATGGAAGGTCATTTATATATATATATATATATATATATATATATATATATATATATATATATATATATATATATATATGTTAAAGAGTGTTGTGCTCAGAACAGCACCTTGTGGAAGTCCTCGGTGTGTTTGTTTATATTTGGAAATGTATGTATTATATTTTGTGGCACAAAATCTTTGTGAAATAAACTGAGTTATCCACTTAAGCATGTTACTTTTCACACCTATTGATTGCAACTTCTCAACTAATTTATTTCTCCAGACTGAGTCATATGCTTATTTAAAATCAATGAATACTGCCAAGGTATCCTCCTTTCTATTGAAAGCTTCCTTGATGTCTTGGCTTAGTAGGAGTACATTTTCACTTGTACTATGATTCTGTCTGAAGCCGGTCTGTGAACTATTAATTAAGTTGTAATATTCTAGGAACCAGTTAAGTCTAGATGCCACCATTCTTTCCATCACTTTTGCAATAACACTAGTCAAAGATATTGGTCTGAAACTATTAATATTGTTTGAGGGTTTGTTTTTCTTTAAAATCGGGATGATAATGGCTTTTTTCCAGTCGGAAGGTACGGTCATTCTCCAACACGTGTTATACAGTTTAAGTAGGATTTCTTTTCCTTTCCTGCCAAGGTGTTTAATAAACTCTGGGTGGATCTTGTCAGGTCCAGGAGATTTTTTGTTCTGTAATTGTTCTATTGCTAAATCCAGTTCTGTTTCATTAAAATCCTGAATAAAAATATCATTTCGTATACCTTTTGGCTTACTAGTTTCTCTGATAGTTTTTTGGATAGCCTTATCTTGTTTTTTATACGCTTGGGGTATTCTTTGTGACTGAGCATAAAACTCTTTAAGGGATTCTGCTATTTCCCTATCTGTAGTTAAGCTTTTGTTATTATATTTTAATGGTTCAGTTGTATTTTTTGATAATTTTGTTTTATTAAGGAATTTGTATATTTTATTTCCATCTTTCCTATAGTCCATATGTTCTACAAAATTTGTGAAACTGGCCCTTTTTGAAGTAATTAATTCTTTCTTAAAAATGGCTGCTTTTCTTCTCCAGTTTTGTGCATCTTCTGCACACTTGGTTCTTTCGGCTTTGACTCTTGCTATATTTCTTTCGTGTTTTAACTTAGATAAAGATGGAGACCAAAAGTAGCTATATTTCTTTAACTTTCCTTTGGGGATATGTGTTTTGGCTGCTGTCAATAATATTTCACAATTTTTTTTATTCATTTCATCTGTTGACTTGAACTCTGATTCTAACAGTATATTACACTTCCCTTCTATCTCATTTTGGAAACTGGACCAATCTGCTTTTTTAAAATTCCAAGAAGTTTTAACTTTTGGTTTGTTACTTTTATTTATTAGACCTCTTATGGAGTTTATGGTGATTCTGTGGCCTGAACCTGGGTCTTCTATTATTTCTCTTTTTGTATTGTCAATTATGTCAGATGACACCATCAGAAGGTCAGGATTTGTACCCGAACCATTATAATGAAGGTAAGTGGGTGGATCATTTGGATTAAACATTAATTTTATTTTTGACGAGCTTAATAGGTCTTCTAAGACTCTTCCTGCTGAATTTATATCTCTGTAGCCCCACCTAGGGGAGTGTGCATTAAAATCACCTATTAAAATACTTTTGGGTTCTATGGGAATAGAATTTAGATCTAGTGTATTGTCTGGAGGGTTGTAGATACTGTAAATTCTATAGTGGTAGTTACTTTTCCATACTTCAATTTTAACTATTTCTGATTTATCTTGTTCTTCCATTGTTTTTTGGATTTGGATAGTAGCTTTCATACTTCTTTTAATTCCTGTAAGAATACCACTTGCTATTTGACGAGCCTTTGGAAGTATATGTGTAGTGTACTGATCCATTTCAAAGTATATTTCCTGTTCTTGTGATATATTGGCTTCTTGTACTGTGAAGACATCTATATCTTGGTCTTTTAATATTTTCATTAGCTCTTGTTTTTTAGGCTGGGACATGCCTCCTGCATTCCATTGTAGAATTCTTAAAGTATTGGAATTGTTGTGATGAAATTTGCCTAAAGACGTCCCCACCCGGAGATCCGACTGGGGGACAGTTTTAACTCCGGAATGTTTATCTTTAGGACTCATATTCATGTATGTGGCTTTCATGTAACTGTTTTCTTAACGGGCACCAGTTTTACAATGTGGCAGTTACATCACCCGACTTAAACCTCCATTTTGCAAGGGGGACCACACCTATCGTTGGTCAACGGGTCCATCGGACCTAGCCGGGAGGACTAAATAGGTGGCATTTAGATCCACCGACCTTCCCCTCATGTGCCTCTGAGGGACGCTGCTGTGCTGTGATAGGCCAGCACATATGTAAATGACATTTCCTCCATTTTAGATGAAACAGTTATACCGCTGTGATTGGGTCCCCAGAGCCTCATCTGTTAACAGCAGGGTGCACCACGGGCAGGATGAGGATGGGAATTGGGTAGGAGAGGCTATAGGAGGCGCATCACTACCCCTTACTACCCCCTTTTATCCAATATAATTTTGTGGATTTTCTTTACAATGTCTGGTGTGTTCATCTCTGCGATGTTTGTCTTGGCAGCTCGTACAGTCTCAAACTATGCCACCCAATATTTTACTGATGTAAAGGAAGAAGTAAACTCCCCCAGATTAGAATCTAGCTCAGCTTTAATACTAGTTGAACAAATGAAAGCATGTGTCACATAACGATGACCACTTTTATCCATTTTTACAAACTTCCTCACAGCATTCACTGTTGATGGCTGCCAAAAAATTACCAAAAAATGTAGCGTCATCAAACTTCAAACTTAAGCTTTATAAGGTTGGTACTTTCTACCACAGTAATTTGTTTGAAACAACAACCGGTTCTATATGTCAGATCGGGTACTTCTTGGACAGCCTTTGTGTGTATTATAAGTTAGCTGCACTAACTTATAATTAATTATTTTTCCTCAACATATAACTTTACTAATTGGCTTTTATCCCAGAGAAAATTGCAGCTTGCGCTCCTTAGCATATGCATTGATTTTAACATATGCAAATTATTTATTTAATTTTTATATATCTCCCTAACATTTCTTTATAACATTATTAATCTTACCACTAGTAATGCTGGTATGTGATTATGTAATCGTTGGAGAAAGACATACAGCTGTAATTTTTAGAAAAAAGTTTTAAACATTTTTGATACCTGATTGCACCTCTGTTTTAAGGCACTTTTAGACAGAAAAAAGAGAAAGTTTCTCTGACAAATGTTAATTGGTTGGTTCTACGCTAAATAGCATGTTCAGATATGATTGAAGTTTTGTTACAAGAAGAACAGGGAGGGTGTCATAATGTAAAGCTAATGCACGAAGTTATGCCGTTGTTGAAGCTAAGCACAAGGCTTTTGGTGCTCAATCAGGTTTATTATTATTCACGATGTCGCTTTTGCACGTCCATGGAAGCTCATTTGTCTCATTTTCAAGCATTATGGCGTAATTCAATAACATGAACGCAGTAGGCATATAGCTTTCATTTTATGAAAATTAACTCCTTGAAGGCATCGCGTTAACCGAATTAAGGGAGACACTACCATATTAGGAAATCATGCCTCCTTCATTAAAGATGCAGGCTGCTATTTCGTCTGAAAAGGAGATGTTTACTGTGGAAGCTGTTGGTACGCTCGCTTTCAAGATAATGTGGTTTCATTTTGCCGCGCACGCTTTTTATGTAAATGAAAGAAGAGTAGCTGAAATAATGTAGTTCATCAAACCTAACGAGCGCTTTGCAGCACCCTTAAATAATTTGTTAAGTCTTGATTGAGCAATTTGCTCTTAATAGTTGAGTGAGGTTTCAGATCTAAAATATATTTTAATACTTTAATTGTAATCCGCAATGCATTTTTCATAAGTCACTTCTGCTGCTTCTTCTTGCTGTTGTTGTTGTTCTTCTTCTTCTTCTTCTTCTTGTTCTTGCTGTTGTTGTTGTTGTTCTTCTTCTTCTTGTTCTTGCTGTTGTTCTTCTTCTTCTTGTTCTTGCTGTTGTTGTTGTTCTTCTTCTTCTTGTTCTTGCTGTTGTTGTTGTTGTTCTTCTTCTTCTTCTTCTTCCTCTTCTGCAATCCGGGGAGTAGGTTCATAGCCTGTTCCGTCCTCACACTGCATCATTCCCATCTCTTCCTTGGACGACCAAGATTATTCTTTCCATGTGTTCTTTCCAATTATTCTATTTTCTTCATCCTTCTCATGTATATTTTATTCTTCACCCTTACATACATTTTTGTTAGGTTTCCTCTCGTATCTTCAGACATGCGCAGTTCACTTTTGTATTTATTAGACATAGGGATGTCTCTCCGACGTCCATGATTAAGTACAGTGCCCACTCACATAAATGAATAACGACTTTCCATTTGAGAAAAATCACATTATCAATTTATGTATGTCTTGGTTGTGCAAAGAGAATGTAATTTCACAGCCTTCATATAGTGACCAGCTTTAAAAGATTTGTCTATCGCTCAAAGCCTACTGAATTCCCAAATTCCCCTTGCACCTACAAGGACATTAGCAGTAAGATAATTTCTGCAAATATTTATCTCGATCAACATGAACAGAAATAAGTGTTTGTATTGATACTCAGGACAAGAGTAGAGAAAGTCATGTGAGTACAACACATCAGATTTTTGAAAAGTGTTACCTAGATATACCCACATTTTGAAGGACTCCTCCCCTTATTTATGTCAGATTAGGTGGTTTCTAATCAATGTTTCGTGCCTAGTTGTCTTGTTTCTGCACAGTGTGTAGTTACAGGACACCTGCACAGCCTCTGTATCACCAGGACAAAGGGCAGCTTCAGTTAGTGCGGATTAGTGCACCAGTAGAGAAGTTGCTTCACTGGTCATGCGTCACCACAATCCAACAGATGACTGACCTGATCGGTAATCGGCTTTGTGGACTCTAAGGTCACCTAGCTAGTAGTAGTTGCGCCCTCCAACTTTACTTTCTTCTTCTTCTTCTTCTTCTTCTTCTTCTTCTTCTTCTTCTTCTTCTTCTTCTTCTTCTTCTTCTTCTTCTTCTTCTTCTTCTTCTTCTTCTTCTTCTTCTTCTTCTTCTTCTTCTCATTCTTCTTCTTCTCATTCTTCTTCTGCTTCTTCTTCTTCTTCTTCTTCTTCTTCTTCTCATTCTTCTTCTTCTTCTTCTTCTTCTTCTTCTTCTTCTTCTTCTTCTTCTTCTTCTCCCTGTTCTTCTTCCTCTCCAGCTTTTCTTCTCCTTCTTCTTCCAGTTCTCCTCCTTCTTCTGCTCTTTCTTCTTCTGCTTCTTCTTCCTCTTCTCCATCTCCCTTCAAGGATTACATGGACTTTATCAAACACAACTTCTTGGCTAGTAATCCATTTTCGTATTCCATTCTATCAAAGTAATCTTTCCAGTGAGTTTTATTTTCATCAATCTTGTTAACAGACAAAATATTCAAACCTGATATTGTTTCATTTCTTACTTTATGAGCTTTAGTCTTCCCTCTTACACACAGATATCATAATTTGTATTTCTGCAGGCTGTATAAATGTCTCTAGCTTTTTGTTTTGTGCATGATTCGGAGGTAGACAGAGCCATAATCTTATAACCAGGTTTCTCGTCCTTCTTTTCTTCATAATGCTCTTCTAATTGTTTGGTTTGAAATCTAAGCTTCATCTCAATGTGTTTGACAAATTTAAAACTAATATTACATCCCATATAACTACACTGTGATGTTTGTTCCAATATTTCCCAATTTATTACTAACTTTCTATTAAAAATCTTGCAGTATTTTCGTTAAATGCGTAGATAAGATTTGATTACAATCCATCACATTTTAGCTTTGATTATTTTCTGTATTTTGGATAAATAATTGATCATTAGCACTTAGAGGAGTATTTAAAGATTGGTTAAATTTTATTTTGGTCCCAACTGGCATTTCATTATTCAATTTCAGCACTATAACTGATTTGTTAACGTTACGTCTGACATTTTAGAACAAGAATTAATGACTATTTTTGTATTTAAATGCAAACTCTTGCTAACACTATTAAGGTGTCAATGAAAACCTCTGATTTCTAATATTTTCTATAAAAGGGCATTTTAACCTTGTAAGAGTGTACGCGCAGTCAGATGTATTTTCAGTAATAGTTTGCTGGTTCGGCACCAGGGATCGTTCGTCTTATCCCTGCCTGTCGCTTGTTCGTGGATTTGTGGTAGCGCCACCGTCGCTTTCTGGATTCTGATCCTGCTGTTTCTGAAATAACAGTTGAATTGTGTCCTGTTCGCTTTTTTGTAAATTGGTAAATGTGTAGTAATTGGTTTCTGAGGCGATAAATGAGACATTTTACTCGGTTAGTGTCAAATTTGCTTTGAGACTCAGCTAGTTCAAGAGGTACAATGATTTCAGTTTCTACGCTTCTCTGCAATATATAGGTTTTAGCTGCAACTTGATTCATACTGATTGATTCATACTCTGGCACAAGACTGAGGGAGCCATAGCTACCCTCAAATGTCAAGTTTCGCTTAACCATTGATTCATACTGTTGAAGTTAGTATCATGTTTACGAATGGTATTATATGCCATTACATTAGCAACAGAGATATCTGTTCCTTTCTCTAACTCTCTTGTGTCTTTCTCTTGTTTTCCTCTGGTGCATGGGTATCAGAGGTGAGAACGTCAAGCCCTTCAATCATTCAGAATTAGAGCACAGAGTTTCCCATCCGTATTTTCCCAGCAAACTACTATATTTTGTCAAACCAATGTTTTCTGTATACCAACAACAGTGAAAATTGACTTGAATGGCTCAAATATTTATTACGTTTGAAATAACATTGGCCAAGCATTATGCTTGTATGGTTTTGTGTATTTTTTTCACAAAACTCCACAATTAGTTAGATCTTTTGAACCTCTAACTTCCTATCCCTTTGTAAGTCCACATGGGAAAGTAATGTAATATACATACAGGGTTGAAGGTACTGCTTCGGCCACACGTTAATCAGTGATTTTGCATGAGTGTAACGAATGTACAATACAATTATTGTTAATAAAGAACCGTTTCGTCGAATAAAATTATTTGTGTCAAGTATTTGACGAATTGATATTGTAGCGTTTTTTAATATGTTGTTGATGTTAATGTGAGACGAACCTAGAGGTGCGACTTAGCTTTTATTAATTTTCGTTGGAATGGAAGTCTCTACAAAGTTTCATTACTCGCTGCCTAGCATCAGTCTGAGAGCTGTAAGATTCTATTACTGTTGTGACAGGAAGTAGTACGGATCTATCTTGTAGATGAAACAATCAACATTGTTTTAATGAATGTTTTGAACAATTTATTAACACTTAAAATTCATTATCCATCTCATGAAGCATTTTTACAATTTTCTGTTGAATATGGCGGACTTCTTCGCTAACAAACAAAATGGCTACGCACATCCAATGATTGTGAAAAGTCAATGCTCTTTTCTATTCTCGCTGCACTCATTTGATCTCAATCAATTACTGACGATATAGTTCTTTATTATGAATATCACAAAACTTCAAAATTAATTACTCACTTCTCGATATATGATAATTACTTCTCGTCGTTAAGTAAGGTGCTAAGTAGCACCTTCCACCCGGTATAAGATAACTGTGACTTTTCCGTCGGCAACGCCTACCAACAGACGAGAGCTTCAGACAGTCACGACTGAGCTATAGAACCGGGCAAAATAAGTGGTAAAAAGGTAAGAAATTGAAATGTACTGCCTGAGAAATACAATAGGCATCTTACCACATATATGTACATACATAAACCTGCTAAATCATTACACCACTAAACGTGAATAGCTTAAAAATTACATTCCAACGAACGCAGAAAAGAATCATACGGAAGTTTATTTCAAAATGATGGCAAAAAACATCTGATGTGTTACACCCACATAGCTTTACTCTTGTACTAACTATTCTTACACTCATTCCAATTTCTTCTTTGTGTTAGTTGAGATAAACACTTGCAGAAATATCGTATTAATTATCTTCTTGTAGGTGCAAGGAGAATATGGGAATACAGTACGCTTTGAGCGACAGTTAAATCCTTTAAAGGTTTAAATTCCGTTCTATTTGCACAGTTAATAGGTATATAAAAATTAATAACGATGTTCCATTCGACGGAAGTATGTTTCCCAAAACTCACACAAATAACAAGTAATATCTCCGAAATGGTTCACTATATAAATATATAGGCATTAATTGTGTGTTTTAGTAAGATCTATATTTTTGTATATTATGATTTGATCTATCTCTTCGGTGTAGCAGTTATGCAAAATCTTCGTGTCGTATCCTTGAAAGACATTAAACTTAAATACCAACTTTGGTTTTTAACCGACTTTTCGTTAATGAATTATGATGTCCACAGACAGACAAATACACAGTCACACACACGGACCTTTTTCTAAAAATGCATGTTTTGGATTCAGGGGAGGGGGGGCGTCTCAAAACATATATTCCCGGTGAAATCTTGGTATCTAATTTTTGGGTGGAATACAACACTTCCTCTAATTTACTATACGTAGTAGAGAAAGTAAAAATCGTGGTAAGTGATTTACGATTTTTCGATCAGGGAAAACCACGAAAAATCCAAAAACAGGAATAGAACCCGTGCCTCACATGTTACTGCAGAGCCATATCGTTTGATGTTTCCTCTATTTTCAACACACATTTCAAGATGCTACCTTACCTATCTGACAGACAGTAAACTGTAGATTTCCGTCACGGGCAACTGTTTGTAAATCTCAGAATACCAAACACTGTAACTATTTTCAAACAATTGAATATCAAACCAGGGATGTCGTCGAATGCCAGATGTGCTTGTGTCTGAAAAGCTAGCAGCAGTACGAATGTACCAGTTAGCATGCATTATACCACTGTGATTTAAACAAGAAGATCTCACCAAACTTTCATCTCATGTTTTCATTAATAATTTCATGCCTCAGCCACGGTTTATTTAGTTAAAGGAGCTCAAACTCTGGCAGGCTTCACTAACTTTAAGTCTCTGTTCCGGACGAAGGAAAATTTGCATTCAGTGTTCGCCAAATTATTAGCGCTCTCTCCAGGAACAGAATATAATCCTGTGGGAGGCAGGCGTCGTGCAAGTAGGTGCTGTATCTACTTCTAATGAGGGATTTAGCATTTAAAATTACACGGCCGTGTTTTTATTGCCTAGAATTATACATTAAGCGAAAAAGCTATTTACCTTTTCCTAGCAAAGACTTACTGCATTTAATGAAAGCGAACCCGGAGTAAAGTAAATAAAAAAATCCTGGGAAAGATAAATACCGCAGCCTTATGCGGAACCAATTCAGGGAAACTGCTTCTTTATTCAGCGCATGTTATTCTTCCATTTTTTCCACTGTTTTATACCACTGGAGGCGCGCAATCCCTTAAGCCATAAACTTTGTGTTTTTAAATCCTCAAAGGCCTGGACTTCATTGGCATCAAGGGGGATCTGAAAGAACATTTGTTCCAGCATAAAGAACGGGTTATCGAACTGAGAATTAATTAATAGGATGAAAACTGTTACCATGTTTCTGTCACCCTTAAATATAGCTTCGGATGCTTTAACTTAAATTGTAGTTTAATCATGGTCCATTTTGGCTCAGAGAGTTAAAAAAAAAGAAAGAAGCTTATTTTTAATTTCCGTACCACATATAATAACAGTAAATATTTGATGCCACTCAACAATTTAATACAATATTTCAGTAAACATTCCGTTTTGAGGTCCCCTGAACCCAAAATGAGAATTTTTATGACATTACGTCTTTCTTTACGTGTCTGCAGTATGTAAATACATAATTTTGATGACACTCAAAAATTGGATACAAGATTTCAATAAAAATACCGTTTTGAGGTCCCCTGAATCAAAAAAGGCACTTTTTATAAAAAGCCTCGATGTGTACATGCCTCTCTCTCTGTGTATGAGGGAGACCCAATTTCGATTCCCGGTACCGGCGTGGAGATTTTCTCTTTCTGGGTGACCTGGTCTGGGGTACACTCAGCCTCGTTAGGTCCCTGAGGGGCCAATTAAGGGGCCACTTGACTGAAAAGTAGTGGCCCCTGGTCGAGATCACCTAACCGGTCAGAAGGGACCACTTCCCACCCCCAGTATTGCACCCCTCTCATGACGCCTGTGGTTGACAGAGGTAGAGGACGCAGCGGTCGGAATGTAGGCCTTGGCCCGGGTGGGTTGTTGTGCCATGGGGTTACTTTTTTTCCTTCTCAAATGTGTCTAACGATTTTTATTAAAATACTCTGACAGATTACAAAGTCCAGTAGCTTTATCTGTCACTTTTTTCCCCTTAAAATTGAGCCACAAAACACAGTCCTCTTTATTTTGTGGCTAACACAATTTACAACTTGTCTCGACCTTGCAACTCACAATTGTTGACACAAAACGCCAATACTGCTCGACTGTTCACACATACTTAAAACTAGTTGTCAATATGTGTTTCTTTCATCACTTAACACCCCGAAGAACCGCTGTATCTGGCCGCCGCATTCGCTTATAAAGACGAGAATAACGTAGCATGGATTTTTCTCGAAACCACATTTTCTCGAACTTTTCATCAATAAGCTGGCAATCGAATGTTTTCAGAACCGTCAGCAAACTCTTTGTCCTGCACATTCAGTCAGCTTTATTCTGATGCGGAGGTCAGGTATTTACAAGCATGGTCTGAGGTAGCTCGACCTTGAGCGTCTGATGGCGACTGCCGGCATCACAATGCCATATGCTAAAGATATTTTCGTCGCAAATGAAATGTATGTCTTCACTTTTCTGGTTTTTGCATAACTGGTAAACCAAAAATAATAGATATTACACAAAGCTTGAGATTTCGTTAAA
The DNA here is from genome assembly GCA_030765045.1 of Tenodera sinensis. NCBI lineage: Eukaryota > Metazoa > Arthropoda > Insecta > Mantodea > Mantidae > Tenodera > Tenodera sinensis. The sequence goes on from CM060970.1 coordinate 45,394,602, forward strand.
ATTCACAATTTATATCAAATAGATGTTTGTGTGCGACTAAGCATTTCCGAGATATTCCTTGTTATTAATTTGAATTTTCAAATACTTGCTCTTTTCTCCTATCGGAAGATGTACATAGCTTTCTTTGTCCTGGGCATACAAATAAATAAGAATTCTAAAGCCCTCACATAGCTATCAGCTCTTAAAAGTTTTGATTATAGCTTGTCTACTGCAATCTCCTATTTCCGGCGTTCCTGCGGGGAAATATGTAATAAAACTGTTTCTATACACGTTTATCTTCATTAACATCCAGTAGATATCAGAATCAGGTTTTGGAAGAATAGTTTATTGAATAATGAGTAGAAAAAGTTATGTGAATGTAACACATGAGGCTTTTTGCTGATAGTAACAGCAGTCTTGTCTACTTTATCCTGTTTGTGATGGAGTGTGCTCCTTTCTTATGTTCTACCTTTTCTCTGTCTCTTTCTTCCTCTTTTCTCTCTTTCTCTCTTTCAGTCTCTCCTATTAGCTATTTTGCCAAAATAAAATAGCTGTTCTGCAGTAATATTAAGAAACAAACAGTATATAACTTTTTTAACCCTTTAATTGGCAGCTTTGCTTACAAGCACATATAAGTTTATAAACTTTTGAGATACTTTATTGGCTCTTTCTTTTTAATTTGTTGTTATGCCAACCTAAGTAAATACCTATTAATTTTTTTGTAAATCTGTTTTTTTTTTTTTTTTTTTTTTGAGAAAAATAAGTACAATCTATGCAGAAGGCAATCAAATGTAACCCCGTCAGCTTCTAAGCGTGCTATTACACCGATTATTTTGCATGGGCCCTCCCCTTCCTTTACCACAGGCACATATGACTGCAGTTGATAGGACTTGAACTCACGATGTTCGGTTTTGAATGACTGGCCAATCCATTACGTATCGCCTTAACCATCATGGCTATTCAAATCGCTTCAGCTAAGGCACCTCCGAAAGAAATACAAAAACCGCTTTAGGAATTAGAGGAAGAATGGCATATGTAGCAAAATGACCTGCCAATTAAAGGTTTAGAGCCCTAGTTTAATATTCACCAAAAGTGTAAAACAAGTCTAGCAAAAAACAAGGAATTATTTTTTAGACAATAGTGACTTTTATCTATTTTCCGCATTAGCTATCATGCTTGAGAATTTCTACCGAAAATGCTAATAAAAGGTAACTTCAACTATTTAGGTTTGTATTTATTTTTGCAGTCACATAATATTATCATACTTACTTAAATTTTATCATTGAAATTTATGATTATCGTCTTCACTTCTTCGTAAACATCGTGTCTAATAGAGCACTATTCCTCAGACGTTAGCACGATTGACCTAAAGACTTGATGGTGATTGAATTTATTTTATTTTTGTCGCACTCTATTCGATTGTTTTCTGTAGCAACAACTTTATGTGTTTATTTCTTTAGCTGTAAGAATGATTAATCGGCAGTTAACGTGTCAAGCAGACACTGCCTACTCTCATTACATATTGCTGACGCTTGTTCTTCCTGTTAGTTATGCGACATTGTTCTGATATTGCAAGTAGAGTGCCACTACTTCTCACAAACAAGAGTATGATCTACAAAATGCCAAGGATTTGGAAGAAGTCCACCATACTTATCAATTATGCTACCCAAATATTTAAATTCTTCAACAGTATGAATATTGCTATTGTTTAATACAATTTTGCTTGTCTTTTTACTATTTTCGTATGAGTCCCTTTTATCACTTCTGATAGAATATTGGCTTTACATTGCATATAATCAAAACTATGGGAGAGTAAGCATGTATCGTCAGAAAATCTAATTGTTTAATCGCCACGTTGTACCTCTTCTGCCACTTCCAACAGCCCTTTTCATAATATCATTCATAATGATCAGAAATATGATCGGAGAGAGAATAGAGCCCTGTTTCACTCCATATGTAGTTATGTTTTTGTGAGTTTTATGTGTAACATTGCAATAATTTTCATACCTAAGTTTAATTACTCAACAGATTTTTCTTGGTATACCAAATTTTGTTATTGTGTTGCATATATAATCTCTGTTAGGTGAGTCAAATGCTTTTTTAAAATCACTGAACAGTACACTGTTCACAAACTGGGATTCACCAAACAGTATTTATTTACATTTTATAAATACAATATTTTCTGTTTCAGAGCTGATAAGCTTTAGGATTTTACAGATACGTCATTCTTTTTTTTCCAGTGTTATGCTTTGTAGTGTTAATTATAGGCAGTTGTATGAAAGCGCAATGTTGTGTGACGTAGCGATCGAAATCTCGTCAATGTCCGAGGAGGGGGTATTAAGTTGAACGATAAGGGCTAACGTGACGAGTTTATCCTTCCACTAATATTTCCAGGAATTCCCTCCTCGCTGTTGGTGTGAAAAGATAATACAGAACAGCTGACTGCACAGATTAGTTTCATTTACTCTCGCTGACATCGCCACAAGCGGATGGGTTTCAAAACCAGTGACAACCTCCCTCACTCTATGGTCACACAAAAACGACCACGTTCGTGTTTAAACTGCACATCTAGCACAAAAAGCTAAATGAATCCTAATTATGCAAATATTAAAAAGCATGGTAGTGTGTACTCTTCGCTTTGTGCAACATATGAAAAGTAATTATGTCAGTGTGCTGTTATTTTGTTAATTAAATATTGAACGAGCAACAGTGACCTATGTAAAGTTTTATTTACCATGTTTTTGTTATCCTTTAGAAGTGCATTTGTTTTTTCTAACGCTAGATTTAATACGCTTAACACTAACCCTATCATGTCTATTTCGCTTTTAATCTGTCGTACCACTTTAGTTCAATTAAATGGAAATGTTGTAGTTTGCTAATCATAGCTATCTCTACATGCACTGCTATTTTCTTTACTGCATATAGTAAGTAGTGGAAGCATTCCATTCGACCCAAAAATTGGATGTCCAGATTTCACCGGAAATATGTGTTTTTAGGCCCCCTGAATCTTTTTTTAAAAAAAAGTCCTCTGTGTGTGTGTGTGTGAGTGAGTGTGTGTGTGTGTGTGTGTGTGTGTGTGTGTGTGTGTATGTGCGCGCGCGCGCGTCTGTCTGTGATCAGCAAACCACAGACTAAAATCGGTTAAAAACCAAAGTTGGTATTTAAGGTAAAGGGTACAGTTCCAGAGGGGGACACCTCGCTCACTTCGACCTACACAGACCTATTGTGGCTACCACCCCCCAGGAGGCAAGGATGAAATGAGGGAGCCCAAGGTGCCACACAGGGTCGCAGCTAGACAGGCCACAGAGACGCACGGAAGTCCCTAACTAAAGTTGGTATTTAAGTTTAATATCCTTTAAGAATACGACATGAAAACTTTGAAGAAAATTCCTCCATTGTAAACTAGCCTTTATATGGAGAATTTTATTTTCTCAAAAATGGCTCTAATAGTTTTGGTTAAAATACCATATGTTATAATATATTTTTATGGCAAATGAATTTTCTGGCTATAGCATACGTAGTCCTGTTTACTCTTCGTGACTTTTGCATACGTAACTGGTAAACATACCAGATAGAACATATCTTACAATACAAAAATGTAGATCTCGTCAAAATACACTATTTATGTCAACCTTTTTTGTAGCGTACGCCTACCACCTAGGCGGCCCGGGTTCGACCCCAGGGACCCGGATGTGGTATTTGTGAAGAGACGTCAGAGCGGGTTTTCTCTGGGTTCTCTGGTATCCCCCACGATCCATTCCATCAATTGCTCCATTGTCACCTTTCCAATCATCGATTTCGTCTGCATTTTATATCATCCTCTACTTCACTGCCATACCTGGTGCTTGGCTGGCCAGCCGCTTTCAGGTCTTCACTCTGTCCGGTCCATAGGTTCGTTTGCTCCCCGACAGGCGTCTGACCCTAGGCACTGGCTTGTAAGTCCTACATAAGGGGAGGGTAAAAAGGAAAATACGAAAAAAGATCTTTTGTGTGAATTAAACCATTTCGCGGATATTCCTTGTCATTTCTGTGAGTTTTGCAATAGGTACTGAACCTTTCTCAAATGGAAGGCCGTTATTCGCTTTTTTATCTCCGACCGTGTAAAGAGATACTCCCCCTGACCTTCAAAGATGAGATCATTTCTGCAAATGGTTATCTCGACATGAAGAAGATAGAGGAAGCATAGTTTGAAAAGGGTAGTTAGTACTAGAATAGGGAAATTACATTTCTATTCTTTCCTCAGGACTATAAAAAAGTAAACCCCAGAACAACAGCCCATGAAGCGCCAAGTCTTACCGCCCAGTCACTGCGTCCTCCAACTCTGTCCACTACAGGTGTCATTGGTGGGGTGCAGTACTGGAGAGAGGTACGTGGTCAGCGTCCCATCCCTCCCAGCTAGTTATGGAGCCTTTCCTCAGGACTGTGCATTCCTAAATTTAATTTCATATGTACGTATGTTACCATTTTGAATGCTGATGTTAACAGATAAGCGCACACACACACACACACACACACACACACACACACACACACACACACACACACACACACACACACACACACACACACACGAACCCTTATCTAAAACTCAATTCTTACATTCAGATGATTTAGAACAAAATAGCACATATTTAAGATATTTTCATGATATTTGCAATCTATATCATGAATTTTCTGTGAATAGGCTTTGAAGTCTGCTTCATTCTGAACGTCTTTTACGTAACTGATAAACCGTAAGAGCTAAACAAAATCTGGCTACAAAGAAAGCAGAACACCTTAAAGTGCATAATTTATATCAACTGAGTTTATTTATTTATTTGTATTAATTTATTATTTGTTGTGCAGTTAACTCGGAGATAACCCTTATTGCGGGTTTGCATTTTATAATACTTGTAATTTTCTGAAATAGGAAGTGATTATTCTTTCTCTGTGTGTTCTCTTTCTTGCTTTCGCTCTCAGATTATCTGTACCTTTCCCTTTCTTGCTATGCAAACTGAGGGAAAGTTTAGAACAATTACAGAACGACTCGCTCTTACAGTGTTTGACTATCGCTTATGCCTTCTATATTCCCCTAATTCTATTGTATCTATAAATAAATATGTAATAAAACTATTTCTGCAAATCCTACCTCGAATAAGATGAATAAATACAAGAATAAACTTTTGTAATAATAGTTTGTACCTGACTGAGTAGCGAAACTCATGTGATTTCAACACATCTAAATAAAACTCAAGTAAGCTTTTTATTGCTTTCTAGATGGTTTCTATAAGTTCTATACGGATCTCCCACTATTTCCTCGTATTTTAGCTGGCAGTGAAGGTAAACCCTCTGATGTATTTATCTTTTATTTATTTTTTTAACGGACATCAAAAATGAGTTTCCGGTGAGATCCAATATCGAATTCATGACCTGAATACAATACTTCCGTTAATCTGCTATATTTAGAAAAGGAAGTAAGCCTGCTCTTTCTGGATTCAAAGCGCCTCAAAATGTGCATCTAGCTGAAATCCCGATGTTGAATTTCGTATTGAATACACCAATTCATCTACGTACTGCAAATATGTGCTAGGGAAATTAAAAATAGAAATCTGATGTGTTGCACTCACATGACTTTCTCTACTGCTGTACTAACCATTCTTACAAACTCTTATTCCTATATCTTCATGTTAATATAGATAAACAATCGCAAGAAATTATATTATTGCTTGTTTCCTTGTAGGTGCAAGGGGAATACGGAAATACAGTAGGCTTTGAGCGATAGTTAAATCTTCTAAAGCTTTAAAATTCCGTTCTATTTACACGGGTACCATATAAAAGTGAATAACGATGTTCCATTTGACAAAAGTACAAGTTCACCAAAACTCACACAAATAACAAGCAATATCTCCGAAATGGTTCACTCCACAAAAAATGTATTCAGACATAAATTGTGTGTTTAAGCAAAATCTACATTTTTGTATAGTAAGACTTGGTTTACCTGCAAAAATCATCCAGAGTAAATAGGACTTCATGGGCTATAGCCAGAAAATTCAAGATATACGTTTCATTTATTATAAAAATATCTTAAACATATGGCATTTTAATCAAAATCGTTGGAGTCATTTTCAAGAAAATCAACACTTTCATAAATTTTCGATGTAGATGGTAGTTTAGGGCGGAGTAATTTTCTTCAAAATCTTCGTGTCGCATCCTTGAAAGACATTAAACTTCAACTTTGGTTTTTAACCGACTTTTCGTTTTTGAGTTAGGCTGTCCATAGACTGACAGAGACAGATACAGACACACACACACACACACACACACACACACACACACACACACACACACACACACACACACACACACACAAACGGACCTTTTCTAGAAATTCTTTTCTTTGGATACAGGGGGCCTCAAAACATATATTTCCGGTAAAATCTCGACATCGATTTTTTGGATGGAACACAATACTTCGTCCACTTTACTATACGTAGTAGAGAAAGTAAAAAAACAATGTTTTAGGGGAGAAAAACCTAATTGAAGCAGGTTCAAAGATAGTAAAGTTCTGAACGACATCGCCTTCAAGCTTCCGCTTTAAATTTCTACGACATGCACCGTTTTATCCACCAGTGATCAAATTATGGCTCCTGGGCCTTCCACTTCGCAGGACATGTTCCCGGCAGCTTTATCAAGTGCTGAGCAAATTAAATTACAAGTTATCTATATAAAACCAAAATCACTCCCTTGACTATCCTCTCGCCAGCCTCCACATTTAATAACATTTAAGGTTTTTGAGGGCCTAATAGATTAATGGAACATGCACAGCTTTGAGCACGAGGCGGGGTTCTTTATAAACGGTACTGTGGGAAAACACAAGCGAGGGAGGTTGTTTGCAGGACGTAAAGAGGACTTTAATGGTCCACAAGTGGAGGATGTAAACGAAGTCGAGAGATAACAAGATGGCGTATCGTTGGAATAATGTGCTTTTCAAACTTCTCGCCAGGGGTGCTATGTGTTGATGTTGTGCTTGTTTAAGGTATAAGTAGGCAGTAGGGAAACAGATGAGCTGCAATCATACACACCTTATTTTGTTTTTTCAACAGGTCTTATACTTGCAGTAAAAAAAACCTCAACAAAGCATTCTCTATATTAAGCTTATTCTTTAACACACACACACACATACACACACACACACACACACACACACACACACATACACACACACACACACACACACACACTCAGGTACACATACACAGTGTGGAAGATAACGTTTCGGCAATGCGTAAACCAGGGTTTCTACATGAGTGTAACAAATATGTACAATACAATTATTGCCAATAAAGGACCGCTTCACCCCAAAAAAGTAGTAATTTGTGTCAGCTATCTGGAGCCATCTACCTTCTTGACCAAGGGTATAAATGGTTTATTATTTCACTAACTGCCACGCAAACATTTTGTGAACAATGTTGTAACGCATATTTACTTTACTTCGAATGAATATTAGAATGCCATGCAAAGTGTAATTTCTAGAAGAGCTTTTGCAACTTCCCATTAGGTTAAATTGTTACTAAATTCATTCTCACTAAAATAAACTGACATTACAGCATTATTCGCACAATGTCTAAGCGACAGTTAATAGATTAGTAAACCATTTATATCCATTCAAGAAGCTATATAGCTCAAATTTATATGAGAGAACTGATTTTTTCGGCGAAACAGTTTTTTATTGACAATGTTTGTTGCACCCATCATGTAGAATCCTTGATTAACGTACGGGCGAAGCAGTACCTCCCACTTCCGTTGAAGAAGAAGAAGAAGAAGAAAAGAACGAAGGAAAAAACTTTGCAAATTCAAACCAATATAAAAAATCTGATGTGTTGCACTCACCTGACTTTCCCTACCCTTGTATTAACCATTCTTACAAACTCTTATATTTGCTTTGTGTTAGTTGAGATAAATATTTGTACAAATTATCTTATTGCGTATTTCCTTGTAGTTGCAAGAGGAATATTAGAATACAGTAGGCTTTGAGCGATAGTCAAATATTTTAAACTTTTGAGATCCCGTTTTCTTTACACGCTTAATATATAAAAAATGAACAACGATGTTCCATTTGAGGAAAGTTCTAAGTTTTCCGAAACTGATACAAATAATAAGGAATAATTGAATAATTCCGGAATGGTTCACTCCCCCTCCAAAAAAAAAAAAAAAAAAAAAAAAAAAATTAGACACAAGGTGTGTGTTTTAGCGAATTCTACATTTTTTGTATATTACGATTTTCTCTATCTCTTACGATTTACCAGTTATTCTAAATTCACCCAGAGTAAACAGCACTACATAGGCTATAGCCAGAAAATTCAAAATATACATTTCGTTTGTCACACAAATATCTTAAACATATGACATTTTAATCAAAATCGTTAGAGCAATTTTCAAGAAAATAAAAATGTTCGAAGAATTTTCCATGTAAAGGGTAGTTTTGGGTTTTGGATTTTCTTCAAAATCTTCGTGTCCCATCCTTAAAACACATTAAACTTAAATACCAACTTTGGTTCTTAACCGACTTCTCGTTTTTGAGTTATGCTGTCCACAGGCTGAGAGACACACCGAAGTGGATGCATATTAAGGTGCCGTTTATCAAAATATACCCTCCAACACCTCAAAAAAATCTTTGCATGAGAAACTTTTAATTAATTTCCATTTTCTCAAAGGAGATTTTAACGTGATAACGAATGGTGTACCGGAAACAAGTTCCAACGCTTTTTGCAGATAAAATGACCTCGTTTCTAAAGAAATAAGGATAGGCATCGCTGAGATAGAATATACGACAGGTGTTGTACATTTCACAGCGCAGTTACGGCCATGCGGTGGGGGGGGGGGGGGAGGGACAGGCAGTAGAGTCTGTGATTCGTTTTCGTTAAAACCATTAGATGACGAGAGAAAAAATAAAAATTAGCACACGAAAATGAATAGATGTTCAGGTACCAGTTACCCAAATATCTGCACTTACACCCCTAACAGCCTGTATAAGTCTTGGAAGGTAACATTCGTCTTTTAAGCGGATATTAAAATTTAATATCTCAATATATAGAGACCACATGTGCAATGTTAATTTGATATATTTCATCTATGCTTTGAATTGCGTGAACGCCACTGTTTTAGTTCCGCATAGTATTGTTTTATAGATGTTTTATAGATCGTCTCACAGGCGGACATTACTGTAAAGGAAACATAGACTAATGTTTGATTTTTGGAAGTTTTGCATAATTTCTTGCAAGATATGTAAAATTAATCATAATATTAGTATTAATAATTCATCAAGCTTTTAAATTGCTATATTCACTAAGTGCACGTAAAATACTAGATTTTCTCATCTTAGTCTCTCAGACGGATGTTACTTTTCACATGTTACCAACTAAGGTATAAGGAACCTTCACTACCAGTTTGCCCTCACGAATCCTTCTCTCCTTCGTTATATTGTTCTTCATCGAGTTGTGAAACAAAGCTTTTCTGTATAGAATTTCAATTTTCTTTTGTTACAGCGAAACCGCCCGATACTCTCAAAGTACGACTTGGTTTGTAATTATGTTATTAAACCTCGTAACTCTTTCAAATTTAAGTTCCTACAATGTTAAAACGGAGGGTAGGGAGAAAATTTCAAAAGCTCTGATATTATGGCTGGCAATTAAACTTGTCTGTTGTAAAGAAAAAAAACGCCTTGCTTAATTAGTAAGTTTTAATAAAAATAGATGTAGACGAAGTTCTATTTAGCTTTATTTTTAACCTCAGAGCCATTAAAAGAGCTCATGCTTCACTAATTACCACAGCGTTTTCCTCTAATTACCTTCACACAAATAGCGGCACGTCTAAATAACACGTAATTCCACGAGATTTTTCCTCATCTCGCCCGCCAACACGCCATACCGTCTTCATTTGTTACCAGAATAGAGGGCTTCTGTAGATGAGATTTTTTCATTCCCTTATTTCATTTAGCGGGTTTTGGCGAAATGATTAATCTTCCTTTTGCAGCGTATTTTTTTTCTGTTTCTTTCTGTGGCGTGCGAAAGTTCTCTTTGCTCCTGTTGGAAAACGGAACAGCCGTTGAGGGGTTTCCGAGTACCGCAAAGGAATGTCGAAAGCAAAGGAAATGTATGTAAAAAAGACGTAAATGTGGTAGAATTCACACGTTGCCGCAAGAATTCTTTTCAAATCTGCTGGTTTCTGCAAGTAAGAACATTGGAGCTTTGCACCGTTAAAATATTTAAAACGTAGGCATTTGACACAAATTTTTGTCGACTATAAGTGGATAAAAATAATGCAATGGGAAGGTTAAAATAGGTCTAAATTTGCTACATCCTTTTGTTATAACAAATTTAAGTGGACTGCAGAAACGTTATTAAACTGACTTTACATACTATTGTAACTGAAGCTCCGCGGTAACATATTAGGCTCGCATTCGGAAGCTCGTGGGTTTCATTACCGTAGCCGATATTTCTGGCCCATGAATTTTTTCAGGAGTTTCCTGGGATCGCTGGGGGAATGCTGGCAAGGACAATTACATTCCCGAATTACAGTGGCTCTAGAGGTCTCAGAAGAGGACAGAGGAATCAGGATGCGAGCCATCACCGGGGAGTTTAAATGTGTAGTTCTTAGGGACCTTACCCTCTGCTGTTATCTCCCCTCCAATCCGAGCATACTTTGCACCTCTCACTTCATTTGCCAGCTTCCCTAGAGTCTGGAAGTGTGAATTGCAGTGTGCATGTTTGTGCGAATTTAACGTCATAAGTTAATCCAAAGTAATAGAAGCACAAAGATCAAAAACAGCACTAACCGAATGAACACCATTGCTCCAAGATGTTAAAGGCCGCCGATATGACCTTCGATGTCCCAGTAGCACGTCTGCCTCTGGCGTGGAGGACCCGTGTTCGATCCCCGGTACCGGCGTGAGGATTTTTCCCCCGCTGGGAGGTCTGGCACGAGGTGCACTCAGCCTCGTTAGGTCCCGCAGGGACAGTTGAGGAACCACTTGATAAAGAAGTAGCGATCCCAGGTTGCGAAGGCCACATAATCAACCTGGAGGGCTCGGGTGCTGGACACGTCCCACCATCCAGTACTGCACCCTATTCATAATGCCTGTGGTGGGCAGAGGTGAGAGACGCAGTAGTCGGGCGGTAAGCCTTCGCCCGTTAGGGCTGTTGCGTCAAATATTTTTATTTGAAATTATCTTTACGACATAAGTTCCCATTTAGCCTCGCATTCGGGAGGCCCCGGTTTGAACCCCCGGAGCCAACCAATCTGACCAGCAATTTTTCGGAGTTTTCGTCAGCCACTAGGGCGAATGCTTCCTAACATCCCTTTCATTCCTTTCCTTCTTCTTCACCACCATACCAACCATTGGCTGATCGCTTATCCTGGACATGCTAAGATGCAAAATTTGCTTGCTCCTCGAGAGACCACTGACCCAAGGCATTGGCTTTTAGGTTCTATGGGTTGTAAGTCATATAGAGAGGAGGGTAATCCGTTGAAGAAGAAGAAGAAGAAGAAAAATAAGAAGAAGAAGACTGTCATTGAGGGCCGTTGTCCTTCTTGTTTATTCAACTAACCATTTATAGAGTAATGTACAGTTTCTGGTTTATAGCTTTTAAAATCAGCAGGTTCCAGTTTATATATCGTGGAATTGTACTGATTATTGTATTACTTCCCTGTTGTAATTATCTCTAATACTTGATGTTTGGGAAAATTTGTTCTTCGAATCCCGTAGTGTTTACTGGAATTTCAGTAGAAATTGTTATATATTTACTTTTCATTTAAATTTTAATTGGATATAACTAGTTTAGATGATATATTTTGGTAATGTAAATTCATGCAACACATTTGTTTGTTATCTTTAAATTCAGGGGCGTGGGCTGTGTATGATATAGCCCAAGGTTTCTGATTAATTCTCTTTTATGTAAGTTTAACCTGTGAATCAATAGTCCCAATATATTCTTACGTATGCAGATAACACGATATGGTCTTCTATTTTACTGCTTAAGGCACTTGACCTGTTTCTACATCAAGAAATCGAGTCCCTCTATCTTAATAATACCTCGTCAATATTCCTTCTTCATTGTTATGGTGTAAAATGAATAACGTTTTAAGTCTTGGATTCTACCTGTCATCGCTACTTCATTTCGTTTTATTTCTTTACTGCTTTTTTTTTTAAATTTCATGTAACGTGCTCCTGAACGCCAGAACTTCATGCCAGATATTTATATTTTTATTTTCTCTGCTCCTTGCCTGCACTAGTCTATTCCACATACAAATTGAAACCAATAATTGACTTGTTTTGAAGTCCCTTGAATCCAAAAAGCTCTTTCAGAAAAAATCTGTTTTTTTTTTTTTTTTTTTTTTTTTTTTTTTTTTTTTTTTTTTTTCCCTTTTTGGTGTGTGTGGATGCTGATTAAATACCACAATTCAATTGGTATTTAATTCCAGCAGCGTCTCCTAAGTATTACGGAGATCTTTAAGAAAACTAAACAACCCTTTACCGTTATTTACACGATAAATGAAATGTATATCTCGAATTTTCTCTGAATAGCCACTGGAGTCCTTTTCACTCCGAATAACTTTTGCGCAACTGAAAAACCGTAAGAAATAGACAAAACCTTACTACACAAATTATACTTATATCTCGTTAAAGTACATAATTCATTCATTGGAATTCTTACAATTTTCTCAAGTCGCTATTCCTAGTCAGTCATAGAGAACGTAATTTAAAAGACACCGGAAAGCGATCCGTTCTTAAACAATGTGAATAACGCTTAAGTCTGCTCTACTGACTTTAATTGTATCTACAACGATATATGTTTTAAAAACATTTCTAAAATAAAATAATAAAACGTTTAATGCTACGCTTTTAAAACAGACTAAAGGTAAAAATGTGTTTCTTTTAGCCTCATATAGCTTGTCCTAAAATGTGGTGATTCTGAATTTTGATTCACAATAATTTTGTAACAAAAACAACTAGTCCAGCCCAATTAACCTTTTCTCGCTTTATTTTCTTCCAAAATGTCTACACAAATACACAGTTCTTGTTTAATGACGTTAACACAGTTCTTCAGTCTTTCGTGATATTACAACTTACAACGGTTCTCTTCTCGTAACCTTGACACACCTTTCACTGTCTTTCTTCACTTTCCCTGTCTCCCATATAGTAACTCTGGCGATACAATCACTCAACACTCAATAAAACTTCAATTACACGCACACACTGACCGACTTAAGTCTGTAACCGTAGCTCCTCTAACTCGTCTCGTCTCCTTATATAACGAGGATGACGTAACACGGACCTTTCTCGAACTTCTATAAATACGTTGGCTGCGAGGCACTTCTCGAATGCTCTGGAAAACCCGTTGTCCTGCCGCCTGATTGTTATTAATCGCGTGTTTGCTCGGCGAGTGGTGTCGGGAAGCTTGTCCTTCAGCGCCTTTGTTAGGCGCTGTGTAAATGGCGCAGCCCGCCCCGCCCATCCTTTGTTGTGTTTCCACAGCCGCCGCAGCCGTGGCCCGGCGTCACAATAGAATATGTATAAGATTAAACGTTCTAATTTGTTATTTTATAAGTGCTATTAAAATGATTTATAGCCGGCAGTTGAAGATGTGAAGTAGATGTTAAAACAGGATGCAAATCTGCAAGAAGTTGATACAGTTCGCTGCGAAAAGAATTATAATGAAATTATCGCCACTTCTCCCATAGGTAAAATACCAAAGTAAACTGTTTGCATGCATTCATTCTTGGTCAGTGTGGTTTATTTTAAGATGTCAGCAAAAATAAAACGTCTTATAATAAACATTGGACAGAAATTCGAAGTTGCTATCGACAGAGTGCCAGCGGACAAGAGATTGAAAGAATTAGAGATCTGAAAGACTGCAAATTCGCATTGAAATTTTAAAAGAAAGAATTGAACTATGGCACTGTCAGTTACATATGTAGACGATAGGCTGATGTTATGAAATTTTCTATTTAAGCACTGCGTCTAAGGTTAACCGAGCGGGCTGGCTTCGCGATAACGTGTGAGGCTCGCATTAGGAAGGTCGTGGGTTCGATTCCCGCGGTCGGCTCTCGTGATCCATGGGCTTTTTCGGTGGTATTCCTGAGTCACCAGGTGAATGTTGGGAAGAATAATTGCATCAGTGTGGAATCCCCTTAGTGCCTCTCTGCCTGTACTGTAAGGATATGTATGACTGAATATTCGAAGTTCTAAACTAATAAACTAAATTCTTTTAAACTTGCAACGTATGTGTAATGTTATGCAAACATGTTACAGCAATTTAGATGTAGCGGTTAAGAAATCATGATCAAATTGGCTTATTTCTGTTACGTCATTAAAAACGTCCATGGCGCAAAAGCTTTAGCTGTTGGCCTAGCATTCCTGTGCTAGGTTAAAAATACATCTACTTTTTAAAATTGCCCTAATTGATCTCTTTCAATTTAGGCTCCAAACATTATTATTATTATTATTATTATTATTATTATTATTATTATTATTATTATTATTATTATTATTATTATTATTATTATTATTATTATTATTATTATTATTATTATTATTATTATTATTGTTATTATTATTATTATTATTATTATTATTGTTATTATTATTGTTATTATTGTTATTATTATTATTATTGTTATTATTATTGTTATTATTATTATTATTATTATTATTATTATTATTATTATTATTATTATCATCATCATCATTATAGCTCGTGCAATATTGAAGCGAAGTACGTGAGAACATTCGGGTGTACCATTTCTAGCGAGAAACGAATTAGTTCCAAAGAGATATACGTAAGTACCTTTGAGTTTCGAACTAAGACACCTCGCAAGACGTGAGATGACAGTCAAACATCTATCAGAACGGTTTCTTAGCAACCTGAAATTAGATTACATAACAGCTTTCAGAAGAAACGCCACGTGTCTCACTAGAGAGATGGATTTACACGTGCAGGGTATGAATTAAGTTAACTTTGATGTACTCGTGGAATCTGCAGTCAGATGTGCTATATCTCAAAGGCATATGCAGCTACAGCAATAATTAGGTGATAATCCTGTATTGCACCGCATTCAATGGACATGACTGATCAAAGTGCAAAGGCAAGAGCTGGTCATGTGTGCAACTTGCGAGGCACCTTGCTGCACCAGTACATGACGTAATGGGAATTGCTAAGTCCAGATTGCGTTTCTATTACTTAAATACTATTGCGATATCTACCACGCACATAGTTGGTAGAAAAGGTATTTATTGCATTCCACCCCAAAATTAGTTACCGAGACTTCAATGGAAACACTCGTTTTGAGATCCTCTAAAGGAAAGGCTTTTAGAAAATACATTCGTGTGTGTGTTAACAGCATAACTCAGAAAGCAAAGTTTGATTAAATATCGAACATGGTAAGTAAGTTCAACATCTTCCAAGAACGCATTATGAAGCTTTTCAAGAATATCCCCTAATCGCAGGCAACTCTTTATATAGACCATTTGTCGAAAATATTTATTGTAACAAAAACAAGTCCAGTCCAATTAGTTTTTCCCCTTTATTTTCTTTCAAAATTCTTTACACAACTACAAACTTCCCTTCCGTTTATGTTAACATAGTCTACAGTCTTTCGTTATATTACAACTCACAACTGTTTTCTTCTCGTAGCCTTGACTGGCGCCTTTCTGTCTTCACTTTCTCTGTCTCTCGAACAGCTGAGTTTGACGATACAGTCACTCAGCTCTCATTAACTGCTGCACTATCTTCCTCCACAAATGAAATTTCTATTTCAAACTACCTGCTTCTTCTCAGAAGTACACTTCATTTGGCTGTCTTTTGCATAATTGCTAAACTGTAACAGACAGACAAACTCTTAACACCAAAAACTGTAAACTTCGTTAACAACACAGTTTATGTCAAATACATTTTTATGTGGAGTGAACCATTTGTGAGATGTTTCCTGTCATTTGTCTGAACATTCCGATGCTTAGACCTTTTCTCAATTGGGAAGTTGCCATGCAAAGAGAATGGACTTTCAACCCGACCGGCTGTGCTGCTTAAAACATTTTACTATCCTTAAACATACAGAAATTGGAATGTGCTGGCTGCCTAAGTAGAACTTTGTAATTTATGTTTGTTCTATCACACAATTACTCCTACATTTCTGATTTTTATATAACATCTAAATTTTGATATACATTTTATTTTATTAGCTATTATAATGTGACAGTTTTTATCTGAAAAATTAAGTATACATTTAAATTTAAAACTTTGTGTTATTATGAAAGTAAAGGTTAAAGTTTGAATTATACTCCAGTGAATTACTTAGTTCCTGGGATACACTATTCATATTTATGTATTTATTTGTTTATTTACTTGCTTATTTATTTATATTTTATTTATTTGTGTTTCCATATCCCCCTTGTACGTACAAGAAAAATAAAAATATAATTTGTGCAAAGGTTTATTTCGATTAACATGAAGTAGATAGGGGAATAAGTGTTTGTGCAAGTCTTGGGAATA
Source organism: Tenodera sinensis (assembly GCA_030765045.1). NCBI lineage: Eukaryota > Metazoa > Arthropoda > Insecta > Mantodea > Mantidae > Tenodera > Tenodera sinensis. The sequence continues at coordinate 45,411,107 of CM060970.1, forward strand.
AAATACATCACTTTTTTTTCTTTACCTTCCGCTGAAACAACAAAATTATACTTTTCATCCTAAAAGTTACTCAGAATTTTAAAGTTAATTATATGCGGACTAAAGACAGCAGAGCCTCTGTATTACAGATTTTTTCTGATAATCGAAGTTAACGATTTTCATTATAATTTTAAGTTTCATTTCCCACAAAATACACGTTGCTTAACTTTAACTTTGATAATTCAAACTGTTAAAGGAATTTAAATGAAGCTGTTTGTGCTTGATACTATACACATAAATTAGGATTTAGAAAACTGACCAAAATAATATTTATATAATTTACAAAAGTTGCATAGCTAAATTTAATAGTAATAATAATAATAATAATAATAATAATAATAATAATAATAATAATAATAATAATAATAATAATAATAATAATAATAATAATAATAATAATAATAATAATAATAATAATAATAATAATAATAATAATAATAATAATAATAATAATAATAATAATAATAATAAAATACAATAACAATAATAAGCGAACAAATGCCAGTGAAACAATACGTGTCCTCATGCTTGCACTTTAGAATCTGCAATTCAAATGTTAGACAATAGCAGCATTTACAACAGTGAGTGTATTCCCTGTAAAATAAAATCCTGAAAGTAACTTGAGACCTTTTCGGTTGTTTCTTCTGTTATAATATATTACCACGGACTACACACGCTAGTTCAACTGCCTCTGATCTAATGTCTTCAGTGAGAGGCAGAACACGCCGTCTGCCGTCTCTTGTGCCGTGGAGTTCTGAAACTATTTTAATGCACAAAGGTTAGCTACTTACGCCGATGCTGGATAAAGTGGGCCACCTGATATATGGAGGTGCAACGAGACAGGAGTTTCAGTGTGTGTGTGTGTGTGTGTGTGTGTGTGTGCGTGTGTGTGTCTGTGTGTGTGTGTGTGTGTGTGTGTGTGTGTGTGTGTGTGGGTTGTGTGTGTGTGAGTAAATGTTTAAATGTCCTCTTTCAGCTAGAATTGCTCATGCAGGGCCTGTAGTATATTTGACAATCTTTTCTCTTCATCTTGCAGGTATATCTAGAATTATAGGTGCAGTAAACTAAATTTTTTGCCCAAAATCCAATTACAACTTTTCTTCCGTCGTGTACAAAGGAAGATAGCAACAGTTAATGAGTGCTGAGTAATTTTATCGTAAAATTGAGCAGTTTGAGAGACAGAAAACGTAAAGAAAGACAGAAAGAAGTGAGTCAAGGTTACGAGAAGAAAACAGCTGTGAGTTGTAATATCACGAGAGACCTTAGACTGCATTAACTGTATTTGTGCAAACGATTTTAGGAGAAAATAAAGCGAGAAAAAAATAATTCAGCTGGACTTTTGTCATTTTGTCACATTATTCATATCTGGAAAATATGTGTATTACAGTGACAGAATAGTATCTATGCCTTATTTCTGGAAGTGCTCTGTTATCAAGTGGTATTCAGGAGCAGTAAATTTCACTTTGCTGAATGCAGAATTCAGTGGTAACTAGTGATGGAGGACCAGCTTATATATTTATGTTAACTTGACGGAGAGGCCATGAACTGTTCAGAACTCCTCTGTTTGTCTAACGAAACACTAAATAACTAACGAGAGAGTTCACTCAAAGGGATGAAGGCGATGGGAGAAAACAGATGGCCTTTCTGCTCTTCATGATGCAACTTTTTAATAATTAATTAAACACTAGGCGTATAGAACAAATGCTCAGGAACAGTTTTAGTTGCAAGAATGATTGGCTTCTAGTAACTGAAAGCAAACAACTTTTTTTTTTTTTTTTTTTCATGGAAAGGCAAATCTGACGCTGGGTACAAAATTGTGATACCTCTTTACTTATCAATGTAGGGAGAGGTGTTATATTTAAGGCAATAAATATATCGATAGAATGATCTGGGTGGTTCAGTTGGTTAGACGCTGACCTACTGATCCCATGGTCGCGGGTTCAAATCCGGCCCAGATCGATGGTTTTTAAGTGTGCTTAAAAACGACAACTCCATGTCAGTAGATTTACTGGCATGTAAAAGAACTCCTGCGGCACGAAATGTGATGCTGACAGCGTCATTAAACGACAAAATCGTTTTAACTTTAGTCAATGAAATTTGGCAAAAATTGTCGAAAATTTCAACTTTTAGTTTTGCATTTTTATTACGCCTTTGTACCTACTTCAACGGCACACTTTGATTTTCTCAATATCGGCCATTTTTAAAGCTCCAGGAAGGCATTTAAATGTTTCGCTGTGGGGGGGGGGCGTTCCCCCACGAAACTTCGTCGTTACAGCTAGATGTCTAAATTTGTATTTAAATGAAAATGGTGAACAGCAAATGGTTGTGTAAATAGTATAGGAGTGAAGCATAGCTGTGCATTGAATGCGAATATGAAATATGGCTTTTAAGCTGAGAAATTGAGAACTTAAACAAGACTATTGAAATGGTTTATTGGACCAAATTTTAAATACTCACTTATGTGTCAGTTATGTATAGTGGACAAGATTGTTACTCATGATTTTAAATAAATATGTTAATCTGTTTATTGCTTAATTTAGTCCATGCACTAACAAAGTTCCACGTCCTCGTAGCTTAACAAAGTGGTCAGTGAACGTAAGAAAAAACGGTAGCATGAACTTAGAGAGTTATTTAATGGAACTATAAGTATATTAATAAGAGGGTGGGACTAAACAAAACAGTGGTAGTAGCAGTGCACTATTTAAGGAGAAGGTATTATCAAGACATCATATAAGACCACGTTAAGATTACTGTAATTCCTTATTCCCAATTCATCCACAAGGAAATATGCAATGAGACAATTTTTTCAAATACCTATCTCGATAAAATGAAACAGATAAAATAATAAATATTTTGTACAACAATGAGTAGAGAAAGTGGTTGTAACACTATATTTTATATTCGGAAGACTTCATAAGATTAACTTTTTAAATTTGTATAGCCCTCTGTATTTTCTTTGGTCATATTGGAGGATTTAACTTGAGAAACAATTGATGGTGCTATTATTCATTGCAGTGTAGGGTTTCTTACGTTGACTTTTATCATTTTTAACATTAAACCCACTCGCATTCGCTGTCACATTCATACTTCCAGATTCTGTGGAGGATAGAGAGTTAAAGAAAAATTACCGAGCAGGATGGCTTAGGGGAAACGTCTGTGACACGCATTTGGTAGGTTGCGGGTTCGACTTCAATGGCCTACCTTCCTGAACCATGGTTTTTTTCGGAGGTTTTCCCGGGTCGCCAGGCAAATGCTGGGAAGAATTTACATACTCACCGAATTTCCTATCCGTTTATTTCGTTATATTATGTCATTTCATCCTTCATCCCGGTAGGTTTCTTTCACGTTTGGAAGTGTCGGTGAGCGTCAGGGCAGCAGCACGGTAGGGGGAACCAATGTCCTCTGAAAATCTCATCCTCCGAATTGGAAGGCGAGCCCACTGATTTCCGCCCTCCCCCCCCCCCCCATGGGATGGTACAAGCCCAAGGCGGGAAGGGGTGGGAGAGGAACCAGGCTGAGAAAATGTTGGAACGCTGCGACAGCTCTGTCGCGGCAACGTTTCGGTTACCTTTCGGCTCCATTCGCTTCCCGAGGGGTTGGCCCGTAAGGGGCATAGGCACAAAAGATCGCCTTTCGCACCAGATGCTAAGTTCCTCTCCGCAAGTTGAGACTTCTTTATTCTTTACCTGATTACCCTACCCTTATGTAGGAGCTACACCCCTTAGGACTTACAAGTCAGTGCCTAGGGTTAGACGCCTATCGGGGAGCACAGAAACCTATGGACCGGACAGAGTGAAGACCTGGAAGCGGGTGGTCAGCCAAGCACCAGGTATGACAGTGAGGAAGAGGATGATATGAAATGCAGGCGAAATAGATGACTGGGAAGGTGACGAGGGTGCATTTGGTGGAATGAGTGGCGGAGGAAACCGGAGAACCCGGAGAAAACCCGCCACGGCTTCGTCCACCACGAATACCCCATGCGGGTCCCTGGAATCGAACCCGGGCCGTCTAGGTGGAAGGCGAACGGTTTCGCCGCTCGGCCACGACGTCGCCTGAGTTATTAAAGAAAACTTCCGAATACCAACAGGGAATCGAACCCGTAACTTCTGGGTCGCTGTAAAAAAATGTAGGTCTTCCATCGACTAGGATCGTGGCAAAGAAAATAATAAATTAATATATCACAAAGTCCGATAAGAGATCCGAGATAAAACCCCAGATAAAATTATCCAAGTACAAATAGCTTATCAGGTTGAACATTTACGTTAATTTTTTTTCTCATGAATAGCTACAGTAATTTCTAATAAAATGTCATATGCTTGAGTTAAATGTGTGTTCTTTGATGTTTCACACAAATATAATGCAAGGCGTTCACTCAGTATGTCCTTCCTGCGAGCAAAATACAATAATATGTGGACAAGAAACACACAAAGAATTTTAATGAACAGCTTAATGAACACAAGGAGAGACAAGCAGTGCAGAGAAATATTCTGGCATGTTAAATAAAATACATATTTTGCATTTTCACTTGCTGCATTAGCTGCTTCGGTCTCAATTTATTTTCTGAAACCGGGAAACAACAACGACGAAATTCGAAACACTTCTGCTGGTAAAATGGACAAAGAACAAGCAAACAAAGATGCTGCATATTCTTTGCATGGAATTCTGAAAAAAAAAAAAAAAAAAAAAAAAAAAAAAAAAAAAAAAAAAAAAAACTGATGTAAGTGTAATATTAAAATTTCAACCAGCAATAAGAAACATTTGAAAAAAGGCCAAGGCCATAGAGAAGCGCATTTTATATAAGCTGCTTACTTTAGGAGTTCTATACTTTTTATAGTAATTGTTCTGTGTATTTTATTGGTTTTCAAGTTGTATCAGACTCATCAAAAGAGAAGAGGACTTAAGTGAATGCTCTTTTTCCAAGTTTTTGGTCTACATAGCTTTAAATTTAATTGCAAGTTTTTCTTCCGTAACAACTGAACTGTTTTGAATTTAATTGCGGTGTCATTTTTAGTTCTCAAGTTATTCAGAAATAAATTTTAATGTTATACGCCGGATTTTCACATCATGACTTTATAAACAACCTTTATTTTATATAGCCAGGTTGTTTATCTATTCATAACCCTTAAACCTTTTTATTCGTTGTTTTATCCCACAAGAAAATATGCTTCTTACATCTTAAACATTCTACTAAGGAACTTAAATTCCACTTTCTTAAATCGTTGCAATCGTGTAAATGCATGTTGGAAAATATTTTTTGCATATTTTTTGCACACTTAATCATTTTCCTGAGATTTTAATTAAATTTTGGTGTGCATTCCGTGATTTCCAAATATTTTAAAAATGTCGTTAGAGCCATGTTTCATAAAATTAAAAAAAAATAATCTTTCCATCTAAATGATTTTTCAGGTAGAAGGTACTTTTTTTTTTTTT